>OX123191.2:77912523-78512523 GCA_944739405.2 Euclidia mi | reverse complement strand
AACACTTTTGCCCGACCCGGGAATCGAACCCGGGTCCTCCGATCAGCAGTCGCATACGCTATTCACTGGAACATGGAGGCAAAGGAGGTGGTACAAATACAACGAAGGAGCTTGTTTAAATAAATAATATGAAATTCAACAAATATTGAATGAAAACTAGCAAAATTACCTCTTTTCCTAGATTATTCGTATTGAACTCTCACAAAACAGCTAAACTATTTCCTAAAACTAACTAAAAAGCTTTACCTAGATCTTGTATTAGTGTCAAGAAACTAAATAAAATAATGTTTTATTAGGTGCTTGTTTGAGCGTTATTTATGTTATATGTTCAGAACGTGGACGTGAATGTTACGGTTGTGGCAGTTAAGAGGTCATTGACACTGTCACAATATGGCGGATGGCGGGCTGACTCGCCGGCTACGATGCTTACTGTGGAATTTTGTAAATGTAATACGTATTATTATATTTATGAAAGCGCCAACTTACTTTTATAATGTCTTATTAGTGTTCGTCCGTGGCGTCGCCTGCGTGGTACGTCAGTTATAGCGACAAAAAATCGCTTAAGTATTCTAATGTACGAGGGTCAAACTGAAAGTTCTTAGAACTGGCCACTTATAAACAATATAATAAAAAAAATATTCTAAAATTTGAAAATAGAACTCTTTGCCAATATTACTGAGTATATATTTCATTCATTTGTCATTTGTTTTACGATTTGGCGGCAAATTGAAAATTGTCTGTGTCACGTCAACATGAATTTAACACGAGAAAATTTTCGTGCAATGATTTTTTATGACTTTCGATGTCATTTAAGTCAACAAGAAAGTTATGATAGACTACGATTGGCCTTTCACGATAAAGCCCCATCTCGTGCGACTGTTTACAACTGGTTTAATGAGTTTAAACGTGGTCGCACTAATCTCACTGATGATGTACGTGAGGGACGGCCTTCTACGGCGACGACTGAAAATAACATCTGTGTTGTGCGGCGTATGATAGAGACTGACAAAAGAGTGACCTATCAGCAGATTCGGACAAGCTTAGGCATCGGTATGAGTCAAGTGCACAAAATCCTCCACGAACATTTAGCGGTCAGGAAGCTTTGCGCCCGGTGGATACCTCATAATTTGACTAAGGCTCAAAAACTCCATCGTGTGGATTGGTGCCGTAAAATGATTGAAAGATTTAACGGAGGTGACTCAAATGCTGTGTTCGACATACTAACAGGTGACGAAAGCTGGATTTACTGTTATGATCCTGAAACCAAAAGACAATCTGCTCAGTGGGTGTTTCCTTTCGAGGAGTTGCCAACTAAAGTGAAGAGAGATCGAAGTGCGGGAAAAAAAATGGTGGCCTCGTTCTTTGGAAGGATAGGTCATTTCGCAACAATTGTGTTAGAGGATCAAAAAACAGTTTCTGCAGAATGGTACACTACCAATTGTTTGCCACTTGTCTTGGAAAAAGTTCGAGAGAAACGACCTCGCAGTAGGATCCTCCTTCACCACGACAACGCCTCGTCGCACACCGCCAAGCGAACGATCGACTATTTGGCGACATCAAACGTTGAATTACTGGGTCACCCGCCGTATAACCCCGACCTCGCGCCTTGTGATTTTTATTTATTTCCAAAAATTAAAGAAAAACTTAAAGGAAAGCGGTTTATGAATGCTGAAGAAGCGGTGGCTGCGTATCGCGATGCCATTGAAGAGACCCCTAAGGACGAGTGGGCAAAGTGCTTTTCCCAGTGGTTCCATCGCATGCAGCGGTGTATTGACGTCAATGGACAATATTTTGAAAAGATATAATAAAACTAATAACTGGCTAATGTAATCAGTTTTTGATTTTCTAAGAACTTTCAGTTTGACCCTCGTATAAGATGATGACATCATCATCATATCAGCTGAAAGACGTCCACTGTTGGACATAGGCCTCTTCCAAGGCCCTGCACAATGTATAAGCTACATTACCTTATCTTATACTAATATATAAAGCTGAAGAGTTTTATTTGTTCGTTTGGTTGAACGCGCTAATCTCAGGAATTAGAATTTTTCAAATCGGACCAGTAGGGTCCGATTTGAAAAATGCTTTCAGTGTTAGATAGCCCATTTATCGAGGAAGGCTATAGGCTATATAACACCACGCTATGAGCGACGGGAGCAGAGCAGTAGCTTTAAATAACGCGGGTGTAATCGCGGGCATCCTCTAGTGTTAAATATTGTATCAAACTCCGTTCAGTACTTTTGCGTGAAAGTGTTACAAACATGCATACATCCATCCATCCATCCATCCATCCTCACTAACTTTCGTATTTGTTATCGTAGGTAACAAGATTATAATAACATGCCTGTAAACTAGTAGTTTTAGTAAATTGGAGTAATTAACCAAACAGATAGCACTAATTACAAATACTTAGTAAGAAACTAGATATTTTCTAGATTGCTGCCTAGTCCCGTGGTGAAAATATACTTACTTGTAAAACGCTATTCCTACGATTGATTTTATTGGTTTCTCAGACCTTTAAATTAGGAGGTTTATAACTCAAAAAATCTTTACGAAGGATGGTATCGTGAATTCCGACGACATAGTGATACTTAGCTAAAAACGTCTTTGGAATAAGTTAAAATAAAATAAATCAAAGTATTCTTTATAAATTATGATAAAAAAACATCTAACCCACAAAAAGATGAGGCTCTATTAAAAATAAGATGTTAAATTTAGTTACACGGTACTACAAAGTGGACTGCATTGAAAAGGTTTGTCTGAAAGTGGTAATACACCGGTCGGGCTGAGCCATTTTTACCCGACCACGGCTCTAGCATTTCTGTACTTATACTTTTCTGGCTTTATGTCTGAATGAGCTATTTTCTTGTTTCGTCCTTTTTAGACTCCCTCTCTTAGGTAGTCGGGTTATAGTTTTTAAACTTATTCCTGAATCCAACCAAGTTATCTACTGTTTATATAACATTCTTGCGTTACTGACTGACTGACAAGCCACAACCAAAGCTATTAGGCTAGTATCTAACTACTAACCTAACTAGGAGCTGAAATTTGTGTTGAATGTTGTTGTTTTTGTTGGCATGTGTGTTCGTTGGGTACCGTAAGGGTGCTCTAAGAAGTGATTTTTCTTAATTCCCAAAGGATCGGCAAAATGGTTATTAAAAAAATATACGGGCAAAATATCCTTTAGTTTTCTATAATTCCGAAATCTGGCTGACTTATTATGCTACTGCATCCCTCTTTAAAGATCTAATGTCTTAATATATACGTAATGATTGCATCACAAAGTTATGCAGTAAAGCTTAAAATAAGCGAGTTAAGTAATGCTACGTGGCTGTACCCCCGCTTTCATTATGTTAATAAGTGCTTGTTACACGGTTCCACTCGGTTGACTTCATGCACTCCAACTGACTCAGTGCTGTGTTTGTTACTTTAAAACTTGAATCTTGTAAGGTAAAATGTATATAGGTATACTTACTTATAAAAACGGCGATAGACCAGTGAGGAGGACAATAGAGAGGCAGAGTTTCGGGTTTAAACCGATGGCGTGCACAGCGACCTTTCGATTCTTGTAAATATCGCTTGCTAAACGGCGAGGGAAGTAGGTTAAATGTAATAATGTTCCGGAATTTCATGTGAAGTTTGCAGATACGCACTTGTACATCGTAGTGGTCTATGGCTCAACCCTTTTAATTCTCGTGTTCAGCGATAAGACTTATCTAACTTATGGTAGCAACAACGACAACCCAGCCTACTAGACGGCAGACGTAAGGCGAACACTTTCTGACAACACGTTCGACTTATACGTCTTACATAAGACCAATCCCAACACTAGTTATGAATTATGACGTACCGCAAATTTGAACCAGCCAATTAGAATGCATTTTTGACTGCACGGTTAGCGTAGTGGTTAAGCGGTCGCCTCGCTGCTTGAAGCTGCGCGCAGTGTTGTGGGTTCGATCCCCACACGAGACAACACTTTGTGTGATTCATAAATTGTTGTTTCGAGTCTGGGTGTTCATTGTGTCCGTTAGATTTATGTTTGTAAAGTCCCCCGCGACACAGGATTGCGGGGGACTTTACAAACATAAGTGCGGGAGTTGTCTTTAAACAAAAAAAAAATTATAGCCCCCTTCGCCCCGCATACCTCACCGCTTTGACAGAATTGTTTGTTTGTAGAAACGAAATCATTAGGTTTTTTTTTGCGTGAAGTAGATATGACAGAAATTTGATGAACGCAAGCGTAAGATGCAGGCTTAGCGCGACGACACAGGAGGGGTCATATAAAATGTTATACTAACGCAGCCCCGTGACTTAGGCATTCAAGGTGTGTTGCTAACGAAACACTGTGGTGGTTCGAGTGAGTAGACCCGAAAGCTCATGAGAAGCTGACGACAACAGAGTATCTACAGCAAAATTAAAAATAGAATTGATTTGTCTTGCTGCTTTATCTATTTTATCGTACGATTTGGACATTTGGTAATAGTTTAAGATGAAAGATCCGTAGAAGAAAGACCTTCACCGATCTGCTTAATGGATCAAAGGTGTTTTATACCAAATTTGCATGTTAAAAAGAAACGCGAGTGGGTTGCCTAAATTAAGCTTGACAGGCAAGGAAAAGTAGAAAAAAATTGTATTTGGTTTTTCATTCAACATTGCACTTATAAGTTTAATCGTATACTAATTTTAAAAGCTGAAGAGTTTGTTTGTTTGTTTGGTTGAACGCGCTTATCTCAGGAACTACTGGTCCGATCTGAAAAATTATTTCAGTGTTAGATTGCCCATTTATCGAGGAAGGCTATATAACATCACGCTATGAGCGATGGGAGCGGCCTTAAATAACGCGGGTGTAACCGCGGGTATCCTCTAGTCACAGAATATATATGAAGAAATTTAGTACTAACCTGTATGAATCCTAAAGGGTACTTTAAACGTTGGGTTGTCTATTTTTGCAGGCGTAACTTGGAACTCATAAACACTTCAACAGTTAACGTTGATATTAGTTATATTTATGAATTAGTTTATTAGACCAATTTTATATCAAAATGAGCGCTACTTCACTGCAAACACGTTGTTGGGTCATTCTCAGAAAAATTGTACATTTTAAAGAACAATGGCAGTCTGGCGTCTATAAACGTAACTTATGAAAAACTTATTAAGTAATATAATTATTTCGTATTTTGTACGTTTTTAGTTTCAAGTATAAAAGCGTACGTTAAATTGTCTAAATTGATAAACTATTTATTGAATACATTCATTTCCGGTGCTTGTTTAATGTCATTTTCAGAGTTACCATTTACAAAACAATCGTATTTGTTTAATAGAAAAAAGGTAAGTAATCTTTTTAACCTACATCTAGAAACAATTCACGATAATATAAAAAAAATATTTTATGTATATTATATTATATAAAAAGAAGATTTTATTTATGATATAAATAAATATATATTTTTTACTTGATCTGAGATATCATTTAAATAGAGGTATCAGTAGGCAATTGAAAGATAATTAATGACAACACTAAGTGAAAATGTCTTCATTGTCAGTATCCTTACTCCTTGCCCTTGTCTATGATCCCTATAGACCGCAGAGAGGTTGGACTATGCCTTAGGTTATATTTCTTTGATAGACCGTGCCACGAGAACATAGACTTTTTGAAACAAAGAATTTCTACTTAGTAACTTAGCGACAGATCTGTAAAAAACAAATAATGTCAAATCCAATGAGCGCAATGGTACACAAATATGTGTCATTGCAAAGTAATATGTCAATTGATCGGGTTTTTATCGATATATGCGCTGCCAACAGTGTTTTGTGGTACTGGAATATGTCAGACGCCTGAAATATCAACATTTTGCGTTAATCCATTAATTTTTTTTCATTCTTAGGCATTTATCAGAGGATAAAATATATTTTTTGTATGTTAAGAATATTTTTGGTTTCGCAATGCTCGTCCTACGGTCAGCATCTCGGAAAAGCGGGTGCAGAATTGCAGATGGCAAACTATTATATAACGATTTTGTTTAAGTTCATTGTGACGTTTTCATTCATACACAATGTAAATTCTCTATGCCTAGACATTTAAATGTAATGTACTAGCTAGTGGTCTGTAATATTATTCATTAGTGGTATTATTTTTTATATATATAGCTTAGCTATTGACTATACGATCGAGTACCATGTTTGTACTATATTATTGACATAATGGCTCTCTTTTGTTGTCTTGCATTTACAGAATTACTTACGTGTAAAAACTAAAAAAAATCGGCAAATTCATGAAAATACTTCCGGGAAATTCGAATACTCAAACACAAAATAAAATATGTTTATTTGTGTAAAATTAGAAAAAAAATAGTCACGACAAGAAGTCATAGATAATAAAATATAAATTCGAGTACTTAGTAGCATAATTGAGCATTGAAACAAAAAAACTACTGTTCAAAAAGCATAAAAGTTCACTAAGGCATAAAATCTCAAAAACAACTGTTAGAAACAAAGGTTGTGAAACCCTGAATGTGTGTTTGCAAAAATTCTATCTTCTCGTGGCACCAACTATAGTCTGTGACATTGTCAACGTTCTTTTCTTTCCGAAAAGCTTGTTTGTAGTGTTCTCGATTTTTGATTCTTGCTTACCCCCTGGACTTGATTCGCTGCCCCATACGACGACTTGTGCTTTCTTACGGACTATCTGCGCTCAAAACATCTGGACCTATAGCTTTTTCTACACGGACTTCGATTGTGCCTTATGATTTTGTTATGATGCGAAGTAGCAGGCCTACACGCATATTGTGCGTGTATTGTAACATCTGCGTCAATACTCTCCGGCGATATCGCATCTTAAATCACAACACAAGAGTTTGTACTTTGCTCTGCAACTGGGTTTATCCACAAATCGTAAGTTTTTAAACATTAATATACTTACTTACCTACCAATTTAGCGTTAGTAAGTTTCAGTGAATTTTCAAAGCAGTTTAAAATATTACAAAATTCGGTAACATTAGTCTATCTAGATGTAGTGTGATGCGTTTTCTTTGCCTGTTTACTACAGGCAAAGAAAACGCAAAATTGCATTTTTAATTTTTAGATTACTGATGATGATTATGTTTGTGAAGCATGTTGGGAACTCGCTATGGATTGAGTAGGTAAATCAAAGTTTGCAGCAAGATGCTAATGAAGGTGAACAAGCTGGACCGTGTCCACAAGGCCATAGAAATGTGTGCCTTCTGTGTGGATGTTCATTAGTACGAAGGCAAAGTGACAAAATATTAAAAGATAGCCCGACCGAACTACAACAGAACATGATAAATATTATCCAAATGAAAATAGAACCACGTCAGGTCCATTCATCTTTAATTAGTATTTATTAAATAATAAATCCTTTTGCAGTGTTTTATTACTAAAGAGTTTTATCAGTCTATTGGTGTCTCTTTTAAAGCAATCTAATACAAATTGTCAGTTTTTTATCAATTATGGAGTAAGTATTTGATTACAAAAACAATCCTTTATTTCATTTGCAGCTGTCACCTTCAGATAAGGTTTGTCATGCCTGTTGGTGGCGCACTAAGAGAGATCCCATATCTTTATCCTTACTAATATTATAAATGCGATGTTTATTTGTTTGTCTGTTTGATACGCACGAAAAAACTACTGAACCGATTAGAATGAAACTAGGCGCACAGATAGACCATAGCCTGGAATAGGATAAAGTATACTTTTTATCCTGGTGTTGAGTTCCTGTGGGATAATTTTCGACTTCCACGCGGGCAAAAGCTAGTTCCTTATAAAAGCAAGTGACTTGTACCTATTTATTAGAGAGATCTAACATCATGCCATGACGTCTAATCTTAAAGAGTCCTGCCTCACTTGTATGCCATGGCGACGTCGCCGGCTGCGTATCCAAACAGTTTATATTGAAATGTACCTATGGCTGCCAAACCGTGGCCAAGTGAGTTAGGTACCATACATTTCAATATAAATTGTACGGTAGTTGGCGACGTCGCCATGGCCTCATAATGAGGTGGGGCTGTAATGCTCAATAAAATTGTGCTAGATAAAGGATTACATAAATCCTACATAGTCTATATCCCTATTTCGTGATGGAACTTTGATTTTTTAATATTAGGTACTTATCAAGTCTGAACACTGATCTTGAATCAGTCTAGGTATATCCTATCAATGCTTTTTGCACATCACCACCCCTTATCTAAATGTATTTAATGCATTTGTGTAGTTACAAAGTTGTTTTCTATTAACATAACCTTAAAATATAAACAATGTTCATATCATTTTTTTACGGCCTCCTAAAATAAAAACTCTTGATGATTATGTTTAAGTAATAGATCCCCTTTGTTTTTAACATTTTTTCATACATAGACGCTTCGATTCGATTTAAAATATGGGAACTTGCCATTGTTCTTTGTAACTAAACTGATAGGTAACGATACTGAGAATCTCCGTCACGAAATTGATGTCATAAGGTATAGTACACATGGATTGGGTGAATAAAACAAGTGGTTATATTTGCTTATCAGTCTTATTTAGACTTAAATTAAAATATTATAATATTTAAATTGAAATATTGTAATTAAAAATCTTCTACCGTTTTACTCATAAACACGGAATATAATACCAGGAATAACAAAAGAATAACCATACATTTTACATAGGTTTATATTTGGGATAACTTTTCGGTGTTTATTCGTAAAAGGTAGTAAGTATATAATCAATTAACTGAGCAAATTATCTATTTAGAAATATTATCATTTGATACTTCAATATTATTACTATGGGAACATAATATTTCTTGATCGTATGAGTACTTATTAATCCGTCACAGTTCCCAAAAGGGTTCCAGACATTTTTTTTTAAATTAATGAACTATTTTAATGAAATTGACGTAAGGAAGCAAAATAGTTACATAATGTCAGATTTTAACACTTAGAAACAATATAAGTGCCAATAAGTGCGAAAGGGACGTCGGTATAGCAGAATGACGTCACAAACATCGTCGAGTCGTTTTTGATAACATGAACCACAGCTAAAAAATGCAGTCTCAATAAATTAATAAAAGATATATACTTACCTTAATATAGTTTAAAGAAAATTATTGATTAATTTAGGTTCTAGAAATCTTAAACTACCGTTTACAATATATTTTTCCCTACAACTATCAGTATAACTCACTACAAAATCTTTGGTCAATTTACGTGCTGGGAACCTTAGTTACATACTTTTTGTTTTTGTGTACTAAGCTTTACAATTTTTCAGTTTCGTAACGTAACGCAATATACCGAATAAAATCTGAGAAACTGTAAACCCTAAATATATTTTTATGTAAACCACGTGTTTACCACGTAAGCACTGAGCGTATTCCTTAAGATAATACAAAAAACAAGAAAAGAACAAAGTAAGTAAACAAAAAATATTATAAATTTACCACAATAACAGTCGTTTATCAGCCTGAGGTATTTATTTATATATTTTTTTTTATTTATAGACTCACACCTGTATCCCCGAAGGGGTAGGCAGAGTTGTAATATTACACCCACATTTCGCCAGGAATTTTTAGGTCCCACGTAATAGGGGGCGAGCCTATTGCCGTACCGGGCACATTACCAGACTCCGTGCTGCTACTGAGAATTTCCTAACGGAAAAATCCAATAACACTTTGCCCGAACCGGGAATCGAACCCGAGACCTCCTAATCCCACGCGCACATTTATGCCGCGAGACCAACGAGGCAGTCCTGAGGTATGTCACAACTATATACTACTATAGTCCGTGCCACGAGAACATAGACTTTTTGTAAACAAAGAATTTCTACTACGTGACTTAGCGATAGTTCTGTCAAAAACTAATAATGTAAAATCCAATGAGTGCACCGGTACATAGATACGTGTCATTGGAAACTAATATGTCAATGGATCGGGGTTTTATCGATATTACGCGCTGCCAACAGGATCTTCTTATGTTTTGAGGTACTGACGCCTAGAATGTTAACATTTGGCGTTAGTTCATTGAAATGTTACATTCTTGGGCTTAACATGCATTTATTTAGGTTAAATACATGTTTATAGGATCGCAACGCTCTTCCGGTTGCCGGCATCGCAAAATAGTGGGTGCAGAATAGCAGATGGCAAACTATTAGTCGCGCTGAAAATTATTTATAAGTATCTAAAAAAGAAATTGGGTTTTCAGACTACCGTAACTTTTAATGGATTTTGTATAAGTTCATTCTGACGATTTCATTCACAAACAACATAATATCCCATGACTAGAAATCTTTATGCAATGTACTAGCTAGTTATTTGTAATATTATTCATTGTTGGTCAATAATTTAATATTTTAGGATAGGTAGGCTACTTTGAGCAAATGATTTACTGTCTATGATTAAAAAAAAATCATGTCCTTAATAGAGTAACATGTATGTACTCTATCATTAACATACATGGTACTCAATTTTTCCTTAATTTGCAGAATAAATTACGTGTAAAACGACAAATAAATCGGCAAATTTATGAACATTCGACCAATCAAACACGAAATCAAATATTTTTATTTCTGTAAAATTTAACAATATAAGTTTAAAAACATATTGGCATAATTAGGCATCGAAAAAAAATACTGTTCAAAAAGTATAAATTCTAAAACACAACTGTTTGAAAAAAGGTTGTGAAGCCCTGAATGTTTGTTTACAAAAAGTCTATCTTCTCGTGGCGCCAACTATACACTATAGTATACTACTCTATGGTATATGTCAATATTCACTTGATACACGTCTTGACTTCACAACTATGGAGAAAACAAAATGGCTACCGCGACAGTGATTTTGACGTAAGTAATAGTATTGCCAGAATAGGAAAAATATTTATACCACTTTCAATAAATGCCTTTCAAATTTTATTACGTGTTACTAACCCTGAGTAACGAAACTTCCTAATTTTGGGACAAAATCAGTTGTATTAAAATAAATTATTCTTCAAATGCTTTTGCAATGAAATTCGTCCTATTTAGTTAATTGATTCGTTAAAAAAAAAAATTACTACAGTCAATGTTAAGTAAAGCGATGAATATTCGTAACAATTCATCTCTCAAAACGGGTAATGGTCATTGGGACACTAAAAAATGTATGATGATATTTATCACAATGTCTTGACACTCAAAAAATATATTATTTTGTTGAGAATTTTAGTTTAAATACCAGATAAACGTTCGTATTAATAGGCTAATATACCAATAAGAGGGGGAAAAGAAGATCTAACATATTAATTAATATTTATTTTAATATAAAGTAGTGGGACAAGAAAAGATACCAAATGTACGTTTTTTCTGAGAATGACCCTGTTGTCTGCGAAACACTTCTTAAGAATGGCGGTAGGCAAGGCTTTTAGCCCAGACAGAATTTGTTTTCCAAACTATTCGCCATATATTTTTGACATGCAACATTTCATATAAAATACTTTTGATCCATTAATCAGATAGGTGAAGGACGCTCTTCTTCGGATCTTTCACTATAATGACATGCTTTGATGCTTCAAAATATGTCACTATTCATCCCAAACTTTACGTACCGACTTATTTGTAGAAAGTCATTAGCGGACAGTTAAGCTTATTTAATGGTTAATAGTCGAAGTTTCTTAACATCTTTGAAATGTGCGCAAAGAGGTCGTCGACAGTACTTATTCAATTACACATAATTAGTTCTTAATTGGTTTCAAACGAATACAACAGGTATTCGTTTGAAATCAATTAAGAATAAGTCAGAATGGTAGAAATTTTGCAGCGGGCTTTTATAAGCAAGTAAATTGTATATTTATCTACATGGCTTCTCCTTATTAATACTTAAATATTTATTTCTTCAACCACCATTTTTTCATTATCGGTAGCCTACTGTAGTCCACTGCTGAGCGCGGATATTTGGCTCGTTTGTCCTACCGCTGACAGCCACTTTGCGTATGGCCTCACTCCACAATTGAAACAATTATACAGGGTGGAATTTTGTAATGCCACCTGAAGGGGAAGTACTCTTAATACTTTAGAAGAAAATTTTACTTAAAGAAAACATTCCTTTATTTTTGAAAAGAATGAAAACGGCATTCAAAGATTTTTTTTAATTCGCTTGCCGCACACGGTAATCGAACCGACTAAAATCTGTAAAAGTTGCACCATGTACTTTTATTACATCGATCGTTAGGGTCAATAAGGATGAAATCTCTTTAATAAACTTCATAAGTTAAATGAAAGGAAAACAATGAAATCTTAAATTATTAATTCAATGGGTCAAGTTAAAGCACGTTTACTCAAAGATCCATCTGTGTACTTATGTTATTAATTAATTATTATCATTGACGTCATTTATCCATTGAAATGACGAATTACTATTTAGATAAGACGATTGCAATTTGCACGTGTTTGTAATGCAGACTCCTTTCTTACATGCAACATAACTGCGTGTGTGACGTAGTTTAAATATGGAATGTTACATTTGAAAATAGATTTTCATCTGTTATTCACATTTGATTGTTTTTACAAATCATTTCATATTTGTTTCACGGTAAAAATGACTTATCAAGAACAATTTGATTTAATGGAAGTTTATTTTTTAAATAACAAAGATATGAATCGTGCTCTGCGGTGGTATGGAGAGAGATATCGAGACCGTCAGGCAACAACTCGGTTTGTACTAAAAAGAATGGTACAAAATTTAAAGAACACTGATTTAAAGAACGACGGCAAACTCTTCAGCAGAACAACTTCGATTTTGATCTAAATATTTTAACATGCTTCGAAGCATTTCCGAAGGCTTCAAGCAGAGATGCTGCCGAAATAATTGGAACAACCCACACTCGCGTACCTACTTAAAGTGCTGAAAATTTTTAAGTTTAAATGTTATCGTGATGGTCGGTTGGTACAAAAATTGCATCCTGGGGATTGTGAGAGACGACTACAATTTTGTCAAAACATGCTGAGAGAAATAATAATAATAATAATAATAATATAATATTCTACCACATTCACACAACACCATCTAGTCCCAAACTAAGCAGAAGCTTGTACTATGGGTACTAGATAATGGATAAACATACATATATACTTTTTTTTTGTAAATACATACATATTATACATAGAAACACCCAGACCAAGACAAACACCCATGTTCATGTCACACAAATGTTTGACTTGAGCGGGAATCGAACCCGCGACCTTCGGCGTAGCAGTCGCTTACACTCCCGCTGCGCCAACCGGTCGTCAAATTGACCGTAACCCTAATTTTTTGAGTAACATTGTATGGTCTGACGAAACCAACTTCAGCAATAACGGCATGTACAATCGCCGCAATAATCACTATTGGTCTCGAGTGAATCCTCGTCGTGTTCATGAAACTAACAGTCAAGTAAGATTTTCTTTCAACGTTTGGTGCGGAATTATGAGAAATATGGTTGTGTTAGTCCATGTGTACGAAGGTCACTTAAACACTGTCAAGTATTTAGAAATACTGGATTTATTAAGAAATGAGTTAAATGGTTTCCCCGAGGAAGAGCGAAACCAAATAATTCTACAGCAAGATGGTGCTCCAGCCCATACCTAACAGCAGAATCACTATTGCCTACATTAATAACATTTTTATACCTGGATTGGTACAAACGGCACAATCAGATGGCCTGCGAGATCACCAGATCTCACCCCTTTAGACTTTTTTTGTGGGGATATGTAAAAAATCAAATTTACATTAAATCTTATGAGAATGTAAACGAGTTGAGAGTTGAAGTTCAGAATACGATTTATAACAACACCACAACACGTTATTAAAGGTTAGGTACTAGAAATCAATTCGTTAGAAGAATAAATTTGTGTATCCAAGAAAATGGAGCCCATTTCGAGCAATTAATTAGTTAGTTTACCATTTTTGTAAATAATTAAATTAATTTAAGATTTCATTGTTTTCCTTTCATTTAACTTATGAAGTTTGTTAAAGAGATTTCATCCTTATTGACCCTAACGATCGATGCAATAAAAGTACACGGTGCAACTTTTACAGATTTTAGTCGGTTCGATTACTGTGTGTGGCAAGCGAATTTTTAAAAATCTTTGAATGCCGTTTTCCTTCTTTTCAAAAATAAAGGAATGTTTTCTTTGAGTAAAATTTTCTATCTAAAGTATTAAGAATACTTCCCCTTCAGGTGGCATTACAAAATTCCCCCCTGTATACTAGTATGTTTAACTATCCTTTTCAACATTGAGATAAAAAAATGTTGTTTAAATAAAATAATCATCATCATACACAAAATCAACTTATTTAACTGATATATCATCACGCTGCCCCAACTACTGAAGCTAAAAACACATCGGATTTTATTTTATAACGTAGTCGCTCGCTTTGGCAGGATTTTTAGGGTTGAAAGTTTACAGCTAAAACTGTGAAAAGGTATATATTATTTGTTTAGTACAGAATGAACACAAATAATAAATAATTATGTAAAAAAATAAGTTTTATCACTTGAATTACTTTCACGTTCAGCCAGGTTATTTATCGCATAACTTTTATATGAAAAATTAATCGAATAAAAATTTCGGGATTTGTATACATCATACAATATTATTTAGCGGGTCTTATTCGCGATAATTTACTTATTTAATTTATTAATTACCCAAGTTAATTATCGCGAGTAAGACCCGCAAGAGTATTGTATGTTGTATTGAAAAATTTGCCCTTAAACTATTATACGATGATAACAGCTTATGAAATACAATAATCCCTAGGTGAAATCCCTAGACACTGTGATTCTAGTAAGATTGCATGGACATCGCTCATTGTGACAATTAGTGCGATTCTGTTGACGCGACCGAAGACAATCACAGAATCTCCTGATTGATGATATCGTTTAACTTTATCCTTATTTAATTCAGAAATTCTTTTTATGCATTCACATATTTTTGGCCTGTGTGGAGAGCCTTAGGAGAGCCATATGTCTAGCAGTGGACGTCTCTATGTTGAAGTGATGAACAAGGATATTTTTGACCTTTTTGTAGGCAATAGGCTAATATTCTGTCATATCTTCTTGGAGCTGAAAGCAGAGCCTGGTCTCCTAAGCAAAGGTGATGATTTTTATTATATGTGTTACGTTGCGTGTTAGGATGGGGAATAGGAATAGGATGAGCGGCGGGACATGGGAGAAGAAAAGAGGGTGTGGGGCTTCCGGCACTCTCACTCCTCGAACGCAACGCAACATTATATAGTCTTTACGGTGATTATCTGTAAGAAAGTAATTCGGCGGTAGAGCCACAGAGCCGACCAATTCATGCTGAGATCAGCAAGGCTCTACTACTCAATACCTACTCAATATTTCATTGCACTCCACGAGTTACATAAAGGTGTTACAAAATCACAGTAAAAGATTCATTATGGACTCTGCAGAATATATCTATCTATAACGATTAAAGGCCTATTCACACATATCAGTGAAGTCACAGTTCCGGCACAGTACCGACACCGTGATAATTATTCTTTCATACATTTTCTATGAATATATCCACACCTGTCAGTGTCAGTGACGACACAGTACTCTCAGTGACAGTGCCGGCGCCGGCGATCACGGACGTAATCGGTGGCAACGATATTTTTTGTCGGATCACGGACGCCGGTGTCCGTAAAACAAAATGCAGGACGAGCGACTGATAGAATTGGTTCGTGAAAATAATCTGTATATATAAAATTGTTGCGTTACTGACTGACTGACAGACAAGCTACAGTCAAAACGCGCAGAAAGCTGAAATTTGACATGTATATTCCTAGAAGTGCGTAGAGGTGTACTAAGAAAGGATTTCCCGAAATTCCCACGGGATCGGGCAGAAAGGGCTAAATTAAAATAAAATGAGCGAGCGTAGCTGCGGGCGTTCTCTAGTGTTTTGTATGATTTGCCTCATTTTGAGATTATTGAAACAGCCAGAGCTTTCCGACATTCTAAGATATAGATATATAGATAAGCCGCGCCGCTCGCCGCTTAGACCGATCTCGTGACCAGGCCCTAAGAAAATCTTCCGTGTCTGCTTCAGATAAGATCGAATCATCATGTTGACTAGGGGTGGCCAACCGGTCGATCGTGGCCATAAGTACCGCGGCAAGACAATAACATTATAATAACTGCTGGTCTAAATATACAGTTTGATTTAAGGAAGTATGCAACTGGTAAATCCCACATGGTTTCGTCGGTTAAAATAGATTTTAGCTCTACATCAGGGATGGCCAACTTGATTAGCAAGTTGGCCATCCCTGATGTAGACGATAAGAATAATTTCGGATCTATGGACGAACATTTTAGAACGTTTACGCGTCGTGTCTAGCTCAAACAAAGATTTTTTCTTGTTCAGCGCAGATGTGCCGATGTATCGTGTGTAGAGATGACACGCATTCTTGCGTAGACCTGGCCTCAGTTCTTAGCATGTACAAGCGCAAGAGTTTTGTGGGGTAAAAGAAAATGTAGTGACTATCATCAAGAAAGGTATGCTAAGATGGTTTGGAAAAGCGGAGGAGATGGATGACGATAAGACTGACCAAGAATATATAAAAGGCATGCATGGGACAGGAGGAAGGAGAAGGCCTAGGCGGACGTTCTCTGACCAGATTGGAGACAACCTAACACACCACGTCCAACAAGACAGATTAGAAGTACCATAAACCGAAGAGCATACATGAGAAATTTGACTTGAATTAAGCAAGAGAGATATGTCAGGATCGATGCAAATGTTGCGTAGTCTCTGCCTACCCCTTCGGGAAACAGACGTCACATTCTTCTGTATCATTTGTTCAAAATGCAGTTTCGATCTAATGTCAGTATCATACACAGGTCATGAGGTCATAAATGGTATTCTCCTAAATTAACTGATACTTTAAAGTTTAAATGTTATTGAAATGTTATCGTGACTAGATCGTAAATTGGACAATGTGTCAACGTCGAACTATAGAAATAAGCAAATTAAACGATAATGACATTAAATTAGCAGAATACCGATTCAAAATCTATATCTCATTTCGTACAAAATATTGTTTCAATGATGACTTTATATGAATAAAATACGAAAATTGGCCTTCAGGTCTGATTATGTATCTATAAAAGTTATTAATGGCAGTTTCATTCATCAATTAATTTTAAAGCCCTATTTTACATTTGTTGATTGTCAATTTAATGTCGTCATTAGATATTTTTTTAAACAAACCCGTACAAAGAGATTGTTTTTGACATTTCAATATAGGTGTTTGGTATGATAGTTGGAAACATTCTTTGTATCCCTTGCTAAACGGTGAAGGCAAACATCGTGGGGTAAACCTGGTCCAGCATATCTGAGAGTGCTCAAAGTCAAAGTCAAAATCATTTATTCATCCAAGCCACAACGTGACGCAAATGAACGTCAAAATTGACGTTAATTACTTATTGATTCTACATTTACAACTGCTCCACAATGTTGTCAAAAGACATGATGCACCAAAATGCACATGGCCTTGCCACAGAGGTGCCTTTACCAGCAGGCTGAGTCGGCTTGAGCCTAGGGGAGCAGATTTTTGGGGCGGCAAATTAAGGGACCGAACTTTTTATTATTTTTGCTACTTCATAGAAATCAAAAATATCAAATTAGCTAAGATCAAAGTGTAGAAACCAAAAAAGATTTTTGCATGACGATTTTCCGGTTTTTTGATGTCCTACAGATAGAAGTCTACTGTTGCAGATGACTTTCCTCTCTCCCTTGTCATTGCACATTTCTATTCAATCTAATTCAATTCTTTATTGCATTTCACAATGTATAACTTTTTTTTTGTTATACGAGGTGGAAAATCCCTTCGGATCTCCGACTCTTGGAGAAATGAGAGCCGGAGTATGTGGTGTAACCACTAAAAACCACCTCGACTTTCTCATGTACCCGTGTGTCGGAGGGTAGGGAATCGCATAAGCATTCGTCGCTACCCTCCGACGGGTATTGGCCCGCCAGATGGTCAGGCGGGCCCCGAACAAAACCCTCTTAGCGGCGGCATAAGGTGTTGGGCTCCGCCGCCAAAACACCCAGCGGCCGCAGAGGATAGGGAGGACGGCAACGCAACGCCGCATCTCCTCTTCCTCTGCGGCCCCACTGCGATGCATCGAATGATGCGCCCCCATTTGGTCGCGGAAGATAGGGTGCGTGGCAACGCAACATCAACACGCCTCTCCTCCCGCTACCGCGCCCGACTGCGAGGGACAGACAGAACTGTCCCCCGCACCCGCACCGTTGGACGCATCCTGCGCAGGCGCCTCTAAGCCCACGCGGAGCGTCCACTCCTGGGATCTCTCTTAGCTTTACCGCGGGTGTCCAATCCACGGTTACTGAGCCCCCTCACCACGACAAGGTGGAGATCCTACGGGAGGGACAATTTATAACTTAAGTAGTATTTTTTAGCTTATAGTAGAGATTCATTGTGAACCCTGTCGGGCACAGCAAGGTAGAAGCGAGGATGACATTTTTACAATTTTTATCGTATTATAAAGTATACACCATTATTTTTTAATTAGTACAAAAACTTTAAGGACAGATTAGCGAAGATATTATTATCATATATGTGACGTAAGAATTTCATTATATCATTAAAGGGCAAAGTTATTATCATTTGTTTATTGTAGAAAATCTCACTTAAATCATAGTCATATTTTACAATCCATTCACTAATTCATTGATAATATTCCATCCTGCTCATTCGCATTCTCTCTGTCGCACTTATGATGTAGGTAGTCATAGAAAATAAAATGAAGAAAAATAATAAATGTAGGTAGTTATTTTTTAATTTTGTTAATTCTACCCTCTCCTTCATACTTCATTCGGGCTTAGGACCGGTAAAATTTATCGTTTAACAAGTAATTAAATACGGAGGTATGTAATTAGAAAGCAAACAAATGTCAAAATAAAAGAAGGTGTTCTGGACTAAAAGAAAAAAGTAATTTTGGCGTATTTATGAAGTTAGAATCACCTGCTATTTACAAATATTATTTTATCATCATCATGTCAGCCTAGAGACGTCCACTGCTAGACATAGGCCTTCCTCAAGTTGTGTTGAGAACACAGACCGATTTTGAGCCGCCCGCATCAAATTATTATTTACTTAAGTACGTATTATTTACTAAACTTACAAGTATTTCCATTGTCCTTCGAAATGTCCACCACCGTTGTCAAAAGCATCCAATATGCACTGCTTTAATTGTTTGACACTGACCGGCTCACTTTTGTACACTCACAATAAGATGTCCATGGGTACACAGCTGCACTCGCGATTTTTCCACTCAAAAAGAACGCACGAAGCATAGCTACATACTCCCGTGATATGAACTGATATTATAGGCCATCGCATCGGGCAAACGTAGACAAACAATTAACTTTTGCAACGAAATTAGATACGCTTACTTTCGCTAGCAATTTAGCACTGTTTGTCGCATCGTCGGGGCGTGGCGCTGGCGCAGAGGGGTGTGGGGGGTTTGGAAATTTATCAATGGTTCATTTTACTATGATTGTGCGCGGGTCGGTCATAGTATTAGTATTGCATTTACCAATTATCACGTATTTTTGTGGACAGTTTTGAGACAGTTTTGGGACTTATTGATTTTATTTTTTAACTACATAAATATGATCAGTTAAAGATACTTAGTGCTCTGTAAAATTTTTTGTACTAATTAAAATAGCGGTGTATATATGTACCTTAATTTAATTCCGAGAGTAGCTGACTTCCATACTCTGTAAAACAGCTAGTGCGCCGCCCCAACCAGTAATCGGCCTCTGCACCCTCTGCCCACACTTTTTATGAGTGAAAATAGCGAAATTCCAGATAATGTATTTTATACATTTCCCTCTTCCCACTATCAACTCCACAGAAATTGATCTAAATATGATATATATTTCCACTATCAACTCCACAGAAATTGATCTAAATATGATATATATTTCCACTATCAACTCAACAGAAATTGATCTAAATATGATATTTATTTCCACTATCAACTCCACAGAAATTGATCTAAATATGATGTAGGTAGATCAATTTCTGTGATTAACCAATACCATGCTAGTCCTGGTACTGGTTGGAAGCTGCTAAATGAATGGTTTGTATAAAATTTTGTGATTTTAATTCGAATCGAATATAGTAAATAATTTAGTGAATATTTTTTCCGATTTCAATCATAAGTATCAACTAATAAGTGTTGAACATGCAACTTTAAAAAAGTTTATTGGAATTCCAAAAAAAACCTTGAATTGGAAAAATACAACCGAAAAGAAAAAAACACTGGTGAAAAACCTGATGAAGAAATGAGTATAACCGCGAGTGATAGTTTTAGGGTTAATACATTTCTCGTCATCATTGACAGACTCGTATCCGAATTAAATGAAAAGAAGATGTTCAATAAAAATGTTCATATCTGACTAAACTTAGCAAATTGTCACCCAACTCTTACAAAAAAGGCTCCGTCCTTAGAAGAAGTCTTAATGATTTAGAGACTGTGTTGGTTCAAGAATGCATACATCTTCGAACCTACATATCGTCGCAAAGCATTTTGGTAAAACCAGATTCTTCGACATTTAGAGAGTCACACTAGAGAGTCTATCTTCGTTTCTGCGAAAACAGGGCCTGCAGAACGTTTATCCAAACTTGGACATATCCTTTCGTATGGCCTTATGTACACTAGTGACGAATTGTTCGGGTGAGAGAAGCTTCTCTTGTTTAAAAAGTGTAAAAAACATATCTGAGCCAAAAAAATAACGCTCTTTGTTATTATTTTTAATACAGACAACTTCCGCAACAGGACTATATCCTGTGTCGCGGGGGACTTTACAAACATACAACTAACGGACACAATGAACACCCAGACTCGAAACAACAATTTATGAATCACACAAAGTGTTGCCTCGTGAGGGGATCGAACCCACAACACCCGGCGCAGTGTCAAGCGGCGAGGCGGCTGCTTAAACCACTACGCCAGCCGTGCAGTCTTTTGTACATAGAGTTAAGGCGAGGTTGCAGTACTTTTTAAGATTTTTGAACGTCTGAAAGTCCCATGAACTATGATATTTTTAATGAATAAAAATTAAAGTATAAAAGTTAAACATATCTTCTAGTAAATCGTAAAGATAGAAACACGATTTGGAATGATTGCCTCGATAAAAAAAAATGTCAAACATGGCACTAAATCACAATTTTAAACGTGTACTGCTTAGAGATTCCATAATGAATTTATATGAAAGTATTATCAATAGAAACAGCTCTTTATTTTAAAATAAATGGTAAAAACAGATTTCGTAATTTCGTTATCATTTTTCTCCAAGAAAAAAAATAGTCAAAATGTTGGCATTATATCGCTCGCCGGCCGTTCATCAGTGCCTGTCTAGGCGTGATTGAGGGCGGACGTACGTCGTTGCTCCGCAAAATCCCCCTCCACCCCCGCATGTACGTTTTCGCAAAATACAAAGTAATTCGTATTCCAAACTCAATCGTTCAAACCATAGACATAATACTAGTAAGAAACTGTAGACAGGTTACTGACAAGGTAACATGACGGAGCTTACGAGTGGCACGCATCGTGAAAAGCGTACGCACACTAATATAAATATGTCAAAACGACACACTAAGAATTAGATAAGAAGTGTAAGTGAGATAGCACATCTAATCGCAAGCGCGAAATAGAGATAAACATATACTCTCTGGACCGACGCGCATTGTGACATCATGCGGACCGTTTCACAAACAATAATTTAAATCAGATGCGACATGATCACTTTGTCTGTCTTGAGTAAATTCAATTCGCCTCAAAGTAAATTTTAATAATTCATTTAAGATAGGGAAATAAAAAGTCGATGTGATTTATTTATAACATTTATTAAAAAAGTACATTTTATTCTTCTCATTTCATTCAATGGAAACCTAAAACAGTACGTTAATATAAAAACTGTGCGCTGCGGAACCACCGTAGCCCTGGCAATACCCCTGGGGGTATGGTGGGTCTTTTAAAGCTTAACCGTACTCCTGACTGAAATGCTCGTAGTGTTATAGCAACGTGCTACGTGGACATTAAACTGAACAGTGTTATCTCTCGTATGATAATGACTTACTACTTACGTTTCTGTATTTTTAGACAAGCGAAGACAAGCGCTAGTACGATGATATAGTGCAACAAGGAGATAAATTAGAGAATAAAAGTTTAGGTATTACTGCTAATGGTTATAATACTTTGTATATTATAGGTATAATCTGTGGTACTGTTGAAGACCCGTCATCATCATCATCCTTGCGCTGTCGGATCATTCCCACTATTTCTATTGAACAGTTCTATGATAGAACTAGTGATACTTTTTTTTCCACTAGTTCTATTAGCACAACTTGATGAGAAGAATAGAACTAATGGGAAACAGTTATAGGAAATTTACCACTAGATCCATGTATGTTTTACAAGGGTAGTGTAACAACATCGCGCTCACATATCCAAATAAATATGTATGTATAAAAATGTGTTAAACGAATGAACGTCTACAAAACAATTGAACGTCTACAAAACAAATGAACGTCTACAAATCAAATGAACGTCTACAAAACAAATGACTACCAGAAAGTGATCAGCTATCGATAGTGATTGCAAAAAACAGGTGCATGCGATTTTCGACCTTATTGACAGTTCATGATAAACGTTTTTTTTTATTTTTTCTCGCTTTCTGGCAATATTAGGGTAATAAAATTATAAATTCTGACTAATGTCAATTAGGTTGAAAATCGCATGCACCTGTTTTCTGCATTCACTTTCGATAGCTGATCACTTTCTGTAAGTCATTTGTTTTGTAGACGTTCATTTGTTTTATAGGTATTCATTTGTTTTGTAGACGTTAATTTGTTTTACACATTAAACAAATGAACGTCTACAAAACATATTCATTCGGATATACGAGCGCGATGTCGTGACACTACGGGTCATTCCCAGTACTTCTATTGAATACCCTTGTAAAAACATACATAGAACTAGACTGGGACATTTCCTATTACTTATCCCATTAGTTCTGTTCTCCTCATCAAGTTGTGCTAATAGAATTAGGACAGTTCTATCATAGAATTGTTCAATACTACTACTATACTGGGAATGATCCCACAAAATAGTAGAACTTGAAATTAACGAACTGAAATTAATAAACTAATTACACAACAATATTATCTGGGAGTACGGTTAAGCTTTGAAAGACCCACTATACCACATACTGGTACTGCCAGGGGTACGGTGGGTCGGCAGCGAAAACTGTGCAGTACAATCTACTTAGTTGTTTAATACTAAAAGGAGAAAAACAAGAACAAGTGAATGGACTTTGATCATCCGTCAATGTTTGTAACTTACGTATGATTTTGTATTTCTATAATAATAATATATTGTGTTGATTCAGCCTCAAATCACTTTTATTACTTGACAAAAACACACATCAGTCTTTTATTATTACGAATGTCCCATCTGGATACTTTGTTTTTTAGTCTTTGAACACGCACAATACTGCTTTTTTTTTACACTCGCTAAATGCCAATTTTTTTATTCACTCTATTATTTGTGATACTGAATTTATTATAAATTGTAAATAAAACGTTGTAATATTGTAATACTCTTGAATGAGAAGTGATTCCATAACTTTTAGTCATTTTCCTACTATAGTTCAAAATCTCATTACTCACGACGGTATTTTCAAATGTAACGTACACACACGCGAGTAAAAGAGCGAGCGCTTCCGACCGCAGCGCGTACGCGACTAAAGCCAAATGAGACATATAGCCTGTTTTTAATATGCCACTTTTGAAGTTCGCATAACTCATCTACGGTTTTTTTACGCTGCGCTGTGGCACACGCACACACGAAACCCCTCCCCCCGCTCACTCGCTGACGCCACCGCCGTGTTTTTGTTTTTGCGGGGGGTGAGGTCGAGCTACGCACTGTACTGCAACCTCGCCTTAACAAAATTACTTACAACGATATCATCGATGATTTTGCAACAAAATTAGAAGAAGTAACATTTTATAACCTGACTGTGTCGATTATTTTTAAAGTTAAACTGTTTGTTAGTGCAATAAAGATTACTTGTTCATGTTGAACAAATGTACATTATTCTGTAAGTGGCATACATTACCTCGCTGGTACCTGATTGAGCTTTGACTATGTGTAATTTTAACGAAACTTTTTGATTTAAAAAATAATGTAGGACATGACTATTGTAAAGGCAAAGGCGGCAAAAACTATACAGCCTAAAGGTACCTTGAAAATTTGTAAATCCGCCACTGCGTTACCTGGCCCATAGTGAACCGAGGTCTATATCCTGCAGTGGGGCATCTTATTAACTAGGCTTATGATGACGAAGAAAACCGAAAATAATGTCTAACATACAAAAAATAAAAAAAATCATAACAGGAAAATTAATTTCTTTTTGTACATAACGCCTCACAGTCTGATGAAGGATCGAATCTAGTCCACTTTAAATATTAAACAAAGACTTGTTCCACAAAATTAAATATGTAACAATCTATAAAACCCTAATAGGCGTAAATAATCAGTTTACTTATTTTCAGTTCATCGAGGGTAGACCGGGGCGGAGGTTCCGTGACCCGGCGCGCGGGGCGGGGGCGACGGAATTAGGACAACTCATTTATAAACTATGGCCGTGCCAAAATCATGAACGGGCAACTTCTTTGTCTGTTTTAGTAAATTAGCTTCGTGACGGATAAATATAAATAGTAAGTACTTTACTACTTAATGAAAATAATCTTCTAAAGTATCTTGAATTGCTCTTGATTTGCCGGTTACTTAACTTATACTAATATATAAAGCTGAAGAGCTTTTTTGTTTGTTTGGTTGAACGCGCTAATCTCAGGAACTACTGGTCCGATGTGAAAAATTCTTTCAGTGTTAGATAGCCCATTTATCGAGGAAGGCTATAGGCTATACATATAACATCACGCTACGAGCGACGGGAGCGGAGCAGTAACCTTAAATAACGCGGGTGTAACCGCGGGCATCTTCTAGTATATAGATAAATGGCAGTGGCGGCTCGTTCAAAGGAGCGCTGGAGCAGTGAACTCCCAAAATTATAAAATATATGTATATAAACTTTTTCTATAAACATGCTCAATATTCTTATACACACCTAGTCTCTTTTCTATAATGCATATCTACAAATAAGTATTTGACTACAAAACTGTTTATCATAATTTTGTCAACAGACTTGAAACATACATAGGCTTTTTTGTTGAGTGGAGCGCTCATAACAGCGCTCTTCGTTGACGAAAGCTTAGTACAACGCTTAATACTGAAACGTAATGAGTGCGAAAGAGAGAGCGTTCTATGCGCTGGGCGCGTGAGACAAAAGATTTGTATGAGAAATAAGGCAAATACGGAGCGCCGCTCCTGGCTAGCTTGACGAGGTGCGCATGCGCGAATATATTACCCGACTAAATGATATGACCATTTGTCACGAAGAAAAATTAAAACGTATGCGCCGTTTTTTTTTAATAGTGTTTTGCCGGTATCATTTGAATGTAAACAAAAGCAAAACCTTTCTCTGCAAGTGCGTTGGTAATTAGAAAAGAATTGGTGTTTAAAATATTGTTAATTGTATGTGATTGTGTGTATATGTTTAAGAAAGACAGTTAAATTGTGTAACTAATATGGAATATAACAGCGTAAACTTTATAAACGGATGGATGAAAGAAGAAATACGAAAGGAGTGTATTGTGCGAGAATGAATGGAAATGTCGGTAGGGGACGCCCTAGGCAGACGTACGCCGATCAAATAGGTGACGCACTAAAAATGGGCCAAATTAAAAGTACCCATAACCGCCGCGCATGCATGATGAGGTTAATGAATGTCGAGGAAGCGAAAGAGGTATGTTTGAACCGAAGCATGTGGCGTTCCATAGTCTCTGCCTACCCCAATGGGAGACAGCCATGACGATATAGATATATAGTTAGAACTTTATAAAAAACTGAAAAAACTTAAAAAAAGACCAACATGATAAAACGCTTTGGTTATGTGGTTGCGAAAATGCGAAGGAAGTAAGAAGCCGTTTTCTTTTCCGTGTAGGTATTTTGTTTAGTGGCGCTGGAGTTGATACTGCGTGGACGGTTCAGGTAGGTATCGATGATTTAGCACATCTTACTGTTAATTGTAAAAGCATTCACAAAATAAATTGTAAGCAGTTTCATCTTCTTTTTTAGTGAACACCCAATATAATCTTTCACGAGCCGCCTCTGATAAATGGTAAGGGTATTATTTTCATTTTCTGAATTATTTTTTTTTTTATAATAACGCTTTAGGTATGCTACATGATTCAGTTTAAAAAACATTTGTGGATCACGCAAGGGTTTATCACGTACTCTTCTTTTCGATGTAGTTACCTACCTACAAATTATTTTTTTAATTTTTTATTTATAAAATCACGCCTGTATCCCCGAAGGGGTAAATATATGTAAATACACCCACATTTCGCCATGAGTTTTTAGGTCCCACGTAATAGGGGGCGAGCCTATTGTCGTTACCGGGTACATCACCAGACTCTGTGCTGCTACTGGGAATTCAGTAAAACCCAGTAACACTTTTGCCCGGCCCGGGAATCGAACCCGGGACCTCCGACCAGTAGTCGCATACGCTATCCACTGGACCATGGAGGCAGTCCTACAAATTAATGTTGGAATATCGGATGCTCCAAATCAAGGTACATACTAATCGTTGTCGTATCAATTTAGGTAGGCTCTACCTTGCTAATTTCAGCCTATATGGGCCGGCTCGACCGGGGAAGAACTACCCAGTCACAGAATATCGACGTAAGGTATGTATTCTAAACTGTAAAAGGTCTATACTGTTACGTTTCGTTCGGTAAGTGAGAATTCCGAATGGCCAATCCCGTTTTTGTCCGTGTGGTGACGGATTAAGAATACGGAATGTCACCACCCCTATCATCACGTGGGTGTCGTAAGAGCCGACAGAGGGAGCATATTATGCAGGGAACAGAGGGAGCAGAGCAGAGAGGGAACCGTAAGAGAAGGAAAACTCGATACAAACCCTATACCAACCCGTTTGGCCAGCGTGGTATAGTAGGCCAATTCCTCCTTTCAAAGGAGAGCTAGCCTAGTCCAGCAGTGGACTGTTAAAGGCTGATGATGATGGTGATGATGAATCCTCTTTTTCATTCTCTCTTATCCCGCTCCCCTATTCCTTTGCCCACAAGACTGGCACTTGTAACAAACTTGGTGTTGCGGGGGTCCGAGGCGGCGGTAATTGCTTACCATCAGGCTATCAGACTACTCTTTTGCTTCCTATCATATAAGTAAATTAAAAGTAAAACACATATTAAAAACAAATTTTTTTAAATGCGCTAAAATAACAAACTTTATTTTTAAAATTTCTTACTATCAAATTATAACATTATACAATATAATTATATAAAAGCTTTGATTTATTATTTTATGTATTTATTTAAAAGCATATCGCGAGATTTATGTACTCGTTTTACATACCTAGTTTATTTAAAATCGGTCCAGTCGAGTGATTTGATTTACGTTCTTCTTCACATACACTTGTAAATCTCAGCTCAATTGGTTGATTATATCTGTTTCAAATAGAGTTGCAAGATTCCACTCTAACAAACATAGTTACATACATACATAGCAAGTTATATAAAAGCTTTTCATAATAGAGATTTACGCGGTACAAAGTAAGGCTCAAAAGTCGTCAGCATAAACGTTTATCGAGAGACTTTATATCTAATATGAACAGAATTGCGCAAAAACTATAGCGTCGAAATTACCAATTTTCTCTGGTGTATTCTTGCAAAATCCACAAGTGTTATTTGGAGATTAAATAAACCTCTCTTCTGATAGTCGGAAACCTCTATTCCGAAATTACAGACATACTGCGTGATGCCTCCTGCATCACGTCCTTAAAAGAATAGGATATAAGAAAAGTGCTTAGCAAATAAGATTGAACATAGACCGTTGTGGCACCGATTTAGCGACCGATATACCAAGTCGAAAGTAACTTTGGTTTTCGTCACGAGAGTGGGACTTTTTAGGATCCTTTTGCTTGCAGCGGGATTCCATAGCATCCTACGGCCTACTGTGTCACGCTTAACCACACAAGCCATTCCGTACCGTCTGAGAGTGCAGGACCTTCTCATTCATCATCAGTGCATCATGTGAAGGAATTAAGGGGACAAAATAAATCATAGTACTCAGTCATACACATTATAAACGGATCCGTGACAGAATTCTTAATTTCCTGTCTTCCTCATTCATTTATGGTTTGAAAGAGATGCAGCATAAAAGCTTTTGAATCAGTATCAACTTGATCGGTGGCGTTCATTCTTCCAATGAGTCATGGGGATTTATATGTTCGACCGATTTACGATATTATTAACCCTGAGTCATTATACCATGCATTCGGAGAATTTACACAATATAAGTACAGGGCAAATTGAAATTCATGCTAATCCTTTGTAAACGATAATGAATGAAAATTTAAATCACAGCTTTAGACTGGTAGTTAAAGCATTGATTTTGCTGTACAGAGAGATTTATATCATGTAATTTATTTCAATCGCTTGATCTATTGGTGATATAATACCTAAAGTTTATTCTTTTCAAACTGTTACTGTTCTCCATTTTGTATAGACTACTCGTATATTTTGGCTTCCAGTGAAATGGAGAAAATGGAGATAAATGAATCATCTGAAAAGTTAATATAACTGTTAAGTTATGAAACCGTCAGGTATATTGGGTAGTGTCTATGGTAAGTCAAGCTCACATCAGGGCCCCCTATTATATCTCAGAATTATACCGTTAAAAGAAACAGACCAATACATTTAAAAGCCAAAAATTAAAAGTCATATCTATATTATTGAATAGCTAATTATCGCTTGTCCCGTGCCTCGGAACTCAGAGAGCACGTTAAGCCGTCGGTCCCGGTTGTCATGTCATGAAGATCTTTGACAGTCGTAACAGGGCGTCAGTACCTTCTAAATAAACTGACACTAGTCTAAACCCCGGAATATCGCTATCCCTTCGGGTTGCGGAGTTCAGACAGGCAGTCGCTCCGTGGAAAAGCTAATATTCAGCCAAATAGTAAGCGGACCCCAGATTGATAACTGGGATAACGCTAAGAGGATGATGATCTATATTATTGTTGTATTTTGGCAATTTACGTTTTCCTACTATAATTGTGTCCCCAGCCTTTAGATGAGCCAGCCACAGTCTGGATCGATCGCCGGTATTAAATTTTTGATAAAGAACTATAGAGGAAAGATGCGTTTTTGTCGGTGGTTCATCATTTTCCTCAATGAGTTTTGACTTATCCAATAATTTTCCTGCAAGTGTCACTAGAACATTTTTGCACTATCCTCAGGTTGGACAGACTATCAACTTCAGATGTCCAGGGATAAAGTCAGTCTTTTTTTTCAAACCTAGTTTTCAGGGTCGTTGTAATAAGTGAAAATAAGACGTTATGGTACTACAGAGTGTCAAGTTGGACGACTGGGTCTTGTTTTGGAAGAAGTACAGACAAATTAAATGTATTCTTTATGACGTACGACGAAAAAATAATAACATATTGAAAAGAAAATTTGTTGCAAATTTCATTCAATTTTCCTTTGTTACTTTGTTATCTTTCATTTTACGACTAAATGCTACGAGACCAAGACCAATGTTTTTTTTACAGAATTACCGTGTTGTAGAGGATTCAATTTGCAGTTAAACATGTTTTGATTTTTTTCTGCACTGCCATTAGTTTGTCAGATAAACTCGAAACCCATTTGAACTACTCTTTGCAAGATGGCGGCCGCAGGACACGGGATGCGACCCCACAAACTTGGATTTAACTTTATACTGAACCGCTCTTGATTTCTATAAAATAAAATTGCGTCCCCTGACAAACGCACGCTAAGCCCAAAAAAAATGTAACATTTCAATTGACTATATGGGAATGACTTTTGTACGGTGTATTACATATTAATCGGTAGCAAAACGGAGAAGCAGCATATACAAAGTTATACCGATATTTTGTTTAATAATTAATAGAAATTAATAATATTTTCGGAACAAAAGTTGTAGGAGTATAATGACGAGCAAAATCATGTCTAATATTCCCTATTCCCTACTTAATATTATAAATTCGAATGTGTGTATGTATGTACATATGTATGTACCTATGTATGTTCCGTTTTCACGCTAAAACGGCTGACCCGATTTTGTCTAAATTTAAAATAGAGATATAATATTGGACCATGGAGACGGACGTAGGCTACCATAAGTTGCGAAAATGGAACTGGGAGGGATTTTAGGGAGGGTAGAAGTTTGTACCTACGCTACGGCACAAATTTACCTATTGGAAGTAAGAAAGCATGCGCTGTAAGTTGAGTGCTGCGCATATGCCATCGTATATCCGTCAGTACTGTCACATCATACATAATAATATTGTCATATTACATTATTACATGGCACGGTGATTACATTATTCGCATATATAAATAAATAATTAAAGACTACGCTTAAACGGCTGAAACGATTTTCTGATTGACTCTCATGCGGTGTTCCCGTTTGCGCGCCATAAATTCCCTTTTAGGACCTATGCCCCAAAATTTTAGAAATAATCGGACGTCCCCAAAACTAAAACTTTACAAATAATCGGACATCATTTTCTGAGGCGTCATATTATGTATTATTCCATATAATTATGTTTCTCTAAACCTGACAAAGAAGGATAGACATAGTCTGCATATCTCTATGTTCTATTCTACCATTCGCCCTTACTCTGACCGGGCGTGCAGCCTGTCACCAGCTAACCAAGGTGATATAAGGCCTTTTGTTATTTTTTTTTATCTTCTATACTTACCTGGAGGCAGCGTAGCTGAGTGGAGAGACCGACAGACTGCTACGCAGAGGGTCTCGGGTTCGAATCCACAGCACGCACCAATGACTTTTCGGAGTTAAGTGCGTATTAAATTGTTATTATCGCTTGCTAAACGGTGAAGGAAAACATCGTGAGGAAACCTGCATGTCTGAGAGTTCTCCATAATGTTCTCGAAAGACAAGTGAAGTCTGCCAACCCGAGCTTGGCCAGCGTGGTGGACAAGCCTTACCCTTCTCATAGTGAGAAGAGGCCCGTGCCCAGTAGTGGGACAGTATAAAGGGCTGATGATGATACCATATGATACTTACCTGTCAATTTTAGTCTCAAAACGATCATCTTAATACAAATAGATGTTCGTTCTCAGAGTCCTAACGCCAACGCCAGTAACACCCCTTTCTGCCGAATTCGTCAGTGCTTTAGAAGTTACTAACAGACACCCGCGGCTTTTCCTGCCGTTAACTTTCGACACCTATTATATCTTTAGGGGTGAAATATTAACAGATCCCTCTAGCTTCAGTAGTTTAGTTCTTCAAAACAGTTGCAGTCAGGACAAGTATTACATTACATACCATATGATAATTATGCCGAGGTCACTACATAAATCGTGTCGACTTTTAAAAGCCTCTACGCTTATAGTAATCTGTAGTGTCCGCCTACCTAGTATGTATGCTAAATTTTTATCATCGTAAAATAAGACTTTCCGTTTTCTCCTTCTGTGTGCTGTCATTACTGCTTCATTCTTACTCCTTCTGTATTCTATTAGTGCTTCTACCTAAACAATAAACTGTATTGGCGTGGACTTTAGTGTTTTCTTCACAACACCGTACCTGAGAACCAGTAAGTACCAGCTAAGCACCTCCAACACCGCTAAAAATCGAATATACACAAAATTAGTTTCAGAGTTTTAACTACGTAGTCTGGTGTACAAAGTGTGACTACGAAGTACGAGCTGACTGCCTCGTTGGTCTCGCGGCATAAATGTGCGCGTGGAATCGTGCGTGGGCACATTAACAGACTCCGTGCTGCTATTGAGAATTTCCTAACGGAAAAACCCAATAACACTTTTGCCCGACCCGGGAATCGAACCCGGGACCGCCGATCAGCAATCGCATACACTATGGCAGCTAGGATTATGCCAAAACATTCGGCCTGGTAGACCGTGTCCCAGCGGTGCTGCGATGTTGATGTTTAGGTCCTCGGATAATACTCCTGAACCCGTACCTATATCCGTCTTAGACCCATCTTTGAAGATCGCACACATACATATTACAAAACAAAAACTCTCTTACTTTTAAAGACTTTTCCGGGTGAGCGCCCATACGTCCCCTTAAAATTCGCAATAAAGTCAAAATACGGGTTTTCATGCGGTTGTCACCAATAGATAGAAAGATTTAGGTGTTTGTAAAGGTGTTTTGTAAATTAAATATAATATTGTCCGTGCGAAGCTGAGGTGGACCGCATGTATAAATACATGATTACGAAAAATATACATTCTTTAAATGCGATTGTTGTCTCTTTAAAATAAACGTCCTTACTAAAATAGTCTTACTAAAGCTGCAATTATTTCGGTGAGCGAGGCTGCTTGCCAAAGTAAAATAAAATACTTACATAACTTAATACTCAAAAAGAAGATTTGATACATGGAATAAATAAAATACTTAAAACAAAACGCGTCACAAACGGGAATCCACTGCCTCAATACTTTTAAGGGAGAGGATGCATTTATTTGCCTCGTAAACTTCATCATCTTTCATGCAGAATACTTCATGCAACCAATTAAAAGATAACGGTCTACATCGTCATGCGTAATTATATTTGAGCATCATTCACGCCAAAACCAACAGCTATTTGATCCCGGGTATAAAAAAAAACAAAGCTTTTGTCAGACTGAATTGAAACTTGTTGCAACTAGCCGAATTGCCGAACGAAAGTTGAACATGCCATCTATAATCATTTTTATAGACATACCTTCACGTCTTTTATCCCCGAAGGGCTAGGCAGAGGTGTAGTACACACCCACACTTTGCCAGTCATGTTTCGGTCCCAATGTAATAGAAGGCGAGCCTCTTGCCATCTACCAATATCAATTATCTATTGTATACTAATATTAAGAGGAAACACTACGGGCGAGAGAATTGAAAAATAGGTATTTGTAAAATCTATTGCTGTCGCGCAGCCTCAAGCCTCCCCCCGCAGAGCGCGATAGAGACAACGCTACTGCTGGACCAAAAATACCTATTAAATGTACACAAAATCAACGTTTCGTATTCCCCTGATTCCTTCTCCAAAACTTCATCGATTTAACTAGTTTTTCATATCTAGTTAGTGGTTTCATAATTCGAGGTTACATGACTTCGGTGATGAGTAATGCGTGGTAACGTGCATTCGTTATCAAGTAATTCGATTTGGTGAATTCGAGATTTAGTTATTCGAGATCGCGTGACTACGGCGTTATGATATTCGTTGTAACGTGCATTCTATGTCAAGTACTTCCTGGTACTGAGAATACGGTGACGTGGTATGCGTTGTTACGTTTTCGGTTTCACGTATCGCACCCGGTAAAAAGCAGCTAAATAGGCCTAAATAACTCGGATGTAACCGCGGGCACTATTAATCTTAAATATTTCGGTTTCAAGCTCGATCATTGGCAAGTTTTTGAAAAGGTTACCTACGGCGACTAATAAATAATTACAAAGTTCTACCGACCAAAACTAACGCTTGATGCTAATAACGGAACTTAAAACAATAGTGGTACTGTGATATAGTGGTAACAGAAATTCTTTAAAGAGTAAACGTTCTCTTGCCAAACAATACAATATTTTAACTTCTTGCAAACGATTGGACCGCGAGTTATAAACTGCGAGTGTCACTCCAAACCGAGCAGCATCCGAGTAGCCAACTACTTAAAATAAGCTATAAAAAAATCAAAATCTGGCGATTAAAAAGAGTGGCCATGAGTTTTATTGCCCGATCTTTCTCGTGGTTCTGTCTATTGCATTGCGAACGTGGCAGTAAATGTAGAATCATATACATTTTGATGTTCATAAGCGTCACTTTGTGGCCTAAATGAATAAAAAAGATATCCTACAATGAGCGAAAACAAAATGACTGCAAGGCTGTAATTTTAGTATTCACTGTACAAACATGACGTCATATTTATTATACTAAAGCTTACGTCATCCAAGGTGAGATCATCACCAATTTAATCAGCAACGGTGCTGAGTCATCCGAAATTCCACATACAGCCAGTGCGTATACTGATGCTAGATGAAATGTGTTTTCCTGAAGAGGTACGTAGGATAAGTAATAGGTTTGATAAAGCTATGCTTTCGTCACCCAAAACAGCAAGTTCATTATTTATTGTTAGAAAAAAATAAGAAATATGTGCCTTAATCCTTTTATTTGTTGCAAATAAAAAGATAATAATAATAATATTCAACCACATACACACATCACCATCTAGTCCCAAACTAAGCAGAGCTTGTGTTATGGGTACTAGATAATGGATAAACATACATATATACTTTTTTTTTTGTAAATACATACATATTATACCTACATAGAAAGACCAAGACAAACATCCATGTTCATGCACACAAATGTTTGACTTGAGCAGGAATCGAACCCGCGACCTTCAGCGTGGCAGTCGCTTACACTCCAGCTGCGCCAACCGTTCGTCAAATATCCCGAATGGGTTGGTAAAAAAATCATATCAAGGCTAAAAAAAAGTGCCAACCGCCTCTCCTGACAGGTTTATCGCAGACACACTTATATAATCGTGTTCGCAATGAAGGACTACTCATTTAAGATTTGTCTATTAAGGGGACTACAAGAGCTAACTTCACTGTCCTTGTCGGATTGTATGCGTAAGAAAGAGAAGCACGACGACGACGGGACGTTCAGAACGCTTTACAAACCATAAAATAAATTAATTACAGAAAATGTATTGATCGGATTAAAAAAATAAAACAGTATTTCGTTAGTATGTTGCTTGTTGAATAATTTGTCAAAAAATCAGAATTACTGTATGTATTTTAATATGGTTTTTACTCGTTAAAATATTTTTTTAGAGGTATCTTTGTGATTTTTTTCTATCGAATAAAGTTAGTTGTATTATGTTTTCAACACAGTACTTAACTAGATTATATCCTGAAGAATATCATATATTTTTCTGATTGTGCTAACTGCATTGAATCATATACTTTAAAGCATTATAAAACTTGCGTTTAGCTCTTGTAGGCCCCTTAAACAAGTGTTTATACCTGCCAACCCTGTAGTTACGCCACAAAATAATAGACAACCATAGAGGTTACACAACAATGTCTACCTACCCTTTAGGGTTCATACATTCGGTTAGTCCTAAATTTATTTATTAAAATTATATGTGAAGAGCTAAATGAAAAGTTAGCTCATGACTCTGAGTTTGTTTCGGCCTTTCTTCTCAAGAAGCTAAGCAATTCAATTCAATTCAATTCACTTTATTTCAGATAAAATCCATAGATTACAAATATAACTAACATTGCACACATTTATATAAAATTGTAAAATATAAAAACAGATTAAAAGTTGATGTTAATACTATGATATATACAATTAATAAAATACAGTCAAAAGTTCAATTGAAAATAATAAATAAGTAAATAATGCGAATTCATGCCGGCATCATCTAGAATAGGGTTTTGACTTGTATAAGTGTTGTAAACCACCAAAATGCAGAAATAAATATGTCTTTGTGTCTTTAAATACATTTCATAGCCTGCTCCCTGGTCATAACTTGCAGTGGTTGACTTGGAGATCGCTTAATCGTTTGCGAACTCAGGTCGTTCGCTATAGGGAAAACATGGCAAGATGAGGATTCATAGACCACTCACAGGTACACTGCGACTGCGGAGCTCCATCACAATCCATGGCGTATTTGCTTTCATGCCCTCTTTGCCCATCTACCTGCAGTAAACGAGACCTTAAAGTGGCCTCAGACAATGCCGTTATCGTAGCCAAGTTTTGGGAACAAAAAATCTGAACCAGTGACACGATGAAGAATACATTTTTTCCCTTTCCCAGTCTAGTAAAGTCTCGATTTTGATATAAAATACTTTTCATCACTAAAGCACATGGGTGAAGGTCTTGCTACTACGGATCTTGTCATAAGGAACCGTTGTTTCGTAAGACAATACAGTGCATCATGAGCACTATGAACACGCAGTAGATACTTCATAAAAAATTGCTGCGCCTTCAAGAAGATCTCAGACACAGGACGTGAGTCTATTATTAGGGCCTGGTCAATCAGTCATATCCAGGCGACCACCGGGCATTTTTAGTACCTATGTATGTGGATAGTAGGGCGGGCTCAACGCACTCTCTAAGGTTGGTAATTTAAATAATTTATTATTTAAATAAAATATAAGTTTTTAAAATGCTCAATGCCCAATGTTAAACAGATGGAAACCAATGTACACCTTAAGGCATTCAAGAGTGAGCCCGTCGGGACAGCCATGTTTCTAGGTATTATGCTCGATACCAAACTTCACTGGGCAAAATCAGTTCTGTAGCTAATGCTGTTCAGATAATTAGACGCCTCATAGAAATAAATATAGTTCTGTTAGAATATACTGAAAAATAAAGCGCAATGGCGAGCTCGAATGAAAACTTTCATTAATTGAATAAATTGTTAGGTAGTTAAAGCTGATTGCGGGTTTCGTTTCGGTCAAATTACATTTTAAATATCATTTAACGTCTCTCAGAGTATCGGGGTTATAAGAATTTCTGAATTATTGTAAAAAGGAAAGCCGTGTGGTTGACGGCATATAATACAAGTGTCACCACCCCCTATCTTCCCGTGAGTGTCGTAAGAGGCGACTAAGGGATAACACGATGCAAATACCATCTTTGCGTAGAGACGGAAAACTCGACATCAAACCCTATACGACTGCCTCGTTGGTCTTGCGGCATAAATGTGCGCGTGGGATCGGGAGGTCCCGGGTTCGATTCCTGGGTCGGGCAGTGTTATTGGGTTGTTCTGTCACGAAATTCTCAGTAGCAGCACGGAGTCTGGAAATGTGCCCGGTACGGCAATAGGCTCGCCCCTTATTACGTGGGACTAAAGTATATCTGGCGAAAAGTGGGTGTAGAAATACACCTCTGCCTACCTCTTCGGGGTTATAGGCGTGAGACTATGTATGTACATATGTATGGAAACTTCCGGAGCACCCGGCACCGGCGAGCATGTATGAAAGAGTAATTAATGTAGAGGAAGCGCGTGAGGTTTATAGGGATAGAAGCAAGTGGCGTTCCGTTGCCTCTGACTACCCCGACGGGAAAAAGGCGTGAGTATATATACGTATGTAATAATTAAACAATAAATGACTATTCAGTATTTAATTAGCAAAATCGCGCTAATTATTTTATTAAGGCCCTGTTTCACCACATCTAAGTAAGCGTTACCTTCCAGGTAAATTCAAAATTAGAACGAAATTTGTATGAATTTATTTGTCAAGTAGTTTAACCAGAACTTATTGGACAGTGGTGAAACAGGCGCTAATTATTACAAAACAAGAAATAAATATAGAAGCAGATCTAGTCTTACATGCATATTAAAGAAATGGGAAAAAGCAAGTTTAGTAATATTTGAATAAATTTTCTTCTCATACAAAATAATTTAATGGGACTTATTTGCATAAATGAATTGAATCCCTCAGCAACCATGGTCATTGCAAGTCGGGTGAAACTTCGGAAAACATAAATATTTATGCCTTAAAATTAGTTTCCTTCCGCTAAGACGGCCTTCACTAGTCGACCGAAACGTCGCAAAACCTAGGCATTTATAATTTTATACCTAAACATTTACTCGATTAGGAACCGTTAAATTATTTTGGTTGATGTATAAGTATAAAGGCCTTGCCACACGGGACAATTTTACGTCCAACTTGACTAAATCAATTGATGAAATCGTGACGTCTAGACGCCAGTCGTCCAACTCAAGTTCATCGGGTGGGCGGTACCACCAGATTTTAACCAATCGGGTGGATGGAATGAAAATCAGTGATTTGATTGTGTCGTGTAGACGGGCAAAGCCAATTCGATTGAAAATTTGATCAGTGGTAAAATTGTGCCGTGTGGCAAGGCCTTAAAGCAGCGATAGGCGAGTGGAGAGACCGACAGACTGCTACGCAGAGGGTCTCGGGTTCGAATCCACGGCACACACCAATGACTTTTCGAAGTTAAGTGCGTATTAAATTGTTAATTATCGCTTGCTAAACGGTGAAGAAAGACATAGTGAGGAAACCTGCATGTCTGAGAGGTCTTCATAATGTTCTCGAAAGACATGAGAAGTCTGCTAAGCTGCACTTGGCCAGCGTGGTGGACTATGGCCTTACCCTTCTCATAGTAAGAAGAGGCCCGTGCCCAGCAGTGGGACAGTATAAAGGGCTGATGATGATAGTAGAAGGAGCCCATGAAGGGATTTCGGGATTTACTCGAGCGCGTCAGATATTGATAGCATCTACGTCCAACGTATTTTTAATAAAGTAGGAATGTTAATCTGATCGTTTGCTTAGTGGAGGTAAGATTTCAATATGCAAAAATAGAATATTAATCGAGAGTGTCAGATTTTCTAAGGGGTAATGTTAACTGAACCTAAAAAAGGCTCTCATTGAATAATCTACCGATTTAGGTGCCACGCAAACTCGTGGCCATTAATAAAAAGTTGCAAATGTGAATGAGAGAATTCGCCGTTTTGAAATACTCAATCGCGTCAGATTAAGATATATATGCTTTATCCTAACGTCCTGAACTGTTTTCTCTTAATCTGACGATTATCTGGACGGATTATGGCAACAGCTCCTTTTAAAAATTTTGAATGTCTATAACCGCTCCCCCCACCGATGAAAAATTACACATTATTTACATTTTTATCTTTTTATCATCTAAGCTTTGCAACCCAATAGGTCTCTATGACGCTCGAGAAATCCCAATTTAGCATCGTGCGGTCCTACTATAGATATCGCGAAGATTTAGAAATCGATTCACTTTTGATAGTTTTGGGGAAGAAACCAGGATCTCGCGATAGGATATAAGAAATATTTCATGGCCGGTAGCCGTGACAAGTTGCCTGCCTAGCATTTTCATGTTGTAGCGCTGAAAGCGATTACACCTGAAACTGCTCCTCAGCTCGCGGGCCGCCCTACCCCTCCGCGCCTACGCGATTTTAAATTACACTCTAGGGGTAGAGCAGACAAGACTATATAAAGTCGGTTTTGCGGCGATTCGTTTCTGTCAAAAGTTCTGCCGTGTTAAAAGTATGCCGTTGCAAATTCGGACATGTAAACATTTGGCCAATCAATAGTTATGCTAAGTAATTTTTATGTCTTAAAAATATTCGATTAAAGAAGATTATGCCAAGTGTGTTATGCCAAATAAAATTCGGAGTATCAAGATTCTGCCAAATAGAAAGAACCCCTGTTTGTAATATTAACATAACTGCTTTGTACTAAATGCATATGGAAATATACACTGTACATATGTCGCAGGTATTTAGTCAAAAACGTGATATGATAATTTTACTAGTGAAATTATAATTACACAGATTATAGTCAATAACGACCTGTTCGTATAATTTCACGGGCTCTTTTCAGTGATATTGTAATTCCACTAAGTCTCAACTCAATATTGATATTGTAATAAAACTAGGTTCGCAATAGTGATATTATAAGAAACCTACGTTTATTATGAGCTTAGTTTGTGGTGGGAGCCCTGCGTGTTCTGATTGGTCAATTGACTTAATCAGTCGCACAGACTTACGAATGTACTACAGTGACCAATCTGATAAAACGAAAATATCAGAACTTTGAAGATATTTATGAGGCTAAGTTGACGGAGCCCTGCTACGCAGGGCTCCTATATTTATGTTCAAGGTTACAAGAAATCCTAGCATAACGTATTAAGGTGGTTGGTTGTCGCTAATTTAATTTGTATGATGTATAGTCACAGGTTTAATCCACAATGCGCACCGCTGGCCTTTCAAACTTAAGTGCATATTAAATCGCTAATTAGTTATCGCTTGCTAAACGGTAAAAGAAAACCTCGTGAGGAAAAGGAAAAGGAAGGAGTCTAAACGGTCTCCATTATTTTCTTATTTTTCTTGAGAGACATGTGAAGTCTGCCAACCCATATTTGACCAACGTGATAGACTATATGTTTTAAGAGGCTACCTCAGAAATCTAAATATCGTTCAGTGGCCATCAGTTAAACGTTAGCTATAAGGTTGAATATCGCGTGATCTTTCTTTGCATGATAGCTCGAAAATGCCTGAAATCTTATTTCGTTCATAGCGCAAGTAATAAGCGTTATAGAGACAATTCTTCTTTACATCTACACTAATCTACACTAATATTATAAAGAGGAAAAATTTGTATTTTTGTTTGTTTGTAATGGATAAACTCAAAAACTACTGGACCGATTTTAAAAATTCTTTCACCATTAGAAAGCTACATTATCTGCGAGTAACATAAGCTATATTTTATTTTAGAAAAAAATGGGGTCCGTAAGATATTTGGGTTTTTCGGGTACGCGAAGTAGTTCCCTCAGGACGAGGGTGAATCCGCGGGAAACGGCTAGTTTACTAATAAAACTAGCTGCCAACATAAACAATCTGTTGTTTCGGTGAATAGTCATTTCAAAGCCAAAAGATTAGTATTTAAACCTAGAGAATGACTGCAGCTACGCCCGCACAATCTTTTTTATTTAACCATTTCCTGTTAATCCCGTGGGAATTTCTGGAAATCTGGAAGAGGTGTACCTACTAAGCCTCTATGGTCCCCAAGAAATTATACATGCCAGTTTCAGCGCCTTTCACCCAATAGTTTTGGCTTTGCGTTGTCTCTCATGATGCAAAACACATAATTACTATGTGCTTGAAGCCATAATAGTATGTAAATATGCAGTGATAGCAGTATGTCGCATCACGTGAACGTTCCCGGGAGTAAAGTTCACGTCGCGGCGTAACAAGGTTATCTTTGTTTGTGACCATACACTAACCAAACACACTGTTATTGTGTGACTCCATACATAATTGTGTTTCTTTTTATTTTGTAAACGCAAATTGAATGGAATCTCCGAAAATTCTGAAACAATGTTAAGCAAAGTGAATGTCATCAAATTCAAATCACGAAATTCCATTGGTGATGCAAAATTTAAGACAAACTCTTTGTTCGATGTATTTGTCTCTTATGAAATTCACAATACACACTAGATATTATATAACTAAAAACAGCACTTTAGTTAATGTAAATAACAGATGCAACTCAAACTCCGCGCCAAAATGGAAAACAGTGCCCAAAAAAAAACGAAAAAATGAATTTGGAACCATAAATAAATAATCCATTCCCGATACTTTTTTGACCGAATGTAACATAAAAAACCCAAACATAAAAAAATATACAGAAAAGGTATAGGCATATTTATTTAGAAACTAGCTGGTACCCGCGGCTTCGCACGCGGATAGTAATATTATTTTAATTTAACTTTCATACTTTGCGCGAACCCTACAACCTCCGCAATTCGTAAAATTCTTTCTTAGTGGACGCCTAAAATAAATAATTTAAATCTCAGCCAAATATTTTTTTTATACGCCTGGCGATTTTCGAAAGTTAATATAACTGAAAATATACACATATAGGTATATATACTACGTAGAGTCGGTATCTTGACAACAGCGCTGCCTACCGGGTCAAATTGTAGCCTATATGTAGCTCTATAAAGTCCTCTACCTTGCAGTGAAAGTCTCATTTAAATCGGTTCAGCCGTTCCAGAGACTACCCCGGACAAACAGAAAGACAGACAGACAGACGTACAGACTTCTCCTTTCTCTTAGCGTTATCCCAGTTTCAATCTGGGGTCCGCTAAACATTTTTGTCGTACAGACAGACAGACAAACATGTTAAAAAGGGTTGTTTTGGACTAAAAAACGTTTAACTATATGCACTTGAAAAAACATAGTTATTTTGAAATCACAGACAGACACTTCAATTTTATTTATATGTACCTATAGATATATAGATGAGTAGAAGAAGTAAAGACTTGTTATCGCGACAACAGCGCCAACTACCGGGTCAAATTGTAGCCTATATGTAGCGCTTTAAAGTCTTCTACCTTGCAGTGAAAGTCTCATTTGAATCGGTTCAGCCGTTTCATAGATTACCCCGGACAAACAGAAAGACAGACAGACAGACAGACAAAAATGTTAAAAAGGGTTGTTTTGGACTAAAAATCGTTTAACTATATGCACTTGAAAAAACATAGTTATTTTGAAATCACAGACAGACACTTCAATTTTATTTATATGTACCTATAGATGTATAGATGAGTAGAAGAAGTAAAGACTTGTTATCGCGACAACAGCGCCAACTACCGGGTCAAATTGTAGCCTATATGTAGCGCTTTAAAGTCTTCTACCTTGCATTGAAAGTCTCATTTGAATCGGTTCAGCCGTTTCATAGATTACCCCGGACAAACAGAAAGACAGACAGACAGACAGACAAAAATGTTAAAAAGGGTTGTTTTGGACTTAGAATCGTGTAACTAACTATATGCACTTGAAAAAACATAGTTATTTTGAAATCACAGACAGACACTTCAATTTTATTTATATGTATAGATGAGTAGAAGAAGTAAAGACTTGTAATCGCGACAACAGTGCCAACTACCGGGTCAAATTGTAGCCTATATGTAGCGCTATACAGTCCTCTAGCTTGCAGTGAAAGTCTCATTTGAATCGATTCAGCCGTTTCAGAGATTACCCCGGACAAACAGAAAGACAGACAGACAGACAGACGGACAGACAGACAGACAAAAATGTTAAAAAGTGTTATTTTGGACTTAGAATCGTGTAACTAACTATATGCACTTGAAAAAACACATTTATTTTGAAATCACAGACAGACACTTCAATTTTATTTATAGGTATCTATAGATGAGTAGAAGAAGTAAAGACTTGTTACCGCGACAACAGCGCCAACTACCGGGTCAAATTGTAGCCCATATGTAGCGCTATAAAGTCCTCTACCTTGCAGTGAAAGTCTCATTTGAATCGATTCAGCCGTTATAGAGATTACCCCGGACAAACAGAAAGACAGACAGACAGACGGACAGACAGACAGACAAAAATGTTAAAAAGGGTTGTTTTGGACTTAGAATCGTGTAACTAACTATATGCACTTGAAAAAACACAGTTATTTTGAAATCACAGACAGACACTTCAATTTTATTTATATGTATGTAGAAATATATAAAATTTATATTTCTGCTTGTAATTATTGCAAGCAGAGTTGTCCACATGGCATGATTTAATTTTAGACATTGAATAAACAAACACAAATAACTGCAGTGACATGCTTGCTCGATGTAAATAAACAACAATCAGTCTTTGTGATCGCTACAGTCAATTTTTTTGTCTTCTATGTTAATTGAGTCTTATACTATAGGTACGTGGATACATCTTCATCCTAGTATTATCCGGTTTACATCCAAAACTTTCACCTTGTTGCCCAGGGTGCGCTCGCCTATTCAATGTGATATTTGTCAAAATATTTCCTTTCCTCCTTTTCCATATTATTCAGCTCGATAGGTTAGAAAACTCTCTGCATATCAAATTCAATTTATTTAAATAAGTATATACGCAATACATAATATACACGCATCACCATCTAGTCCCAAACTAAGCAGAGCTTGTATACGTACTAGACAATGGGTTGAGATACATATTTTTTTATTAAGATACATACCTTACATACTAACAAACATACAATATACAATTTTTGTTAGTAAATATACTTATATACTATGTTAATATTGCTTCACTTACAACCATCATATTGTTGTGCGTTCTTGTGGCACTTGTCCGCGGCAGCGACGGAACACCACACCTTTCGGCCAAAAGCCTCCTTCATAACAACAGGCAGAAAGCACGTCGGGATCCACACCACAAACGCCTATCGGTTAACCTCTATTACTGTTCCAACTGAGCAATCGTTGTTTACTGCTACACATGGAGTCTGTGGTAAAATAGCAGTAAAGCGGCTACTTTAAGCACGAGTATATAAAACATAATTAAAATGGCAATAATTTAAGGTAACTCAGGCCCTGTAGCTGCTTTAAAATAAACTTTTGTCTTAAGAAATGGACTCATAAAGATCGTCCTAGCGTTATCCTGGCTACATTCAATACTTTTATATTGGATCATAGATTCCGTATCCTAGTTAAGCAGATGTAACAATATTTACTGACCACCGAAAACCTGAAGGATATTCCGTGGATCACGTGGATGATTCCTTGTGACAAATAGATATCTTATTGTCAGCCGAGACCTTGAAATTAACGTGCTATTCGAAGCACGGGGCAAGCGATAAGTAACGCTTCAGAAAGTACAATACAAAATTTGTTTTTATTTTTATAGTAATTGGCGGCAAACGAGCAGACGGATCGCCTGATGGTAAGCAATTACCGCTGCCCATGGACACAAGCAACACCACAGGAGTCACAAATGCGTTGCCGCCCCTTGGGATTGGGAAAAGGGATAGGATAGGGAGTGGGATGAGGAAGAAGGAATAGGAGATAGGGCCTCCGGCATTCTCACTCACCGAACGAAACGCAACAGTTTTGGTACTGTTACTTTACGTCGATTTTCTGTGAGAGGGTAGTACTTCCCCGGTCGAGCCAGCCCATTCATGCTGAAATCAACAAGGCTCTACTGCCGTGTAAGTGCAGTCTTCCCGGGGTTGAGAGACACATTAAAAAGGAACATCCAGCTTTGTGTTACGATATATTCTTGCCAATATTCGTTCATCTATTACCTAATGAAAAGATCAATAAAAAATATCAACCTCAGCGAAATGTAATACTTTACAAAAAAATCCTTTCTTTGTAAAGTAAATAAATTTCGCTAGACCAAAAAAAGACAAAAAGGAGCTTCCGGTGACTGGGCCCGCAATTAACTCAAACAGCATTCCGGATTGCCTATTCCAATAAATTTTATTATTTTTCTTCCTGGAATTTGGAACCACCCATAAAATAAAAATTCTATTTTTCAAGCCCCAAGCACTTAGGTCACAATCAGTGTAATTTTTTGGTTAGAAGAATTGATTCCTTGGGGGTTACGGTATTTTTGTCATCGGAAGCAAGTAATTAAGGTGAACGCAGACTTGGCCGCACCGCACGCGCCGCAGTATTCGCATTCGAATTCTTTATATGAAGTTCTATGCAACCTCACACACCCACCCGCGTCGCAGTCGCCGCAGTCCCTGAAACGACCGAACTCCCCAAGCCGCAGCTGATGACGTCACCAACGCCCGCCCGCACGCAGCGGACGCTGCGGCTAGCGCGGCGCGGATGACGCCCACGCTTTATATTACAAACTGAATAAAAGAAATCAAGTGCGATGCGTGCGGTGACGGGAACGACTGCAGTGACTGCGGTGCGGATAGATGTGCGAGGCCATTAACAAAAAGCGATGACTGCGACTGGGGGACTGCGGAGACTGCGGTGCGGCCAAGTCTGCATTCACCTTTAGATTATATAGACCTGGCAACTAGGACCGCGTTTTTCGTCGAACAAAACACAAAAATTACGTTTCATCTTTGCTGAGGCATTAAAATAATAGAAAATTATTTTGTTTAATAATTCAATAACAATTAAAATACATGATGCTGTTTATGTCAATAACGATTAAATTGTGTGGTGTATGGTTTCTTGATTCACCACCATAGTCGTATGTGTATATACGTAAATGTCACTTGTAAGGTCACAAGTATGACGACCGGTTCGAAAAATGTCATAAGAGAGCCCAAGTACAGATTCTTCTTGGGTAATATTGATTCGAATAAAACTGCCTTGTAAGCATTGTTGTATCTAAGGTTAATTTCCAGGATGGGCCTGGGTCTTCATAAAAATGAACTGGAGAGTTGGTTAGTTGTCCAGTCTGTATTTTCGACTCGCTCACCAAAATTCTAGGGTGAAGAAGAAGAAGAAGAAAAAAGACCATTCTTGGATGGGCACGGTACCCACCTCTGCGATATACGCATATGCTTGTAAGTCATCATGGTCCTAGCGTTATCCCGGTTGCATCCAAGACTTGCACGCCTTGGAGTCCGAGGTCCGCTTACTGGTCTAACCAGATATGACAGAATATCTACTTTTCCACAGAGCGACTGCCGTCTGACCTCCGCAACCCAAAGGAATAGCGATATTGCATGGTTTAGACCAGTATCAGTTTATTTGAGGGTACTGACTCCCCGTAACTACTGTCAAGATCTTCATGATAGCCGGGACCGACGGTTTAACGTGCTCTCCGAGGCACGGGGCAAGCAATAATTAACAATTTAATACGCACTTAACTTGGAAAAGTCATTGTGTGGTTTTGAACCTGATACCCTCTGCATGGCAGTCCGTTGGTATCTCCGCTAGGCTATCGCTGCCTGTGCTATCGCTGCCTGTATATGCTTGCAAGTAAATTCCATTAAATCATCATCCTTCCGAGCCAGTTTTCTAGGTTAACCACTTAAGACAGACTAGATAGATAGCTATACGCTTTATTGCACATCAACATAGCATTATACAGTACTTATTTTGTTAAGAGACTTAAAACTACGATAGTGTACAATCGGCGGCCTTATCGCCTAGGCCCTGCGGTGATCTCTTCCAGGCTACCTTGAGGTGGACGGTAATAATATAAGCAAAAACGTGGGGCGGTGTTGTAGTTGCTTTAAATAATACGAAAATCTTAGGTACTATATATATAAATTATAATTCGATAAATATACGTACACGCATAAAATACAAATATAAAATACGAATATCAGCTTATCCACCAGAACGACTGCCATCGGACCTCCACAACCCAAAGATAAAGCGATATTTAATGACTTTATAGACTGCCTCCGTGGTTCAGAGGATAGCGTACATGCGACTGCTGATCGGAGGTCCCGGGTTCGATTACCGGGTCGGGCAAAAGTGTTACTGGTTTTTCCTATTTCACAGTAGCAGCACGGAGTCTGGTGATGTCCCCTTTAACGGCAATAGGCTCGCCCCCTATTACGTAGAACCTAAAAATTCATGGTGAAATGTGGGTGTAATATTACATATCTGCCTACCTCTTAGGGGATTCAGGCGTGAATCTATAAAATAATGACTTTGATCAGTGTCAGTACACTCAAGGGCTTATTATTGATTCTTCATCATCACTAAAGATCATCATGACAACCGGGACTGACGGCTTGACGTAACTCGTCTTGACTGACGCAAGATGGGGACGCAAGCGACAAAAATTAATTTAATACGCACATTCAGTGGTGCTCGCCGAGGTTTTGATCCCGTTACCCTATACATGGGGTCTGCTGTTATCTCCACTATCTAATATCAAATCTGCGTATACACTTTGTTGCATGATCGCTTTAGATATTTAGAGAGAATTGGTAAAACAATATCCCGCTGATAGCCTCGCTTATCTCACTTACACTACGCTGCGGTTATCTTCAAGCATTTTTCTTCTTTTCCCCTTATCTCCGTTTCATTAAACCACTTCTCTCGTTAGCTGCCCTCAAATTTGCATAAGCTAATCTTTACGCTACGCTCACATAAGCATAACTAAGATTGGATTGTCTCATTTCCTCATCGTTCGTCTTTGACTCGGCACTTCAAATTGGTTATTCAATTTCAATTTCAATAGCCCTTTTATCCTGAGTGTCCTTGACTCTAATTAACATTTCTTATTATTGCATATTATAAAATATCACGGAGCTCAGTGTGCCTCTTGGCAAAGGCCTCCTCTAAATACTTCCACTGTTTCCTATCCCTTGCAACTCTTTTCCAGTTTGGGCCAGCTGTAAGTCTGAGTTCGTCCTCCCATCTTTTCCGCTGTCGTCCTCTACTTCGCTTGCCATCTCTAGGATACCATTCTGTTAGGATTTTGTTCCATTTGTCTTGGGGTGTCCTCAACATATGTCCAGTCCATCTATGTGTAATGTCTGATACGCCTGTCCTGGCTCTAATAGATGTGTTCCTTACTCTGTCTTGTTTTCTGATTGCCAGCATGCTTCTCTCCATGGCTCTTTGGCAGTGTTCTAGCATATCTCTATGTTGTTTAAAAAGTGCCTACGTTTCGCATCCATATGTTAGGCAAGGAAGAATACATGTGTTGAGGACTCTATACTTCGTTTTAATGCTGAGGTCTGGTGCTTTCATAACCTCTTTCAGCGACTAATATATTTTCCATCCATTTGCTATTCTTCTTTTAATTTCTTTGGTAGATAGGTCCATTTGCGAAATTATTTGCCCCAGATATAGGTATTCTTCTACATATTCGATCGGTTGGTTGCTAATTATAATTTCGTGGGGGGTTGAGTTAGACAACAGCTTTGTTTTGCTCAGGTTCATTGATAGTACAACCCTCTCACTTTCTTTATTTAGATCTTGTAGCATTACTTCTAGCTTGTGAGGGTCTTCTTCGAATAAAACTATGTCATCTGCGAAACGGAGATGGTGTAGCCTCCTACCATCTATATTCAACCCAAATTCGTCCCATTCTAGTTTTCGGAATATATCTTCGAGCACGGCTGAAAATAGCTTGGGGGATAGTGGATCGCCCTGCCGGACACCTTTTTCGACCTTGAAGACTCCTCCCAAAGTTTCCATTTGTATCCTCGCTTTACATTCGACATATATTTGTTTTATGATGTTAATGTAGGCCATGGGTATTCCCTGTTTTGTTAGGCTTTCCCAAATCGCTTCATGTTTGAAGCTATCGAAGGCTTTTACATAGTCGATGAAGGCCATATAAACCGGATTGTTATATTCGCTGTACTTCTCTATAATCTGCTTGACTGTATGGATGTGGTCTATTGTAGCGAAATTTTTCCTAAAGCCGGCCTGTTCCACTGGTTGGTTTTCATCCAATGTAATGCTTATTCGGTCCGGTACTATGTTGGAGAAGACTTTATATACATTAGACATCAAGGTTATTGGCCGATAGTTTGATAAGTCTTCTTTTGAACCTTTTTTGTATATGAGAATGATGTGCGAGTTCCGACTTTTTACACTTGATTTCGATATTTATTTACTGAGATCACTGATTGTCAAGAATCCATAGACTAATGATTGGTCTCGCTCTAGCGATACCAATCATTTGTCTAAGCAAGAATCACTATTTGTATCGCAATTTTTCGATTAATTTGCCACTCAAATACGACGACTGAATGTTATTTGGTCGCACTACATGTCCATTTGTAACACAAAACACTTTTCGTCACGATAAAGCACTTTTAAACACGAAAATTAAAAAATTGTCGGGAGCCAGCAAACGCGATGTTACTCAGTTGACAAGCGGAACCGGAAAACAAAAAAAAATTGGTTATTAACTTATTACTATTCGTCGCTTCATAAATCCCTTCTCTCATTGCGCCTCTTTCAGACTTAAATGAAATATAAATATAATATAATCCTTGGGCTACGCTCATATTGCCTTCCACATTACCGCTTCTTCCATCTTTGTCGTCGAGCGTCAGTTTAACATACCTAAGTATTATCTCTCCCTTATCTCTGCTTTATTAAACACGGTTCTTTTTTTTATAGTAATAGGCGGCAAACGAGCAGGCGGATCGCCTGATGGTAAGCATTTACCGCCGCCCATGGACACAAGCAACACCACAGGAGTCACAAGTGTGTTGCCGCCCCTTAGGATTGGGAAAAGGGATAGGATAAGGAGTTGGTTAAGGGAGAAGGAATAGGGGATAGAGCCTCCGGAACTCCCACTCACCGAACGAAACGCAACAGTTTAGGTTCTGTTACTTTACGTCGATTTTCTGTGGTAGTACTTCCCCGGTCGAGCCGGCCCATTCATGCTGAAATCAGCAAGGCTCTACTACCTGTATCACGTCTTTCTTCAGATTCGCATAAAATCGATCATTACTAGCTACGGTCATCTTCATTTACCTCATCTTTGGTCTGTCCATCTTCGTCCCAGTAAATTGATCCTTGCAATACGAATATAAATCGTACAGTAATAAATAAATAAGCTCACAAGTGTAGTGAGCGAATATCTATTAATATGGGATGACGCGCTGGCACACGATGCATTTAATTAGCGCGAGAGACAATGCCAAATATTTTTAGATTTTTATATATCTACCACTAAGTACCATTCTCGAAGATATATGGAGTCTGCCAAGCCACGGGCCAGCTTGGGAGTGTACCACGTGAGTTCAACAAATGGAAGTGTGATTAACCCCTTTTTAGGGTTCCGTAGTCCACAAGGAACCCTTATAGTTTCGTCATGTCCGTCCGTCTGTCCGTCCGCTTCCTAGCTCAAAGACGCCTGGTGCTAGAAAGCTGATATTTGACATGAATATAGACATAAGATATTGCAACAAAACTGTAGAATAAAATTTAGGAAAATATTTTTTTTAAGGGTATCTCCCCTACATAAATATAGTGGGGTTGAATTTTTTTTGGTTGAGTACCCCATCATGTGGGGTATCATTGGATAGGTTTTAAAAAAATATTATTAGTTTGCTCAAATCATTTTTCGATCAAGTGATTGGTTTGTCAAATATCAAGCTTTGAAGTGAAAAAAATAGTTAGACTCAAGTGTCCCCCCCCTCTGCCGACTAAACTATTAATTTGGAAGAGGTGAAAAAAAACAAAAACGTAGTACCTACATATAACGAATTTAAAAGAAAAACTATCACGGCTATGTAGATATCACTAGTTTACGAGTAATCGTCGGTTAACTTATAAATACCTATTTCTGTAAGTTTACATTGGGCGCGCTAGCTTAATCTCATAAGTACTTTGGTATATAATGTACTATGATACTACGTATGCACAGTAGTAAGTATATCTTGGAAACCACATTTTATGTTTACAATACATAACTGGATACATACCTAGTATTTTTCTAAACAAAACTTAGGTTCTTATTATAGTGTTATTAAAATTATTTTTTCAGCAAAATAAACAGTCGGATTTGTTGTACATCACATACCCTTTGCAGCAAGTCATTATGGGCAACTACGGAACCCTACATAGCGCGTGGCCAGACACGCACTTGGCCGGTTTTTTATGTAATAGGCGCGATTGGCGGTTCATAATGGAGAGCTTGTCCCCACGTTGATGTATGGAAGTGAGAGTTGGCATTGGCAGAAAAAGCATGAAAGTAAAATTAACTCAGTTGAGATGCGATCACTGCGTAGTATGTGTATGGGTGAGACTAATTGATAGAATTCCGAATGTGACTAGGATTGAGAAAGGAATGCTGAAGTGGTTTGGACACGTGGAGCGAATGAGTGAAGAAAGAATGCCGAATCAGATCTATAAGGCAAATGTGTGTGGGCAAGTCGGTCGTGGCAGACCTCGTCGGACATTCCTCGACCAAATTGGGGACGTCCTAAAAACGGCAAAGTCCTAAGTACCCGAAACCGGCGAGCATGTATGAAAAGAATAATTAGTGTAGAGGAAGCGAGTGTGGTTTGTAAGGATAGAAGCAAGTGGCGTTCTGCTGGAAAAAGGAGTGAGTATATGTATGTGTTATGTAATAGGCGGCAAACGAGCAGACAGATCGCCTAATGGTAGGTGATTACTGCTGTCCATGGACACAAGCAACACCACAGGAGTTACAAGCGCATTGTCGCCCTTTGGACTTGGTATGTGTTTGTTACCCTTTCACGCACAATCTACTGAACGAATTTTTATGAATATTTCCTGTAATAGACGCAAATCAGATTAGCACAAAAGCTAACTCTTGTCGTAATAGAAGCCAGTGACGTTTTATTTTTTTGATTTTTATTGCTTTGGCTTCAGTTGTACCTTTGCCATTTTTATTGGCCATGTGGGTTTTAGTGGCTCACACCTTCATGATAAATAACTCATTATCTGAGACTTTTTCGGAAGAAAACACGATGATTCATTCGTAATGGTTTATTGGAAATTCCTGATGTAAAGTAGGGTGAAATGGTGCAATCATTGAAAGAAAAAAATAATTGTGTTATAAAGATAAGAGAACAATGACGAACGAGTTAATATCGATATTTCTTGTTTGATGATGCACATTCTGTTCATTCTGCATTGCTTTCTATCTTATATAACAAAGATTCTAAGATGTTTATTTGCAAACTAAGTGTACAGTTTATGGTCTTACTTGGTATACATTATGTGCTTACAACTTAGCAACCTTTACAGGTATAGCAAAAATTGAGGATTCATATATTACATTCATATATTAACATTCATATATTAATCATGTTATCTGTTGAGCCCAGCATAGTAGGCATTTTTGTAGAGCGGCAAACCTCTTTTTAACGGACTTCAAAAAAAGGAGTTTCTCAGTATGACCTGTATGTATGTATGTTTGTCCACGATTATCTCGCGTTTGGCTGAACTGATTTTGATGCGGTTTTCAGAAAAGTATTTGTTACACTTAGAAGAAAGTTTTAGGCTCTTAACCGACTTCAAAAAAAGAAGGTTCTGAGTTTGACCCGTATATATGTAAGTTTGCCCACGATTAACTCGAGTTTGGCTGAACCCATTTTTATGCGGTTTTCAGAAACAAGTATTTGTTATTATTACTAGCTAGCTGTTCCCCGAGGCGTCTGTTTGTCCAGGATAATCTCTGAAATGGCTAGACTGATTTTAATGGGATTCTATCACTGGAAAATGTTGGGAGAGGCCTATGTCTAGCAGTGGACTACAATAGACTGATTGATTAATTTAAACTATAAATTTACATTTAAATTATATAGAGACACTATATTAGCGACGATATCTCAGTGGTGTACGTAACGGACTGCCGAGACGATGGTCTCAGTATCGATCCCCAGGTACCCCGGGCACACACCTCTAACTTTTCGAAATTATGTGTGTATTAAAAATGTTAATTATCGCTCGCTTAACAATATGCCCGGTAGAGGGCAATAATCTCGCCCCCTATTACATAGGGACCGAAACATATCTGGTGAAGTGTGGGTGTGTAATACACCTCTGCCTACCCCTTCGAGAATAAAGGCACGCAGTTATGTTATATTATGTAGACACTAAATCTCAAATGCTGCACTTGTGTGACTTGTGTAACCATCTTTTCCGACGCATATTGCGTGAGATTTTCTGTACGGTACCGTGCATCAAACGTTAGGTTATTTCCATAGAATGAAAATGAATTTTAATTCACAAAATGTCATACACCTTCAAGCAAGATACCCATTTATATGTGTAGAGCTTTTAGTCTTTCGGAACACCAGCAATTTCAGGCTGCGTTTCAAAGCATCATTATATATGTATTATATATATTATCATATATTATAGCCAACACCAAATTTGATCTTTTGGCTTTCACCCGTAAAAACAGCCATTTATGGATTCCCTCGTTCATAAGATGGTAAGTTCAATCCTTCTACCAACTTGAGGCTCTACAACGCTCCCCAAATAAACGAAAACTCCTACACATTGGGTTGGAAAGTGGTGTGGGTCCTTTATTATCTAGAAACCAATTCACATAAACTGTTAATGTCTACACACTTATGTCCATCTTACGTGACCGAAGTTTGGCATGATTACGCCTGCAATGCTATTTGAATTACTGACAACGCACTATGCCGAACTTACGCGACCGAAGTTCCGCGGCTGAATTTACGTTCCGACGTATTCGGCTAATATGACACACTATAAGTGCCGAACTTACGCGGCCGAAATTCCGTTGCGCAACTTTGTGTAGTATATTCGTCGGCAATCGAATCGAACATCGGTCGCGTATATAATGTGTGCTCTACTACTAGAAAAGTTGCTGCCGAACTTACCTTCGTGGTTACGCCCGACCGAAGTTACGCTGTACGCTATAACGAAACGTACAAAAGCAATATTTATTACACAATCTTACTCACAATTAAGAAATCAATGTTGACTCAAAGATATAAATCATGATCAAATCGTATTTCCCGGTAAAGCGATGAGTCGTCCGGGCCAAAGAGACCATAATATGCATTATACCTAGTGCTTACTCACGATACAAGTATGTAGTTAACGAGGAGAAAATATACTGATTTACATACATAAAACGGTATTCACATTCACATATACCACGTAACCACGGCTCTAACTTTATATCAGAATGAGCTATTTTCTTGTTTCGTCCTTTTCAGACCCCTTTTTAACTTAGTCGGGTTATAGTTTTTAAACTTATTTTTTTTTATTTAATCCTTTTCCGTATCCCGATTGTGTATATAAACTAACCATGTAATACTTACATTGACATATGTAAAGGAAGAAAGAAAAATAGGTACCTAACGAAAAGCGTCTGAACCGCGCGAATTTTAAGTAAACCCGCGTTTTAAACTTATATTTTGACTAAAACAGTATAATATATGTACATATTTGTAATGTACTCACCAATACCTTTCATTTGATACAAAAAAACGTAATGATTATCTCAGTTTAGTTTTTTTTGAGGTTGGAATCTGAAGTATTAATTCCGTAATATAAAATGTTGATAACATTAATTTAGCCTATGGCACCCGCGCTATTATTACAAATTTTTGGACACCCCACTCATTAAAATCAGTTCAGTAGTTTAGATGCTACGGTGGAACATACAAACATACATACATACATAGACTGCCAAAAACATTACCCTTCTTTTGGCTTCGCCGTAGTCGGGTAAAAATTAACTATGAAACTACTAAACATATATTCAAATTGTTCTTTCATCATAAGAAAATGACTCTGAAAGAGTAAGATAGGCTGTATTTTATAGTTACAGTATTAACATAACATAACTTCACGCCTTTTATCCCCGAAGGGGTAGGCAGAGATGTATTACACACCCACTTTTCGCCAGTTATGTTTTGGTCCCAATGTAATAGGGGGCGAGCCTATTGCCATCTACCGGGCACATTATTAAGCGAGCGATAATTAACATTTATAATACACACATAACTTCGAAAAGTAAGAGATGTGTGCCCGGGTACCTGGGGATCGGACCCGAGACCATCGTCTCGGCAGTCCGTTCCGTACACCACTGGGCTATCGCCGCTTACAGTATTATTAACAATTTGATTTATTTGTGTTCAATATAAAACTACATTAAATTTTTATTTACTGCCTCTTGCTTTGAACATTTTGTAAACGTTTTCTGAAGTCAATACTCTTGAATGTAAAGACACTGGTCTAGCTAAGGACTATCGCTATCCGTATGAGAGAACATTTGTTATGAGTGATAGAATACATAATTAGTTGGTCAATGACATAATTATGGAGAAATGTACTGCTGGTCCCGTTTTCAGGAGACAGGCGATGGCGAAACCAGTAACGTACCGCTCTACGTGGTCTACACGCCTAGCCGCTCACATCGGTTCAATTCAATCATGTATTCCATTTGGTTGTCTGGAAGAAATCGCATTTTGCGATAAGACCGCCCTTGTACCACTAGTTTTAAGTTGTTTATAATTTGATCAATGTATTCTTGTATCTTTTTGTTTTTCTGGTGTACAATAAAGAGTTTCATCATCATCATCATCATCGGTGTTGTCCTTTTGCTACTTTTATGGGAGGATTTATTTATCATGGCAAGTTGGTGAGTTACTGTCTGTCCATTCTGACTAAACAATGATAGTATTAAGGGCATCTGACGTCTTTTATCCATAGAGCTCATCTAGTAATTTTACATCTGTTCACTTGATTTTTCAACAAGTTAAACAAGAGGGTCTTTCCTGTTCCAGCGCCCCACGCTTTTGCAATCAAATATTATAATTAAAAGCACATAGTTTACACTTCAGCCCAGTAATAGAGAAAACTTGACGATCCATAATTTATTTTTTGTTTGTACATGCATTTATAAAAGCGTGTTTTCTAATATTTTTTAAACTATTAATTTATTTAAACTATTAAATTATTTTATACTTTTTGGTCTTTGATAACGAAATATTTTTAACATTTAATTATACATTTATTTTAAGTAGGCGAATGAGCCCGCATCCTCTCCATCTCCGCCAGTGCGTCTGTATTGCATGGTATTTTATCTGTCAGCTTAGAACAATCTAGCTATTCAATCAGGAGACCACTAAGTGATTTTACTCTACTTAGGGCCTCATACGCCTGACCAGCCGCAAAAGTACGGGACCCTAAGTACACCACTGCATGGTCTACAATATATAATTGGTTTGTTTTACTCTTGAAACCTGATCGTGTTCAAAGTCCATTGCGTGGCCTTTCTCACAAGTGATGTTCTGACCATTCTCACTTCAGGTAAGGTAGTAAGTACAGTGTACTACCTCACCCAACAACCCCTACGTATAGTAGAGCGGTGGTGTAATGAGTACTGATTATCTGTAAACCCGACCAAGACTGAACTAGTCATGTTCACACACAAACGCGCTCTGGGTCCCTACCAACTGCCCAGGCTTTTTAATACAGAGCTTAAGCTGTCAACGTCGTTCTCGACAGCAAATTGTTTTGGAACAACCACATAGAAAATAAGCTCAACAAAGCCAGCATCGTTTTCTGGTAGTGCAATAAGATGATAGGCAAACGGCAGGGCCTTTCCCCTAAAATTGTCTTATGGCTCTATAAGACAATAATACGTCCGATGGTAAGCTATGGCGCTAGTAGTGGCCTCGGACCAATGTAACAACGGCCGCCAACAAGCTTCAAAGGCTTCAAAGACTTGCATGCCTAGCGGCCACGGGCTGTATGAAAACCACACATACAGCGGCACTTGAAGTGTTGCTGGACCTGCCTCCGCTACACCTGTTCATACAACAGGAAGTAACGATGTCGGCGGTTCGGCTAAGAGCTCTGAAGCTCTGGAAAGACACCAATACACCGCCCACTAACAACTTAAATACACTCTTCAAAGAAGCTCCCCTAACACAAGCCATCGGCGACCTGATACCGAAACAATTTGTGTTTGACAAGAAAATCAAGAAATACAAAATCCAACTGTGCGAGGATCTACGCGTAGGAGCAATTAACCACAACGACCTCACGATCTTCACAGATGGGTCTAAGACGGATACAGGTACGGGTTCAGGAGTATTCTCCGAGGACCTAAACATCAACATCGCAGCACCGCTGGAAGCCTATAACACGGTCTACCAGACTGAATGTTTTGGTATAATCCTAGCTGCCACAGCAATCATGGCACGTGAGGTAAGAGAACGATCCATTAGGATCCTCTCAGATAGTATGGCTGTCCTTTCAGCCCTCAAAAGCCATACTATCACCTCGGCACTCACACTTGAAGGCCACCAGAAACTAACAGAGGTAGGTAAACTAAACAAATTAACACTGCAGTGGATCAAGGGCCGCAGTGGCTCAAGAGGGAATGACGCAGCCGACGTACTTGCCAGAAGAGGGGCCACTTTAGAGGTGGTGGGACCCGAGCCCATTATTCCCCTTTCTTCTGGTTTTTATCGCAGCCTGGTAAGAAATAGAACCAGGACCCAGCACAACCAGTCCTGGATTTGTATTGAAACATGTAGGCAGGCCAAGGAGCCTTTTGTTGGCTTTGTTGACTTGTTTGGCTCCCGCAGCAGACGGTAAGATAGCCAAACAAGTCCTCCGGCTGTCCAAACAACAACTGCGGACAGTCACAGCCGCCTATACAGGACACGGATTCTTTAATAAACACCTATTTACTATAGGTATCACCGACAGCCCGCTGTGCAGGGCCTGTATGGCAGCCGACGAGACGGCAGCCCACCTGCTCCTCGACTGCCCTGAGGTCGCACAGTACAGGCAGCAGTACCTGACCAGATACAGCACCCTGAGGGAAGTAGTGGGCCACATCAAGAGTCTGCTGGCCTTTCTCGAAGAGCTGGGGTGGCTCGAGTGACAAGACCATTCCCACCCGCACACAAAATACACGCCAGGACGTGAAGTTGCGAAAACAGCCCGTGCTACCAAGTACCAAGTAAGTTCTCACAAGTGCAAACACGACTATAATACAATATTCCATCAAGGAATGCCAGTGCCTATCTTCCGGCTTCATCATGAGATCTTGAAACCTAACCGTGGTCAAAGTTAATTACAAGACTATTCTAAGAAATCCAAAACAGCTACGATACGATTTTCCATCATGAAGTTCCAGTTCACATCTTCCGGCTCCATCATCAGATCAGTTCGACAGTAGCATATTATTGTATTGTCATCAGAACTACATGCAGCTGTCAATTTTCATTACGCTACGGCCCTTGGAAGATGGTTAAATTAGTTAGCTTAGATTCCATTACATAGTTATATACATACATATCGAGTTCCAGTTCATATCTTCCGGCTCCATCATCAGATCAGTTCGACAGTACCATATTATTGTATTGTCAACAGAACTACATACAGCTGCCATTTTTCATTACGCTACGAACCTTAGAAGATGGTTAAATTAGTTACCTTAGATTCCATTACATAGTTACATAAACGTCGACCTAATAAAAGCGTGTTAATTAAAAATAATAAACTGCTTGCATTTTGTCACTTATATTTTTGAAGATATGACGTCGTAAAGTTAGGTGGTCCGTTCATAGCAACCTTTCCCTAGGTTGCAGTAAAAAGGAATACCATAAGAATGTATAGTCCTAAAGCTTTCGTAATAACATCTATACCTACTTACGTACCACAACGTAAACATAGTGAATCCTACCAAAGTAGTCGGAGATATCGACACTAGAAAGTTGAAACACTAGTCTCTAATGGAGTAGGTATGTTTAATTTTCTAACGGCCATACCAAAGAGCTCATTTATTTACACAGAGGCGCATTTCCTATGGGCGCTCTGAAGAAAAACTTTCTGTGACCCAAGTTGCCGCTTGGCGGCGTGGCAGTCGCGCTGTGACAGCACTGACAGCTGTCTCTACGAGAGCAAGAGAGATGAACGTTCCTCCTGTCAGAGAGGTTGGACTAGGTTTAGACTAGAGAGAACATGCTCGCTATATTTCCATAAACCGAACGTTCAACATGTAATGTCAGTTGGTCTTAGTTGGTTAATCATAACGTCAAATTACGCGTCTCGTTTAAAAAGGCTCTTAACAGACTCATATCTTTGACTGCATTCTCTAAATAGCCGTGCTGTCAAATCCTATAACTAAGGAGTGATGGGATTTTAAAGTTAAAGGAGATATCGATGTTTTTTGAATGAGAGATAAATACGGTAACAAACTATCGGACATGAATGTAAAACTGTAGCTGAAAGCGACAGCGTGCCGCGGTTGCTAAGTTGGCAATAAACAAAGACGTCCAGCGGTCTAATTTTCTATCACGCGTTTGATAGTAAGCGCAGTTTAATGTACAATGTACATAATTTACTTAGATACCTACCTTAAAAGTAGCGTAAGCTAAAGCCTTGTACGGACCAAGCGTTCCAGTGTACGCGTAATCTAGGTATGTTGACTACTCGTACAGGATTATGACCGAATACTACGCTTTGCTGCAGTTACAGACTAAAAAAGCATACACCAGTGGCGTCTGATAATTTGGTTCCACATCAATTATTTAGAATACCTACTGATACACTGATTGCGCAGACATTCAAATTATGGAAATTACAGTTTCAAACAAAATGACCAAACCATTAAACATTACAGGAGGTAGAGTTTTCATGTCCAATCTATGCATTAAGCGGCGACTGCCTACAATAATGGCCTGGCACTTCGCTGGGTTAACTTCTAAGCCAAATTTCTGACACCAGTCCATCATTGACTCAAGGTCCCTATTTATGTCAGCAATGGCAACTGTTACATCTTCCACCCTCGCTTGGGAGTACATCTGCAAGTCGTCAGCATAAAGATGATACGAACATCGAAGATCTGGAGTTAAAAAGTTAATGAAAATAGAGAATGGTAAAGAAGAGAGAATGCCACTCTGAGGAACACCAGAACTAATGTTACGCCAACTCGATGTAGTTTCATCACAGCGAACAGCCTGCTGGCATATAAATGATATATCGACACATACTAAAGTTAGACATTTGACCAAAAATATTTATCGATAAATCATCACTGTTACGAACAACACTCGATTTCCTAACTCTATGTTTTGTCTACTGTCTGGCTGCCACAAGACTGCTATAAGAGCGTGCTGCTAAACCTATCGATAGCTCTTTCTATCATACTGCACGTGTCATTAGAAAGAAGATATCAATCATAGCAACCGCTGTTGTTATTTTAGCGTTACTTCTATGACTTAATAAGGTTATATTTCTTTGCCTCCTGTGTATCGTAACTATGAGAGCAAGAGAGACGGAGAACGACGCCAGCGCCGCCAACTATGAGTTAAACTGGAGACAGTCTCCACTTGGAATCGGCATACGAAATCCTTAAAGAACTGCGCTTCGACATACTTCGTATTCTGATTATGTCAAATATAGCTATTTCTAGTAGCTAAATCAATGGATAGATCAAATTAATATTGGGACCGGCCGTAAAAGACAACTCTCGCAATAAGAATAGGTAAAATTCGAGGAACTGTTCATTGCAATAGGCTAGTTGACAAAAACAAATATAAGTCCGTCCTTTAGATTATTCAAAAATAAGCGATGCGTATTTTTTTATTTGTAAATTAAACCAAAAATTACCAAGATATAGCTTGTGGGATACACACATTTTATTAATATATTTTTTTATAAACAATATTTATATATTTTTTATTGTAGGTAGTATGAATTTATTTATTTTTACTCAAATATATAATATTTATTTATAACATACAATACTTAACATAATTACACAACATAAAATATCTATTTAATTTTTATATATTGATAATCAATGTCGTGCCGGTTGACCGTAGTGCAATGGACACGCACAATCTCAACCGGCGAGATTATTTCGAAGTATAAGTGTGAGGTAGAAATGTTTTGTACTACCTACATGAAAAAATCGTATGGGATTAAAAAGCCTGCTACCGGGCCACACCCAATGACTTGTAAAAAGGACATCATACGATTTGTATCGAATATTTTTGCTACCGCGCGTTTGAGAAAAGTACCAATTAGTGTTCATGTACATTTTCTATTTCTATTTTATGTTCTTGTGTTCGTAAATCTATCCGTGCGTTGGTCCATAATTAACTCTGTCTATATACTGTGCTCTTTCTTACACCTTCTGTTCGTGGCTGTGCATTTTTGTGTTGTGTCGAACATTATAGTGCTGGACAAACCGTGAGTACTTTTATTTGTGAACCCATACACACACCTCACACAACCACACTGGTGACCCCTGTGAATAATCGAACAGTAAAATGAGTAACAGTGAATCAGGACAGAAACCCCCAAATAGTGACTCTCACGAAATATTTCGCGTAACGGTCAAGCTACCTCCGTTTTGGCCTGAGGAGCCCGAATTATGGTTTGCGCAAATAGAGGCACAGTTCGCGAACGCAGGCATCACCGCGGATATTACAAAATTCCGCTATGTCGTGGGACATTTGGAACCTCATATCTCCAAAGAGGTCAAGGACATTATAATGTCACCCCCCGCCCAGAATATGTATGACAAGTTAAAGTCAGAACTTGTAAAACGGCTTTCGGATTCTCAAGAACGCAAGGTGAAGCAGCTTCTGATGCACGAGGAGCTTGGCGATAGAAAGCCATCACAATTTTTACGCCATCTCCAGAGTCTGGCTGGTCCCAGAGTACCAGAGGACTTTCTACGGACTATTTGGAGCAGTCGACTGCCGGTTAACATCCAGCCATTAATAGCCTCGCAGCCGCAGGCTACTTTGGAGGCCCTAGCTGAATTGGCAGACCGCGTGCAGGACATTGCCTCACCACCACTACACGTTGCTGCGTCATCTCATTCAGGACCTACGGTGAACGAGCTGGCATGCGAAATTGCAGAACTGAAACGTGCGATGAAGGACCTGACAATGCAGTTACGAGAGAGTCGACCAAGGCAGCGCCCTCAGAGCAAGAGTCCAAAACGCAGCCGATCATCTACCCGTTCCAATTCCAACTATAGGAAGTTTCCCCTTTGTTGGTATCACAACAAATTTGGTGAGAAGGCCCATTGTTGTGTAAAGCCATGCGATTATAAGGCGGGAAATGCCCCGGGCGGTCGGTAATGGCGACTGGCGATTGCCCAAACTCTACTGGTCGCCTGTTCGTCACAGACAGAACTTCGAAGACGCAATTTCTGGTCGACACTGGAAGCGACCTCTGCGTCTACCCCCGCTGTCTGCTTCGAGATCGTCGTGCACCAACGAACTACCAACTGAGTGCCGCGAATGGTTCAACCATAACGACGTATGGTTCTGTGGACTTTTGTCTAGATTTAGGTTTACGTAGAAACTTTAAGTGGCGATTTGTTGTTGCTGATGTCAGCAAACCTATTATTGGCGTAGATTTCTTGATCTTTTACTCTTTAATTGTTGACTGTCGTAACCAACGATTAATTGATAGTAATACTAACATTTCTACTTTTGCCTTGTATCGTTCAGATGTCTCTATATCTTCTATAAAGGTCAGTACTGGCGATACAAGGTACCATAAAATTCTTTCTGAGTTTCCAGAGATCACACGGCCAGCCGGTATACAGCGCCACACACCATACAATACGGTACACCACATACGTACGACCCCAGGCCACCCAGTAGCTTGTTCACCGCGACGCTTAGCACCTGACAAGCTAAAAATCGCTCAACAAGAATTCGAGCTGATGTTGGCCAATGGCACTGCTAGACCTTCGGAGAGCTCCTGGTCATCTCCCCTTCATCTAGCTCCTAAGAAGGACAACGGCTGGAGACCATGCGGTGATTACCGAATGCTCAACGCTCGTACTATACCCGACAGGTATCCAATTAAACATATTCACGATTTCGCTCACAGCATTTCAGGTTGCAAAATTTTTAAGCAAAATAGATCTTGTGAAGGCCTTTAATCAGATACGGGTCAACGTAGATGATATTCCGAAGACGGCTATTACAACACCCTTCGGACTTTACGAGTTTCCGTATATGACATTCGGTCTACGCAACGCTAGCCAAACTTTCCAGCGTTTTGTCGATGAGATGACCAGGGGGCTTGATTTTTGCTACTGTTTTTTGGATGACTTTCTTTTATTTTCCCGGACTGAAACAGAGCATGAGGAGCATCTACGTACTATTTTCGGTAGAATGAGAGACTTCGGCATGGTAATTAACACTGCTAAGTGTGTCTTCGCTGTACCAGAAGTATCTTTCTTAGGTTACAGTATCTCCGAGAAAGGCACTAAACCACTTGACTCAAAGGTTGAAGCCATACAGAGCTTTCCTCCACCGAAAGACGTTCGCCAACTAAGACGATTTCTCGGCATGATCAACTTTTACCGCAGATTCGTTCCCAAGGCAGCGGAGATTCAAGCCCCGCTTCATAACCTCCTCACTGGCAACAGTAAAGGTTCTCTTCCTGTCAATCTTACGGGAGACACGTTAAAAGCTTTTAAGGACTGTAAGGAAAGCCTAGCTAAAGCCGCCATGCTAGCTCATCCCGATTGCAATGCCAAACTCGCATTGGTAACTGATGCATCGGATACAGCAATTGGAGCGGTATTACAACAGCTAGCTTCTGATAGCTGGCAGCCTCTTGCATTCTTTTCACGAAAGCTTAACGCTACTCAGACAATATACTCCCCATATGACAGAGAGTTGTTAGCCATATATGAGGCAATTAAATATTTTCGTCACATGCTTGAGGCAAGGCACTTTGTTATATATACAGATCATAAACCACTTTGTTTTGCCTTCCAAGATCGAAAGAAGACATGCTCGCCGAGACAATTCCGCCATTTAGACCTAATATCTCAGTTCACCACCGATATTAGACATATATCCGGCAAAGACAATGTCGTCGCCGACACCTTATCTCGTGTGGAGGAACTGCAAACTCCAGTCAGTCTTAACCATTTAGCGGAATCGCAATTGTCGGATCCGGAATTGCAAATACTTTTAAAGGATGGTTCTTCCTTAGATTTAAAGGAAATTCAAATTCCTGGGAGCCGTAGTAATTTGTACTGCGACGTTAGTACACCGTCTCCCAGGCCCTACGTTCCACGCCAGTTGCGTAAGCAAGTTTTTGACAGTCTACATTCCCTCAGCCATCCTGGCGTTTCAGCTTCAGCAAAACTTATAGCTGAGCGTTTTGTTTGGCCAGGAATCAGAAAAGACTGTAGGGAGTGGGCTCGTGCTTGTATACCATGTCAACGTGCTAAGGTAAGCCGACATGTGACAGCTCCATTAGGTTCATACAACTTACCCCGTGCAAGATTCAAGAACATTCACATTGATCTTGTAGGTCCATTACCTCTGTCTCAAGGCTACAGATATTGTCTGACAATGGTCGATCGTTTTACAAGATGGCCTGAAGTCATCCCTATTGTCGACATTACAGCTGAGACAGTGGCTAAAGCTTTATTGTCAGGATGGATATCTCGTTTCGGATGTCCTGAAACTATTGTTACAGACCGAGGCCGTCAGTTTGAGTCGGCCCTGTTTGAGCAATTGACCAAAATTGCTGCATTTCAGCACAAAAGGACAACGGCGTATCGCCCCGCGTGCAATGGTCTTGTCGAACGCTTTCATAGGCAGCTCAAAGCCTCTATCGTTTGCCATGCTAGTGAGAAGTGGACTGAGTCACTGCCGTGGGTACTTCTCGGCGTAAGAAGTGCGTTTAAAAGTGATCTCCAAGCATCTTCTGCCGAATTATTATATGGTGAACCACTTAGATTACCTGGAGAATTTTTTACTGCAAGCCATTGCGGTTCAACCGATGTCACGGAATTCACTACCAGAATTCGGTCATTTGCCCAAAAGCTACAACCCGTGCCAGCATCTCGCCACAGTAAAGAAAACATATTTATCTTCAAGGATTTAGCGACTAGTGATCATGTATTCCTGCGAGAGGACGCATTACGTGGCTCCCTACAACCGGCTTACACAGGTCCACATAAAGTTCTGGCTAGGGCTGACAAAGTTTTTAAAATTTTATTCAAGGGCAAAGAGGTTACAGTCTCAATAGACCGTTTGAAACCTGCCTACATTTTGACTGACAAACTGACAGACCATAACGACATAATTTCAACTGATAACGTTCCTAACGTGGTTCCTAATCATCAGACTCGCTCTGGTCGTCGTGTCAGATTTCCAGATTTTTATCGCCCTTGACGGTCTCTGGAGGGGGGTCATGTGGGATACACACATTTTATTAATATATTTTTTTATAAACAATATTTATATATTTTTTATTGTAGGTAGTATGAATTTATTTATTTTTACTCAAATATATAGTATTTATTTATAACATACAATACTTAACATAATTACACAACATAAAATATCTATTTAATTTTTATATATTGATAATCAATGTCGTGCCGGTTGACCGTAGTGCAATGGACACGCACAATCTCAACCGGCGAGATTATTTCGAAGTATAAGTGTGAGGTAGAAATGTTTTGTACTACCTACATGAAAAAATCGTATGGGATTAAAAAGCCTGCTACCGGGCCACACCCAATGACTTGTAAAAAGGACATCATACGATTTGTATCGAATATTTTTGCTACCGCGCGTTTGAGAAAAGTACCAATTAGTGTTCATGTACATTTTCTATTTCTATTTTATGTTCTTGTGTTCGTAAATCTATCCGTGCGTTGGTCCATAATTAACTCTGTCTATATACTGTGCTCTTTCTTACACCTTCTGTTCGTGGCTGTGCATTTTTGTGTTGTGTCGAACATTATAGTGCTGGACAAACCGTGAGTACTTTTATTTGTGAACCCATACACACACCTCACACAACCACAAGCTCATTAAAGTTACGTATAACGTCACGCCGTGCTGCATTTTTTTGCACTAGATGACGTCACGCGTAACTTTAATGGGCTATATCTTTGTTATTTTTAATTTAATTGAAAAAAGAAAAAAATACGTGTCCAATATTTTTTTTATAATCTAAGATACGGACTAAATAAAATGCAATTATTTTGACCCTGGACACTACCCTATTTATTGCATCATCATCAGCATCATGTAGCCTGTGGAGGTCCACTGCTGGGCATAGGCCTCTCCAAAGCTCTTCTTCCAGACTGATCTTGAGCCAACCGCATTCAACTGATTTATCGCATAATACAAATAGGTATAGGTATGTATACCATGGTATTAAGATACTCACTTTCGTAGCACTCCTCTTGGTTTTGCCTATATATCAATTTCCATTTTCATGAAGCGCTTGTTTATTGTAAAACTCAATGTTTATTTGTTGTATCGAGGTATTTTCTCGAGCGCGCATTCCTGTGAAACCATTCAGTCTGCAAAAGTAATAAGTATTTTATTTGCGGCTGGATTTTGGAATATTTTTATTAATTGATTGAATTATTCCATATAGAGGCAGCGGAGGTCTTGCGGTGCAGTGTGTGAGCAGTGTAGTGTGCTATTACGATCTGCCGATAAATAGCTTCAAAAAAATAAAGTAAAATGGTACGTCTCCAATTTTTTTTTTCATTTCTTTATACAATTTTATATAATTGTATTTGTCTAAAATTAAATTACCTATTAATTTTTATGACTACTTTCATAACTATTGACGTTAAAAGATCGTTCAGCCCTTTGGTGTTTTCTTCGGTTTACGTTTACAAATGTTACACAATAATTATATTGTTTACTTTAGATTGTGGTGAGATATACTAAGGAGTCTCCATAACCGCACTATAAAGCACAGTCACAAATTAACCGCAGTAGCTACCTACGTGTAATAAAACTACTTGCATGAAAAACAATACAATAATGGCCTAAAGCGATGTGTTTTGAATGTATTTTATAGACGTAAATCTATCGGTTCCGGGTACTTTATCAGTACAAATATCGTCGGCCATGTCGGAAGCGTTTGGGTGGTTTGAAAACTCCGAGACCAAGAAAGAAAGAAATATTATTACTGTAGGTACCTCTCTGCCGATGGGTATTTTTCTAAATTTGACACCAGGAAAGTATAACCATTTTTAATAAAAAAAAAGATTTTATTTAATTTTTTTTTATCTTATTTTTTTATAGTCTCATGCCTGTATCCCCGAAGGGGTAGGCAGAGGTGTAAATATTACACCCACATTTCGCCATAAATTTTTTTGGTCCCACGTAATAGGGGGCGAGCCTATTGCCGTTACCGGGCACATCACCAGACGCCGGGCTGCTACTGAGTATTCGGAAAAATCCAGTAACACTTTTGCCTGACCCGGGAATCGAACCCGGGACCTCCGATCAGCAGTCGCATACGCTATCCACTGGACCACGGAGGCAGTCTTTATTTAAATTGTTTTATGTATAAAGAATCTATGAAACAGTATTCACGTATAAAATGATCTGAGAGACTGCAGACATTTAGACTTAGGTAGAACACTTGAATTTAGCTTAGGCAGCCATCGGCGTCTAAAAATAATAACAAAATGAAACATTTTAATAGACTAGCTTTCTTGATTTGTGACAATGAAGACAAAATTAAGAAATAAAATACTTAAGTAGGCCTGACTGCAGTCCGATCACAAAACATCCTAAAGTTACTATTCCATATCATTTCTCAGTTATTGATGTTTCTGAAGTGCTCTCATATAAAATAACTGATTTAAGTAGTCCCGAAGCAATAAAAGGACCAATTCAATAGAACTTGCGATAGGTCGTAAAGGAGTGGATTTCACAATAGTAAAATTAACGTACCGTGAAATCGGTATTGCTAAACGTTGTTATACAGGCTGTAATTGATTTGAAATATGTATCTATATATCATCATCATCATCCTCCTTGCGTTATCACAGTTTCAAACCTGGGGTCCGCTTTCTAGTCTAACCGGATTTGGCTGAATATTAGCTTTTCCACGGAGCGACTGCCTGTCCGACCTCCGCAACCCGAAGGGATAGCGATATTCCATGGTTTAGACTAGTGTCAGTTTATTTAGAAGGTACTGGCGCCTATTACTACTGTCAAAGATCTTCATGGCAGCCGGGACCGGCGGCAACGTGCTCTCCGAGGCATGGGGCAACCGATAATTAATAATTGAATACGCACATAACTTTGAAAAGTCAGTGGTGCGCGCCGTAGAATCAAACCCGATACCCTCTGCATGGCGGTCTGTCGGTATCTCCACTAGGCTATCGCTGCCTAAGTATCTTTTGCCTACTATGTCCTATATATACATATATAGAAGATAGACGACGTCACAGAGGCCGGTCCCGAAAGAGGTGGCGAGATGACCTAGACGCCTACCACAAGAGTTGGTTTGAGATTACGTGCGACAAGCAAGCCTGGAAAGATTTGGGAGAGGCCTTTGGAGGCAGAGGGACAGCATAGGCTATTACAAAAAACATTGACTTATTGTTGGGCAAAAGTTTCCCCTACACTTCTCCAGAGGTTTCTTACTCCTCTGCCTGTTATCTACTTCTCTGTCGCTAACTCTAATTGTGGCAAATTTTTGAGAAGGTCGTCTCGCCAACGCTTTCTACTCCGACCGTGTCGTCCATCCGGAGGCCACCACATGGCAATATGCCCTCTTTGCAAGGTGCATTCTTGAAACATAACCTGCCCAATCCGCTTTTAATCTTGCGGCCTACTTACCAACGATATCAATTTTAAACACCATTTGTATACATAATTCAAAACTACTTAGGGTTACTTAATTATGTAAATTAGGAAATTTAAGGACGCGTTTACAAAATTAGTAGGTACAAAATCGCGTCACTACAGCGACACGGCGGCAACAGTACGTACTACGTACGGTAATTTGCGGAAATGTAGTTCAACTAAATAACTTTGAGACTTAGAATTTTTTGTGATATGTATCTATGTGTTATAGGCCTGGCTGTGCAAATTACGTACAAATAAGTTTCTTATTTTTATATACCTACATGGACATTATTACTTTATTTTTTCCATTATGTTGATTCAGGATATATTTCGGTATTTAGATATTACTTTGTTTCTTGCGTTGAAATCTGGTAAGATTATGTGGATTGATGGTATACCATCCCATTCAAGTGTGTGGGTCTCTTATGTACAAACAAAATGAGCCCAAACTCGGCATGCCTAGCTCTACTCACATATAAGAACCAGCAATAGTCATCGAATAACCCTGGAAGGTTACTTCATAAGTTTCAGTGGTAGGGTCTCTCATGTACAAACAAAATGAGCCCAAACTCGGCATGCCGAGCTCTACTCACATAATATATGAGTACCAGCAAGTGTCAACTAATAACCCTGGAAGTTTACTTCATAAGTTTCAGTGGTAGGGTCTCTTATGTACAAACAAAATGAGCCCAAACTCGGCATGCCTAGCTCTACTCACACATGAGTACCAGCAAGAGTCATTGAATAACCCTGGAAGGTTACTTCATAAGTTCCAGTGGTAGGGTCTCTTATGTACAAACAAAATGAGCCCAAACTCGGCATGCCTAGCTCTACTCACATATGAGTACCAGCAAGAGTCATCGAATAACCCTGGAAGGTTACTTCATAAGTTCCAGTGGTAGGGTCACTTATGTACAAACAAAATGAACCCAAACTCGGCATGCCTATTTCTACTGACATATGAGTACCAGTAAGAGTCATTGAACAACCCTGGAAGGTTACTTCATAAAATGCAGTGGTAGGGTCTCTTATGTACAAACAAAATGAGCCCAAACTCGGCATGCCTAGCTCTACTCACACATGAGTACCAGCAAGAGTCATTGAATAACCCTGGAAGGTTACTTCATAAGTTCCAGTGGTAGGGTCTCTTATGTACAAACAAAATGAGCCCAAACTCGGCATGCCTAGCTCTACTCACATATGAGTACCAGCAAGAGTCATCGAATAACCCTGGAAGGTTACTTCATAAGTTCCAGTGGTAGGGTCACTTATGTACAAACAAAATGAACCCAAACTCGGCATGCCTATTTCTACTGACATATGAGTACCAGTAAGAGTCATTGAATAACCCTGGAAGGTTACTTCATAAAATGCAGTGGTAGGGTCTCTTATGTACAAACAAAATGAGCCCAAACTCGGTATGAGTAGCTTTACTCACACATGAGTACCAGCAAGAGTCATTGAATAACCCTGGAAGGTTACTTCATAAGTTCCAGTGGTAGGGTCTCTTATGTACAAACAAAATGAGCCCAAACTCGGCATGCCTAACTCTACTCACATATGAGTACCAGCAAGAGTCATCGAATAACCCTGGAAGGTTACTTCATAAGTTCCAGTGGTAGGGTCACTTATGTACAAACAAAATGAACCCAAACTCGGCATGCCTATTTCTACTGACATATGAGTACCAGTAAGAGTCATTGAATAACCCTGGAAGGTTACTTCATAAAATGCAGTGGTAGGGTCTCTTATGTACAAACAAAATGAGCCCAAACTCGGCATGCCTAACTCTACTCACATATGAGTACCAGGAAGAGTCATTGAATAACCCTGGAAGGTTACTTCATAAAATGCAGTGGTAGGGTCTCTTATGTACAAACAAAATGAGCCCAAACTCGGTATGAGTAGCTTTACTCACACATGAGTACCAGCAAGAGTCATTGAATAACCCTGGAAGGTTACTTCATAAGTTCCAGTGGTAGGGTCACTTATGTACAAACAAAATGAACCCAAACTCGGCATGCCTAGCTGTACTGACATATGAGTACCAGTAAGAGTCATTGAATAACCCTGGAAGGTTACTTCATAAAATGCAGTGGAAGGGTCTCTTATGTACAAACAAAATGAGCCCAAACTCGGCATGCCTAGCTCTACTCACACATGAGTACCAGCAAGAGTCATTGAATAACCCTGGAAGGTTACTTCATAAGTTCCAGTGGTAGGGTCTCTTATGTACAAACAAAATAAGCCCAAACTCGGCATGCCTAGCTCTACTCACATATGAGTACCAGCACGACTCATCGAATAACCTTGGAAGGTTACTTCACTAGTACCAGTGATAGGGTCTCACCAAAACAAATAAAATGAGCCCCAACCTGGCATAACTAGGTCTACTCTTTTATGAGTTCCAGTCGCAACACTTGAACGGGATGGTATACCATCAGTCCAGATAATCTTACCAGATTTCAACGCAAGAAACAAAATAATATCTAAATACCGAAATATATCCTGACTCAAATAACGGAGAAAATAAAGTAATAATGTCCATTTATACAAAAGAAATTTACTTGTACGTAATTCACACAGAATACGAGAAGTATCAAATTGATTTTAGCGATAATTTTGTATTCGTATATTGCTTTTTTCGTCTTCGGGCTGCAGCGACAAGCGACATAGAGTCCACTCCCGACGGCGCTCAAGCGCAGACTGAGATCTCATTGCAGAATTTGGATATATAAATCAAGAAAGTGGCTAAATAAAACGAACCTTATTGCCACATATTAAGACACACGTATGCGAGCAAAATAGAAGAAAAATGTAAGATGATTTTTTGCTTTTTTTGAGTCAATTTACAATATTTTGAAAAAAAAATCAAATTGTTTTTGAGTTGACTATATTTACTACCCTATTCTATCTTTGAAAATCTAAATAAATGTAAAAATAGAGAGAAAATTGTACCCAAAAATAGCAGTATATGCCTATTTTTGATTTAAGAGGCCGTTTCGAATCGATTTTACATTAATATTAATTAAATATTTTTAATTTATTTTCAAATTGATTTATAGATAAAAAAGTAATCAATTTATCGTAATCATTAGTTTTATTAGTTATTATCTAAAATTGTCGTAAAATGTACCGGAAATATGTGGTTTTTTGATACAAGCGTAAACGCGTCCTTAAGCTATAAATACTTGATTTTTCGAAGATACGTCTGGTTTACAAGGGACCGTTGCAACTAGGTATACCTTAATTTTAGTTTACTTACATAATTGACTGCATCGTTGATCTCGCGGCATAAATGTACGCGTGAGATTGGGGTCTCGGGTGCGATTATTAGGTACGTGGGACTAAAATAAATCTGGCGAAAAGTGGGTGTAGCAATATACCCCTGCCTACCTCTGCTGGGATATAGGCGTGAGACTATGTTACATAATTGAGACGCTTGAATAAACTTGTATGATATATAAATATGTTTATTAGTTATCTAATTATCATAATGACAGACGCTATCTAGATTAGGATCAATTAATAATCGATAGCAAAGTATTATAATACACAAGGTTTTTTTTCTAGTTTGAAATATGAGGTAAAAAATAGTTATAAATTTAATATTTAATGCATATTTCATGCATCTCTACACTATATAAATTACTACAGAAAGAGAAATTACGATTAACTTCAGCTTACTTTTGCAAGCGATAAAGTTAATATTGTAATCAAATCCTTTTATTACCCTAAGGACTTTTATTTATAGGTAAGGTTTTTGCTAATCAGCCTCTCAGCAGTTGTTCAAAATATTGAGTAACGTTTATAAGTAAAAGGTTTAGTGTCCTACGGGCTACTACGGAACCCTACATTGTGCGAAGTTCGACATGCACTTGGTTGATTTCTTATAAAATAGCTTGCCACACAAGGAATGAAGACCGTGATTTTGTGAGGATTGAAACAACGATTTAAAGTTCGTGTATATACAAAACGGTATTTTGTAATTTAAAAATGCGACTGCTGATCGGAGGTCCCGGGTTCGATTCCCGGGTCGGGCAAAAGTGTTACTGGGTTTTTCCGAATTCTCAGTATCAGCACGGAGTCTGGTGATGTGCCCGGTAACGGCAATAGGCTCGCCCCCTATTACGTGGGACTTAAAATTCATGGCGAAATGTGGGTGTAATATTACACCTCTGCCTACCCCTTCGAGAATACGGGCGTATAAAAAAAAATATTATAAATATACTTAATCAAGGTTTTGCCCTCATTTCTATTGTCCTAGCTTCAAAAGATGAAGCGAATTTTCAAATAACCTTTCAGCCCATGTTTTCTCCCTCAAGGGTTGAATATTCATAAACCATTTTTAGTAAGTATTTATCTATGTCTTAAAATGAACCCATCCACGGTTTAGACTAGCGTCAGTTTATTTAGAGGTACTGACGCCCTATAACGTCTGTCAAAGATCTTCATGACAGCTGATCGGAGGTCAGGGACCGACGGCTTAACGTGCTCTCCGAGGCACGGGACAAGCGATAATTAACAATTCAATGATTTAATGAAAAATTAATGATGATGATCATGTGGAGTCCAAAAATACACCACCCACTTTAATCATTAATTACTGATACGTTGTATAATTAATTACTTGGCAACAAAAACCACCTCAAATCGCAGGTCATTTAAATTCGAAGCCTTTTTTTTTTTTTTTTTTAGAATATTTATTTATTTCGTGAAACATGTGTTGTACAGTACAAGTTTTAGCTTGCATGCAAGTTGTTACAGAGATAAGCTTCGTTCTACATGTTTTGCCAGTTACGGCGTACAAAATGTTTACTTATTATTACAAAACAATCTAATATTAAGCACTTTGATTTTTTTAAACAAAATTTGTACAATAAATAACAATAATAAAACAAAGATGAAAAACATAGGAAAAAATAAGATGTCTATAAAATTGTAACAAAAAAATAGTAACAGAAATATACATTAAAAATCAGAATTAATACAAGAGTTATGTCAGTGTAAAATAAAAATATAAAATTATGAATATAAATGTCAACGTTAGTATTGTCAATCCTTTTCATAAAAAAACAACAATGATTTAATAAGTGTAACGACTTAATTCTAACAAAAAGTAATAGATAAGTAATAATCAAATAATATGCAATAATTACATACCTAAAAAAATAAAATAAAAATAAGTATTAAAAAAATATATATATGTCATAATAGCAGGTGCGAAAAATAAAATAAAAACAAAATATTACAATCAATGATACATCATTAAAAATAAGAATGTCTACAAGATGGAATTATCTGTCAAGAACTCTGTAATACTGTAATAACATTTGCTTATAAGATAATTTTTAAGTCTTTCTTTGAAAGTGTTAACATTTAGCTGTTTAAAATGTTTTGGTAGCTTATTGTAAACAACAGGTGCCATACAAAATATGCTTTTATGCATAAGCGCTGTAGTGGACTTGACCATACATAATTGATCATTATCCCGTCTATTTCTATTATTTACAACTGACAGCTTGTTAAAAAGTTTTGGATTTGTTTTCACAAAGACAGACACCTCGTAGATATATAGCGAGGGAAGAGTTAAAATATTGTACTTAATAAAAAATGGTTTACAGCTATCTGTGGATTGAAGGCCAAACATTGCTCTGATGCATCTCTTCTGGGACTTAAAGATTTGTTCCTTGTTAGTGGAATTGCCCCAAAAAATGAGACCAAATCTTAGGATAGAGTCTGTAATTCCGTAATAAGCTGTGACTAGTGATGTTACATTCATAATACGCGCAAGCTTAGAGAGTGCATAAACATTTGAATTTAGTCGTTTGTTCAACTGTTCTGTGTGTTCCTTCCAATTAAGTTTTTTGTCTATGGTTACGCCCAAAAACTTTGCAGAATCTGCTTTACTTATCTCTATCCCTTGGTAGTTAACGTTTATTTGTGGCATTGTCGTTCTTTGACTAAAAAAAATAACTTTTGTTTTATTCAGGTTCATTTTAAGATTATTATTGTCCATCCAGGACATTATTAATCCAAGAGTATCATTTATGTCCTTCTCAAAAGTATTTATATTTTTTGCATTAATAGTGACAGTGCTGTCGTCGGCAAAAAGAGAGACTGGAAATTTTGTTACTTCTGGTAAATTATTGATATACAATATGAAAAGTAATGGTCCTAAAACACTTCCCTGCGGGACACCGTACTGAACCGTTCTTGGATTAGAAGTATATGTTACTTCTCTATATGACTTCGGATTGACCATTGTAATCTGAGTAAATTGTCTACGGTTCTTAAGATATGTTTCTAACAATTTTAGCACGTTTCCCCTAATGCCATAAGCTTCTAGTTTATTTAAAAGAATATCATGATCCACGTAGTCAAAAGCAGATGTCATGTCGCAATAAATAGCGCATACAGGTATTCTTTTGTCAACATTAGCAATAACATTGAGCACAAAGTCGTATATGGCCATATTTATTGTTTTGTTTTTCCGAAAGCCCTTTTGTTTATCTGTTAAGATATTTGATTTTTCTAGGTAGTTATAAACTTGCTCGTGTATATACTTTTCAAATATCTTAGAAAGAGTAGAAGTTATTGCAATTGGTCTATAGGATTCCATGAGATGGTTGTTACCTTTTTTAAATAAGGGTTTTACAATGGAGGTTTTCATATTTTCCGGATATATGCCCGAAGCTATAGTTAAATTAAGGATATGACATAAATGTTCACATACATCATCGGCGACGTATTTAATAACTCTTGTAGAGATGCCATCAGACCCAACGCTACTAGTGTTATTTAAAGACCGTATGATTGTTAATATGTCTTTAGGGATGCAGGGTGACATAAACATTGATTTTGGTACTTTAGCTACATCACTTGTATTACATTTTAGTGACTTTGTCTGTTGAATTCTGTCAACAAAGAAATTATTAAAGGCATTGGCAATTTCTGCTGCATTACATACTTTTTTATCATCGATAGTTATATAATCAATTGTGTTTTTTGGTATGTTGGCTTTGGCTCTGTTAATAATAGACCAGGCTGCCTTTGATTTATTTTTTGAGGTTGTTATTTTAAAATTGTTTTGCGCACGTTGAGTAAGTCTAATAACTTTCTTGTATATTTTTGTGTAGTTTTTTAACTTGTTTCTATTAAGTTCATTTTTATTTAGCCTGTAGTTCCACAATAAAGTCCTTTTATTTTTACTACATTTTTTTACACCCCGAGAAATCCAGCGTAGTTTCGTGTGTGTACTTATTTTTATTAGTTTGTAAGGAAAACACAGATTATACAAAACTGTAAACGTATCCATGAATTTGTCATACGCTGTATTGGAACATTCAGTGTTATATATCTCTGAGAAAGAAAGAGCTTTTATATGCCTTTTAAACAGTTGCATGTTTTCATTACAGTAATCACGGCATTTTATAAACCAGTGATCAATTAAACATGTTTGATTTACTATAAATTTTAATATTTGGGCCGTATGGTCTGACAAGCTAAACTCTATTATATCAGATTCACATTTTCGTCTTAAATTATGTGCAAAGTTATCTATGCAGGTTCCACTAGACAATCTTGTAGGACGCTTTAATTCTAACTTTAAGTTAAAATTCAAGAGTAAACACTCTAGCTCACGAGATGCAGTGTTGTGTTTGAGCACATCAATATTATAGTCACCTGCGATTATGATTTTCCTTTCTCGATATTTTGAAGCTATTTGTAAGATTTTGGTCAATTGGTCGAAAAATGTATTTAAGTTACTGGATTTGGGTACCCTATATATACAAATAACTATAATTCTATAACACACTAATTCTACTGCGCAACATTCAAGAACACCACTTACAGATAAATTAACAATTTCTGGTATTTCCTTACACTTGTGTCCCTTTCTTACAAGAATACATGTCCCACCTCTGTTCCTATTAATTCTACTGTAACATGAATGCATGTAATAATTTGGAATAAATACAAGTTTTTCATTTTCCGGTATTAAAAAAGTTTCTGATATGCAGATTATGTCAATAGGCATATTTTTTTCCCTTAATTCATCAAGGCAAACAGTGAGTTCTTCCGATTTATTGTACAAGCCTGCAATGTTTTGATGGAGTAAATACAAAAAACTATGTCCGAAAAAACTGTGCTTCACCCTGTTCTTCTATTAAGTCAGTTGGTACACAGTCATGATTAGGTTCTGCCATCTGACACGATTGATATACACTATGCAACTTATATTTATGTATGGAATCTGTGAGATGTAATATGTCCTTAAAAATTGTTAGCATACCATAATTATTTAAAGATCCCAATTTAAAGTTGAACATTTGTTTGTCATATTGCAAATTTTTATTTGAATCAACATAATATGCATGCTTGTGAGTCATTATATCTAAATACAAGAGATTATTAAAATTTTCTACTCTAGAATTATACATTTTTACATAACTATTCATTTTGTAAGATGGAAAACCTAAAATAACATTTGTATGTGTGATTTGTTTGAGTACTTGTCTTATATTGATTATGAGGTTAAAATAGTTTTTCGTGACCATGAAGTCTGTTTCCCCGATCAGAATAACGCAAAAGTCGTTTAAAGTAAAATCTCGTAGTTTCTTATGTAAGTTACTCAGCATATTTGTTATGCCACTATTTGGTAAAATGTAATGGCACAGTTGAATATTATGTCCGAATGTTCTTTCTGCAATAGAGCGTATTTTGTTGCGCTTATTCTCACTGATGATGCAGATTTTCCTAGGCATACTGGTTGTAGAAATACATGGCGATTCTTCAACTGAGTTGGCGCATGGCAACAGAGATGCTGCACCACAGATAGTGTTTATTATGCTTGTAGGAGCATCGGTGGTCTGTGTCTCCTTATCCTGCACAGCTATGATCGTGTTACTGTGAAATTTTAGGTCCCACGTAATAGGGGGCGAGGCTATTGCCGTTACCGGGCACATCACCAGACTCCGTGCTGCTACTGAGAATTCGGAACAACCCAGTAACACTTTTGCCCGACCCGGGAATTGAACCCGGGACCTCCGATCAACAGTCGAATACGCTATCCATTGGACCACGGAGGCAGTCTCTTTCTTTATGATGTGGCATGGAAAATACAAACAACTCTTAATTTTCACCCTTCTAACACCAACCCCGATTTTTAATAGCCATCTTAGTAAGTTAATCATATCACTAGATCAGTCATACGCGCCAGTCGCATACTGGAGTTTATAAATCGTTTTACAGCTGCGTAGTGAAACAATTCAGCAATTTCACAGTGTTAGTGATACAATACTCCTCTGAAATAATATTTTTTGGTCAGTTTCTTAAGCCCTGATGGATGGATGGATGGATGGAAAAAAAGGAATGAGAAAAAAGACCTTAAAAAGGCGACACGGAGTTCGCCGGGTCAGCTAGTAAATACTAAACAAAACTGTATTATTATGTTAAAAAACATTTATCTTCGTTTAGGTGCTCCGTGTGTTTCTCCGCATCGATGTAATTGTGGAGAAGACCTCAATAGCCTAGGACTCCATGGGCTATCCTGCAGCAGAAGCACTGGTAGGATTCCTCGTCATGCTCACCTAAATGACATAATTCGTCGTGCTCTTGTCGCGTCTGGCGTACCAGCTGTACTTGAATCAAATGGTTTGGTACGCGACGCCGGTAAGAGACCTGATGGTATGTCATTGTTACCTTGGAAAATGAGTAGGCCTTTAGTGTGGCACGCAACCTGCGTAGACACCCGCGCGCCATCACATGTTCCAAGCACGGGAGGCCATGCTGGCGCTGCTGCTGCAACTGCGGAAACCCTCCAACGGCGCAAATACAGTAATTTAGTGAGTAATTACGTGTTTGAGCCGTTTGGGGTGGAAACACTAGGTTCATGGGGTCCGAGCGCTCGTTCTCTATTCCGCGAAATTTCTAAACGGTTAATCGACGTCTCACGTGACCAGAGGGCTGGTTTATTCTTGCTCAGAGAATCAGCATTGCCTTCCAGCGTGGCAATGCTGCCAGCCTTCTGGGCACGTTACCCGATGACATTGATGCGGAGGCATTTTACGACGCCTAAACCTTGTAAATATTTTCAATTTAATTGCTTTTTGCGGTTTTTTGTATATACTACTTAGACAAGATTAGATTAAGCTTCATATAGATTATAAAATTATGTTTATTTAATGTATATAAATAAACTAAAAAGTTGAAATAAAATGCAGATTTCAATAAAAAAAAATTAAAAAGGTACTAAATAATATAATATTATAAACGTGAGAGTTTAGAGCCCGTTCTCACCAAAAAGGACCGTCTGTTTTCTCGGTACGTGTAAAGAGACAGATATGCCAATGGCAGTACCTAAATTTTACATGAAGGATTAAAAAATCAGCCTAATGTGGCCAGTGTCATATACATTAGTGTCACTGCGTGATAATACATAGTCAAACGTTTCTTTCATAGTTATTTTATTAAAGTAAAGTCATAATAAACGAAGATGTTATGAAAATGCTCATATGTTTGTCAACCAGTTTTTTTTACTTTTTGTGAAGTAGGTAGCTTTTTCGCTAGCCTCAATTTAGACTTGATATAGCCTAATCTGAGGTATGGTATAATGTCTTGATTCACTGTATTCTGTAAATAAATAAAGAACCACACGCTACAACTATTAGACGCTGCTATCGGAGCCTGCAGTTTTCATATAATCTACACAGGGGGGTAAACTAGGGTTTAACATTTATTTAAACGTCCGCAAATTTTGAAGACAGCCGCTTCTTTGCCGTATTGCTTAAAAATAAAAACTTTTTTTTTAGAATGCTACCCCGAAAGGTGGTGATTTTGTTCGAAACTCGCTTATTTTTAGATTTACCACATGGAGCCACTGAGAAAATTTTATTCGGCTTGCCGGCCAAAAGTGATATAGGTATGCATTTTATGAAAATCTGGATGAAAGTTAGGTATACAAACAAATGATTTTGAAGATCGTGCAATATTTTTTTTTTATCTCTAGTTAGAAGTGACAAAACAACTGCATCAACGGTTTTGGAAAATCTACCCTTAACAGGGTGAAATAGGTATGACATAAAAGGTTATTCGAAAATTCGCAGAAAGGGGGAAGCACAGAGACAATTTTTTTAACCAAAAAGTTAACGTATTTGGAAAAAATAATGGGAGATAAGATAATAAGTTTTGACAATACACTCACTTCTTCAGTGTTGTGTAAGTTTGGGTTAGAAGTCAAAATAGGTGTTTTAATATTTTTAGCAAATAATAATATATAAATATAACTTACCAAGAGGGATGAAAGTGCGTATAAAAATATAGTGTAGTAGTGTTCGAGGCAATGTATATGATCTGATTGAGTCATATCTTACTAATCGCCAACAAATAACTGTTATCAATAAACTGTATAGTACGTCCAAAACAGTAATTACATATAAATCAAATTTAAGAAAGGTAAAGTACGGGGTGCCACAAGGAAGTACATTGGGCCCTTTGCTATTTATTATATACATTAACGATTTTCCATCAGCAACTACATACCCCATGACAATGTTTGCAGATGACAGTACAGTTGTTTTTAATAATGATAAAGACACAATTGAGATGGCGATAAACTGTAATCTTATATCTCTTATAAAATGGTTAGAAAAACAAAATTTGAAAATTAATTTAGGTAAGACGACAATTATGAATTTTGGACAAAAAGTGAATCGGAATTTAAATTTAAATATAAGATATAATGACATTAAAATTAATGAAACGGACAATACTAAATTTCTTGGACTACATGTAGAAAATAATCTAAAATGGACAACACAGATTGATAAAGTTTGTAATAAATTAAATCAGTATGCCTACGCACTATACATGTTAAATAAAACTGCTAGTCAAGCGACTGTCATTACAGCCTATCACGGGTTTGTAGCATCCACACTAAGGTACGGCATAGTATTTTGGGGAAACGCAACTGGTAAGGAGTCAGTATTTCTAGCGCAAAAGCGTTGTATTAGAGCTATTTGTAATCTAAGCTCTACAGACACTTGTAAGCCCCATTTCAAAAAATTAAGATTATTGACCTTTCCGTCCATTTACATACTAGAGACAGCAATGTTTGTAAAACTTAAATTGGGCAAAATTCTCAGCAGTAAGTAGTGGACGTCGACTTGGTCAACTTCACTTGGTCTCTGCTAAAACGGCATTATTTCATAAAAGTGTGTTTGCCATGGCACCTAAAGTATATAATAAATTACCAAAATATATAAGCTCAATCGAAAACATTATAACATTTAGGAATAAATTGCAATCAATGCTACTTGAAAAAGCATATTACTCTGTACAAGAATACTTTAATGATAAAAATATTATGTAAAATATAATGACATTATTGTATCCGACATTATTGTATCCTGTGTATTTTTAAACTTTTGACATCTATTGATTTTATTGATAATTATTATTGACATATTATTTAATTTTATTTTGACAATCCATTTAATCATTATATATTAGTTATAATTTCTCATTTTATTAATCTTAGAAATTTGAAAATAATTGTATTATTTTATTATATTGCTTAATTTGTACACCATATATATGGTAAAACATAGTGGACCTGTTAATACTCATTATAACATCTATAATTGTACCTATGTTTAACAAATAAATGATGATTATGATTATGATTATTTTCTGAGTGAAGAGTTACTTTGAATACTTTCGTGTTAAAATAATTAAATGTGTATTATGCAAAACCTGGCGACGAAAAAGAGTAACCGTGACTTTTATTGCCCGTTGTTTCTCATGGTTCTACGCCCTTGCTTTGCAAACGTGGCGGTAAATGTAAATGTAGAATCTTTAAGTAATTATTTAATAAATTTATTATTCTGACGTTCATAATCGTCACTTTGTGAACCAAATTAATAAATGATTTTGACTTTAATTTTAAAAACTTTCATTTTGAATTAATGATCGCTGTAGTAAGGTTTTTGTTTTTCAGACGGCAGCTATAGCTTAGTGGAGAGACTGACGGACTGCTGCGCAGATGGTCTCGGGTTCGAATCCACGGCGCGCACCAATAACTTTTCGAAGTTATGTGCGTATTAAATTGTTAAAAGTCTGGACGCCACACCATACATAGTCCATGATTATTTTTAGTAAATTTTACATTTGATTACTACTGAATTTTAAATATCAGTATGACAGGCGATGTCATAAAAAATACCTATAAGGCATTTCTATAGGGTCATTACTTTTGGGCCGATGATGTGTAGGTAGTAAGATTTAGGGCGGTATGTAGCTGACTCACTGCTACTAGCTTCTTGTATCGGCCATAAATTAATATTTATCCATTATCTAAATAGAAATAAGTATGCAAGATTTCAAATTCCTGGCAATAGAATTAAAACGCGTTTAAAGGCGCAAAAGACATTCAATAAAAAAATCATTCACTTCTGTTCAACGTGTAACAGGTTCAACCTGTAACAAGGAATTATTTATTTGACATTGAGGGTAGGATAGAACTAATGGAAGCACTTTAGGCTGTTTATTAGGCAGGCCAAAAGTAGAATAAATGCTCTTAAATCAAAGATTTAATTGATCCTTACCTACTATTAAAACTTTAACTAAGAGTGTTTAAACCTTTTCGGGCATAGTGTCAATATGGTCATCATGTAAAAGAAATGTTGTAATTTGTCATGTTTCCAAGAAATGTATACATGTTATTCCTAAAATCGTCGGAATTGTGTGAAATAAATCATATTACACATATTCCTAGGCAATGTATGCATTTCTTAAATAGCAATCGGAAATGTAACACATTAAGATATCAATGGATAAAGTTGACAGAGCCCTGACTCGCAGAGCTCCTTATTTTTGAGCGCTGGACTGGATCACAAGATTCATATTTTTTTACTGTGGTAATAATTTATTCTTAATCTAATCTTAATGTCTAAGTAAGTATATAAATCGAATATGTAAATAAATATTAAATTGGCTGTTAATAACCATATAGGTGTACAATTTATATTTTAAACGTTTTGGTATTGGGATACCGAGGCACAATCACAAATGAATCACGTTGCAAAATGTAGTTCCGGGCAAGAAACCGTGAAAAGCTTGTGACACTAAAACTTTAGTCAATACTTTAAAACTTTCATTCACTTCATGCAAGTAAGTGGGGGGACCTTTATCCTGTCCAATAATGTTTCTGTGGCTTGCTGTAAAAGACGTTGCGTTCGTTTTATAGATAGTTTAGTTATATACATACATACATATACTCACGCCTTTTTCCCGTCGGGGTAGGCAGAAACAACGGAACGCCACTTGTATCTATCCTTACAAACCTCACGCGCTTCCTCTACATTCATTACTCTGTTCATACATGCTCGCCGGTTCCGGGTGCTTAGGACCTTTCCGATTTTCAGAACGTCACCAATTTGGTTATATATATTTCAAATATGTGTTCTAAGTAAATGTATATATAAAATAAGAAAATCTTTTAGTGTTAAATTACATAAAATGCATAATACGCAACACGTATTATACATTGCACTTTATTATTAAAATATAATATCTTTAAGTAAATATTTTTAACCCTAGATTACTAACCTTCGTCGATTCGACTACGCGGGTTTGTTTAAATCGTGCTAACTTTTGCGCGCGCGATCGCACTGCTTCCACACTTTAGTTAATCTCAGTCGACCCGTTGCCCCCCCGACTGACGGTAGTGTTATGAGTGGGGGGGGGGGGGCACCGTGAGCGCCGTTCCAGCAACCATGGCTCGTCGCATCGACGAAGGTTAGTATTAACGTAACATTTTGTCTTATTTAGTTGGTGAACTTTTGCGTTTTTTTTTGTTTTGTTGATTTATTTTAATTGTGAAAATAATGCGACTGATGTACCTCCTACCTAAAATAGGAAAATATAAGCCTTGTGTCCCTCCGCAAACCGAATGATGACTAAAAGTAGTTGCAACCAGAGCAATAAATCGTTGTGCGGTGAGCACAAACTTGACGTTTGTCACAAATGTATAACTGGATAGATTTTTACCAACATTTTTATTTCATTACTTTATTTCATTCCTTATTTCTAATATTTGAAAATTATTTTTCACATTTACTTACTTTAAAATAATACTTTAAAAAATCTTTTAAAATGTTACCATTGTTAATTTGCCATAAAACCTACGATCTCATTTATAAGGCAGATTTTTTAATAAATAAGTATGCCGTTTAGGTTTATGTAAATTTATTAATTAATAAGAAGAATATAATATTTTTATAATAAAAATGAAAAATATGCATGTTTAATTCAAATAAAACCCATTATCCCCTTTATTAAATACCGTAGTCGAAAGTGCGAAGGTTAGTAATAAGTGTCGAAAAATAAGGTTAGTGATCAAGGGTTAAATTTGATTTTCAGAAGTGTTATATTATAAGTTAAGTGAATATAGAATTTTGACTTATAACTATTTATTCCCTCTAACTAGGGAATTCAATATTCGAACTATAGATAGATCTGTAGATTTTAGATTCCTTTTTGACATAAGCTCCATACAAAATATGTCAATCTCGAATCTCAAAATCCATGTATGGATCGAATATTGAAAATGGCCGTAAGTGAATATAGCTTATCAACCGTATCGATAGGCTTAAAGCAGATTACATTTGTCTCAAGTATACTATAACTATGTAACAGTTGGTATAAAATATTCTGATGATTGGGTACATGGAGTGTTGGATCTATGCCAAGATGTATTTAATTAGTTGTGGTCTGACTACGTCACGTTATGTGGGCGAGACTAGCAGACGTATGTTCTACATTTTATACACGCTTTACTCCAGACAGATTCAACATTAAAATAGACTGAATGGCGGCAAAACTTCCGCTTTTTACGTAGGAATTTCGTGAAGGTATGAGATCTTCTAGAGCATGTTTCGTCAAGAAATGAGGTAGACTAAGCCCTAAATTACTTATGTAGGTACCTACACTAAATTATATTCTGTAGCTGTATAACTATTAGGCGCAAGAAGCTGAAATTTGGCATGTTTGTTTCCTCGGGATCGCAGGGCTGCACTAAGAAAGGATTGCCCGAAGTGTCAACAGGAGTGAGAAGAAACGGTAAATTTATAAAAAACCGGGCTGGCGTAGCTGTGACCATCCAGTAGTACAATACAATATTCTACCACATAGGTGCACACAACACCATACAGTCCCCAACTAAGGAGAGCTTGTACTATGGGTACTAAATAACATATTTTTTCTAAATACATCATCGGATGTGTGGTGACGGATTAAGCATACGGAACGTCACCACCTCATGTCATCCCATGGGTGTCGTAAGAGGGAGCATATTATGCAGAGAACAGCCCTCTAAGAGAAGGAAAACTTGATACAAACCCTATACCAACCCGTTTGGCCAGCGTGGTATAGTAGGCCAATTCCTCCTTTCAAAGGAGAGGCCTAGTCCAGCAGTGGACTGTTAAAGGCTGATTATGATGATGATGACATACATAATTATTATACATAGAAACTCCCTGACCAAGACAAACATCCATGTTTACGTACACAAATGTGTACATCGCTCAATTTAATTCTAGTTTAAATTAGATTAAGTAAATGTAGAACTAAAGGAGAGAGCTTGCAAATTGAGCTTTATCTCGTTTTAAAGAATTTCAATTTTCAGAAAGTCTCGCAAAATCGATGTCTGTTTGTTTAATAAAACAACACACTGTATTGTAAAAGGCTACTTTCTGTAGGAAATCTGAAGACCGAGCTCATTGGCGTACGATGACAGTGGCCTACATCCGGTAGTGGACTGATTAAGGCTAATGATGATGATGACTTTCTGGTATGTAAAATATAATTATTAAGATAAAATAGATTGGATTGCAAAGATGTATGTCAAGCATCGAGAAAACCATGTTAAGATGGTTTGGGCACATGGAGAGGATGGATGACGAAAGACTGACACAGAAAATATATAAGGCAAGTGTGAATGGGACAGGACGAAGGGGAAGACCTAGGCGGACGTTCTCTGACCAGATTGGAGACATCCTAAAGAAAGGACAGGTCAGAAGTACCCTAAACAGAAGAGCATGCATGAGAAACTTGATGGGAGTGACTGAAGCAAGAGAGGTATGTCAGGATCGATGCAAATGGCGTACTCTCTGCCTACCCCTCCGGGAAACAGGTGTGAGTCTATGTATGTATGTATGCAAAGAGTGGAAGCGATAGCCTACTGTAGATACCAACAGAATGCCATGCAAGACTGACACGCACCGCTGACATTTCGCAGTGCACTGCTGGACTTGACATAAGGCTCTCAAAATTTGCGTCGCAATGGCATTATGAGTCAAAAGGCCGGTTTGTCCTACTATACCACGTTGGCCAAGCATATTCTAGGCCAACCCCACTGGTCAAAGTCGACGACAAATTTTCCGTTTCTGCCCAAAAGTACCTACTTACTGCTGCATATTTTTTTTCTTTTTCCTTAGCCGTCTATCACAACACCTGTGGCATGAAATGTGGTAGTGGCACTTTTATTCTTAATCCGGAATCGAATCTCTACACGGAAATCTTCAGGCCTAACAACAATATGTTAATTGTTGTTGTAGCCATTTCATAAAAAGGCCGAAGTGAAAAATAGGAAATAGCGTACGTGCCTATCACCAAACTATTTAAATCTACCACAGTTATTTGTTATCGCGGTAAATCGTAACTTACCGCAGAACGGCACCAAATAAAATACTTATCAAACATATCTGACGGCCAAGTCTCGTAATTATATTTGTTCAAAACGCAGTTTCGAGCTAGTGTCAGTGTTAGGGCCCGGTCACGACCTACAGCGGCGGGCGACAGCGGCGAGCGTTTTCGATGTACATGGCGCGTTTACTGTGACGCGGCGCGCGGCTGCCTCTGAGTAAACGCGCCATGTACATCGCCCCTGCCGCGTCGCTCGCCGCTTAGACCGATCTCGAGACCAGGCTGTTATACTAATCATATCATAAATGGTATTCTCCTAAATTTACTTGAACAAAGTTGTAAATTATGGGTCAACGTCGACGCGCGTATACATGTGTGTCAAATTAGACGATAATGACATTAACTTAGACATAGCAATATATCAATTGTGAGTGAATTCAAAATCCAATCTCATTTTTATCAAAATACAGATTCGATGAACGACCCATTTATAGAGATAAATTACGAAATAAATTCAACATAAATTCTACATTTGTTCTTAGTGCCAACTGCCACGTTTGCATTTATTTATTTACTAGCCTTTACCCGCGGTTTCACCCGCGTCCTGAGGGAACTACTTCGCGTACCCGAAAAACCCAAATATCTTACGGACCCCTATTTTTTTCTAATATAAAATATAGCCTATGTGACTCGCAGATAATGTAGCTTTCTAATGGTGGAAGAATAGAGGTAATAAAATCGGTCCAGTAGTTTTTGAGTTTATCCATTACAAACAAAAATACAAAATTTTCCTCTTTATAATATTATAAGTGTAGATAGTGTAGATTAGTTTAACTCACAGCATGGGTATTTAAAAAACATTTACAGTACATAAGACGACCGGTTGGCGCCGCGGGAGTGTAAGCGACTGCTAAACATTTGTGTGCATGAACATGGACGTTTGTCTTGGTCTGGGAGTTTCTATGTATAATATGTATATTTACAAAAAAAAGTATTTATGTATGTTTATCCATTATCTAGTACCCATAGTACAAGCTTCTGCTTAATTTGGGACTAGATGGTGTTGTGTGAATGTGGTAGAATATTATTATTGTTCCTTATTTATCACTTATCTCATGGTTTCATTAATATTTTTAAATTTCATTACATAAAAATGATTATTATTATAATCTTAAATCTAATGTTCTTATATACATACATGTCGCTTACGCGTTACAGTTTAGCACAATCACACAGCATTCACAGTTTAGCACAATTTAGATAAAATATCTTTTTGCAAACTATGTAGTACATACATATTGTTATTCAAATGCATTAAGTCAAAATCAATGTCAAAAATCCGTTAAATTCATATAATAATACCCAAATAAATTATATTTTTACCAGAAAATCGGTTATTCTTTTAGATCACAAAGTGACACTTATGAACGTCAACTTTAAAAAATAAATACTTAAAGCTTCCACATTTACATTTACTGCCACGTTTGCAAAGCAAGGATACACGCTGAAGAATTGCACATTTTCTGTAAAGTACAATAATCTATGTATTTTGTTGAAAATCTGCTATTAAGGCAACTTATAAACTAGGTACGTGATGATTTGATGGATTGAGGATATTACGCTCATAATTATACCTATTTAAATAATATTGACAAATGCCCACGACTTCGTGCTATGCCACCTACATAATGCGGCAATCTCCGAAACGCATCCTAAATTACAACTTCTAATTATTATAATATACTAGCTGACCCAGCTGCGAACTCCGTATCGCTTTTTAAGAGTTTTTATTTAATTCCCTTTTTCCAAGCCCCTTTTCCAAAGTTACCATTGACTTAGCGCTTAATCTCTTATCATTTCAGAGTCTATAAATGATGAACAAACAAACATAGATTTTTATATAATATTGAATTCCCCATTCCTTAAAATATCGGAGACGATACCCAGATCGAGTCTAAAAAAAAATCCCTTCCGCCATCTTTGATTTCCTATCCGCCATCTTTGATCACGAAATAGATTTTGTATTTGGATTCACCATCCCTTAAATTATCAGAGACGATACCCATATTGATTTTTTTAATATTTTCCATCCGCCATCTTTGATTTCCCATCCACCATCTTGAATCACGAAATAGATGTTGTATTTGGATTCCCCATCCCTTTAAACATCAGAGACGATACCCATATTGATTTTTTTTTAATTTCCCATTCGCCATCTTTGATCACGAAATAGATGTTGTATTTGGATTCTCCATCCCTTAAATCATCAGAGACGATACCCATATTGATTTTTTTAATTTTTCCCATCCGCCATCTTTAATTTCCCATCCACCATCTTGAATCACAACACAGACGTTGTATTTGGATTCCCCATCCCTTTTAACATCGCAGACGATACCAATATTGACTTTTTTTTAATTTTCCCATCTGCCATCTTTGATTTCCCATCCGCCATCTTTGATCACGAAATAGATGTTGTATTTCGATTCCCCACCCCTTAAAATATCGATGGCGATACCCATATTGATTTTTAAAATTTTCTCATCTGCCTTCTTTGATTTTCCGTCCGCCATCTTGGATCACTAAATAAATTTCACATTATTAATCGCTATAAGCTGAACTCCTCCTAAACGACTGGACCGATTTTGATGAAATTTTTTGTGTGTATTCAAGGGGACTTGAGAATGGCTTAGATTCACAATTTAATCTAAAAAAAGTATAATAATAAAAAAAATATGGCGGTACGAAGTTCTTCGGGTCAGCTAGTAATATATAAAATACGCTATGCTCGCAGCTACACTCGCACATTTTATTTAATTTTACTTTTACTTCCCGATCCAGTGGGAATTTCTGGAAATGACTTCTTAGTGCACCCCTGAAACATATATGCCAAATTACAGCTTCTTGGATTTGGCTGTGGCTTGTCAGTGACGCATGAGTTTTATATATACACACAGATAATAAAGTATGGTAAAAATTAATAAAGCTTCAATTTAAAGAATCCCAAAGAAATAGGCAAGAACATTCTCGAAATTTTGCGAAAACTGAAAACTGGAAGTTATTTTTTCAATAAACCTTTATAAAGTAGAATCTTAAGTTAAGGATTCCGCTATACGAAAATAATAATGGAATGTAAGTTTATATTTTATTTTATATAAGTTGTGAAGTATTTTCACGTACAGCCTGTCTGACATCAGTCATTCATAATAATTCAAAAGTAAATCCAATCAAATCTGTTCAAAAAAGTACCTTGTAAAGTTTTATATCACTATTAAAATAGTTCTTTTTCTGATTCTAGCAACAAAGAAAGTTCTATATCACTATTAAAATAGTTCTTTTTCTGATTCTAGCAACATAGAAAGTTCTATATCACTATTACAGTAAGTAGTTATTTTTCTAATTCTAGCAAGATTAACATAGTATTTTGTTGGGTTTACACAACTGTTACACATCGAAATCAAACTACGGTTTATGGAAAGTTGGCACCACTCATCACGACTGAACACACAGTTTAGCACTTTTAAGGTTATTTGGATTATGGCTTGTCTCTTCGAAATACAGATGAGATGGTTATGAAATTTGACTTGTCGAAACTACGTATATCTAAGTGCTTACCGTATAAAACATTTGTAAATAGATACTTATAGGAAACCCATAAGCATCCTCCTTGCGGCGACGGATTAGGAATACAAAATGTCACTAGCCTATTTCATTTCGTGGATGTCATAAGGACCGACTAAGGAAAATAGACGAAGCAAGATTATCTTTGCGAAGAGACGGTAAACTCGACATCAAACACTATAGAGTAAGATCCCAGGGCCGCCAGACCTTACTTATTTTCTCAGAAACGAAATGTATAGAATAATGTAGTGTTAGTGTTATTGTAGCGCTCATAGCGAGACCTGGCTTGCGGCTCGTAACAGATCGGCGAAGTTAAGCAACGCTTGCACAGGTGGATGGGTGACCGTGTGTGGCATTTACATCTGAGGGCTACTGTGCTTCGGAAGGCACGTAAAGCTGTCGGTCCCGGTTCTTGTCTAAGGATAAGGATCGTTAGGCCATGTCGGAGGCCTTCGGGCGGTCTGAAAACACCGACACCAGAGTTGGCCACACACTCACACGAAAAATAAACAAGTATGTGTTATGAGTGTACACCATACTTGTTAGCTTGGATCGTGGGCTAATTTTTAGTTATGTGGTGCTAAAGGTCCACGGGATCAATTTCCATACATATTCTAAATGCGCCCCATAGTAGTCTCTACCGATAACTAGATATTTTGGAAACTTTAAAGCGTCTGGTAAAAATTACCGCCGCCAAAATGAGTGCGACAGTATATTTATAATTTTTTAATAATATTTTCTAAAACATACATAAAAATCAGCACTGAGAATTTAAGAAAAGTTAGTACAATTTTTACCTAACTTTAGCACCTCGTACATAAAAATTGGCTCACGATCCAAGCTAACAAGTATGTGTACACTCATAACACATACTAACACTATATTATTCTATACATTTCGTGTCTGAGAAAATAAGTAAGGTCTGGCGGCCCTGGGATCTTGGACTAGTACGTCAAACCGTCTGGCCAGCACCAGCGCGGTAGGTATAGTAGGCCAAATTCACAATGATAATGTGACAGTTAGGAGAGGCGTAAGATCAGCGGTGGACTGTGAAAGGCTGTAGAGGGCACTATAGCACTTATTTTTACACTTACACTTCACTTCTTCACTCATACACTTCATTATACTTGAGCTTATTCCTATGAATGCTCAAGTCTAGCCTTCTGCATCATTTACTTAATGATAACATTCCATCTTGCATGATGGTTGTGTAATTAAAATGCTTGTGTCATTAATATTTTTATTGAATTACAGTGTTTTATGTGTAAAAGTACCTACGTTATCTATCTGGACGGCGCAGCAGAAGTAGGCCTCCAAGCGGTAAGTGGATCGATACAGACGGCTCAAAATTGGCTTGGGGAGACCTTTCCCCAGCAGTGGACATCTATTGACTAAGATGATGCTGTAAGTAGTCTATACGTTTGTAGCAGCCAACAAGCTAAAAAAGCCGACCAAGAAAATCCACTTTAAACCTCTTTAAGCGCTTTCACGTCGCGGCTGCAATTATCAATATTCAGCCTTAGTCTTGAATACGATATTGAGGCCCAGATTCACCCCCGGGCAGTATCGTTAAGACGTCTCGATAAATTCAAAGGTACCTATGCGTCATTTGACAAAATCAGCAGACAGCGGCGAAATGCACAACACGATAAAACTAATTTTGTACTTTCACGACTTGTATGGTTGTGCATCATGTGATATTTTAGTAGAAGGTCTCAAACAGATATATCATTCAGCAATTTTGACGACATAATAATATGTGCAACACAAATATTGGACGATCTAAACGTCGAACCGTTTTTTATACATAAGGAGCCTCCGTGTATCTTGTATAATCATTTAGCCCTTATAACAATGTAAACAAAAATGTTTGACGATCCTAACTTCAAACAATTTTAAACATACACACCACACACGAAGCCTTCGAATGTCATTCAGACATAACATTCAACAATTTAAACTTCGAACGTTGTCAATGTTCCACTTGAACAAAGAGGATTTAACCAAGTAGGTTTTATTAATTGCCTGCCAATGTCTTCGATGTCAAATTCACTGTCTTAAAACGCACTAAATTTGAAAGATAATATTATCTTGATATGGTTTGAGCAAATATATTTGTTCAAAGTATCAGTGCTACATCACAGTGCTACGTAGTGAAGTAGTAGTGGGCGTCTGTGAGTGACGTCAGCGTCGCGTCGGTGAAGGTCATCGTTGAATGCATCATGTTGTATGAACGCTGCCGAGACGAGACTGACCGTTAGCTTACGTGTAATTGTACGAGTTTGATGGTCTCTTGAATAACTTAAATTGAAACGGTTTTGTAGGTTTAATGTGCAGTTGCACGAGAATCTTTATTCAGTATTATTGAATAGATAATAGGCACGTAATAATGAATATACCTACTGACTTATAGGTAGTAACAGTTACACTATTCTTCAAAATGGTTGATAGACGTATATCCTAGCTAACGAGACAACTATTTATACTTTATTTTATTTCCCGTATGCCTATTATATCTTCGGGTGAATCAGACTCCTTAGTCAATTCATCCCAAAGATACTTGTACCGATGAAATAACTGATATTAAAATATGCTATTTTTTTTATATTTTCAATTCAAGTAATAGTCAGGGAGGTGAAATAATACCTACATTTAAATCACTATCTATCTTTATCTATGTCACGCCTGTCTCCCATTGGGGTAGGCAGAGACTATGGTATGGTATTTAAATCACCTACTAAATAAAATCATGCGAAGTTTATTTCGTTTCTGAATTTATCTCAACGATTATGAGTAGGTATAAATTCAAAATCCGTATATAAAAAATGCGAAAGTCGAATATTTGCTTAACCTACTTTCACATCGCAGCGGACCGATTTAATGCTGTCTGATTTGTATAAGTAGATATTTATAATAGGAGGTTGTAAACTAACGTAACTTCATACCGACTGCATCGCAGCGGTTCTGAAAATCTAGTAGAAGTTGGTGAAATCTAGGTACATAATTATGGTTAAACCTATCTACCAGGTTATTTAAACAGCACTTCACGAAGACTAGGTAATCTGGCGCTGGAATTTATAACTCTGTTCAAATTAGCACGAGACAAAATAATAAGAAATTAAAATGTTTTTGATATGACATCTAATTTGAAATGCCTATCCTTTATTGCGATTTCCTTCTGTGAAGAACCGTTTATTACGAGACTTAAGGGTTGTTCTCTATGGCATGCTCAGTCTGCCAACTCCCAATTGCCCAGCGGGGTGAACTGCCTTATCCCTTTCAGTGAGAAGAGGCCCGAGCATAGCAGTGGAACAGTTTAAATACAAGGCTGATGATGATGATAATTAATTAGTGTTATACTGATTTCGCATCGCAAATTGTTAATTATCGCTTGTCCCGTGCCTCGGAGAGCACGTTGTCATGAAGATCTTTGACAGTCGTTACAGGGCGTCAGTACCTTCTAAATAAACTGACACTAGTCTAAACCATGGAATATCGCTATCCTTTCGGGTTGCGGAGGTCAGACAGGCAGTCGCTCCGTGGAAAAGCTAATATTCAGCCAAATCCGGTTAGACTAGAAAGCGGACCCCAGACTGTAACTGGGATAACGCTAAGAGAAAGAAGAGAAAAAAGATACTGATTTCGCATAAATAATACACTCGGAACTACATATAAAGGCAGGCTTTCTCTTCTTATACCAATCGATAGCTATAATCCAATGTCAAGCATCAAAAACTGTCAAACGCATTATAATACTGCCGAATTCAGATGTACATATAATGAATAAAAATGTCAATGAAGCAAAACATTTGATATTTAGACGGGCTATTTTTCTTTGTCCTTTACTATTGCTATCAAGAATGCCTTGTATATTAATAACAATTCTACTTAATCTTAATATATAAAATCCTTGCGTTACTGACTGACTGACAGACACGCTACAGCCGAAACTATTGGGCGCAGGAAGCTGAAATTTGGCATGTTTGTTCCTTGGGGAATGTAGGGGTGCACTAAGAAGGGATTTCCCGAAATTCCCACGGGATCGGCCAAAACGGGTAAATTTAAAAAATTGCATGCGTAGCTGCTGGCGTCCTCTAGTATTCACTAAATATAAACAGATCTAAATTAAATACACGCTGGCAGGTGGGAATCAGCAGAAATAGTTGCTTTTTTGTCAAATAGCTTAAACCACCTACTTCATAATTTGATATTTAGGTAATCATCACATTCATCATCATCATCATCAGCCTGCTGTAGTCCACTGCTGAATATAAGCTTCTCCAATGGCACGCCACTGACCCGGTTTCCGGCTCTATGTGACATAATATTTCATAGCTAACTATAAAAATGGGGCAAGTGCGAGTCGGACTCGCGCACGAAGGGTTCCGTACCATCATCTTTAAAAGAAAATCACGTTTGTTGTATGTATACTTAAATATTTTTTAAGTTTCTATCTGTTTATTAAGATCAAGTAACAAATTGCTTAAAAATTACGTTTATTGTATGGGAGCGCCCCATTTTTATTTACTTTTTTTTATTTAATTATTTATTTTGAAAGGTAATATACAACTAGATAAAGCGATGTTTTAAACATTAATATACATTTGGTGAAAACTTGTGGTACGAGACTAAATACTCTCTACCCGTCGTTTAGGTGCCGTAAGAGAGGACTAAGGAAGATACACGAAGCAAACACTAAGTATTTATTTTTGGGAAGACACTAGGTATACCAACCCGTCTGGCCTATGTCGTTCATGTGTCCGTGGCATAATTTGTTGTGAAGAAAGCTTGGAGAAGCTTATGTCCAGCAGTGGACCCCAAATCACTGTATGATAAAGGTTTTTTTTTATGTTAATAGGCGGTAAACGAGCAGAGGGATTGCCTGATGGTAAGCAATTACCGCCGCCCATGGATACAAGCAACACCACAGTAGTCACAAGTGTGTTGCCGCCCCTTGGGGTTGGGAAAAGGGATAGGATGAGGAGTAGGATGAGGGAGAAGGAATAGGGGATAGAGCCTCCGGCACTCTCAGTCACCGAACGAAACGCAACAGTTAGGTACAGTTACTTTACGTCGATTTTCTGTGAGAGGGTAGTACTTCCCCGGTCGAGCCGACCCATTCATGCTGAAGTCAGCAAGGCTCTACTACCTTCGAAATGATGATATAGACTGACTAGGACGGCACGTCAAGCGGTCCCGGTTCTTGTCTCAGGTTTAGGATCGTTAGGCCATGTCGGAGGCCTTTGGACGGTCTAAAAACATCGACACCAGAGTTGGCCACACACTCACATGAAAAAGTAGAAGATGTGATAAAAATGCGTAATATTGAAATATAACGGCTTCCTCGATATTTTTACACGTTTTTTACCTACCGAAATCACCACTTTGAAATATAATAAATACAGTAAATAACTACCTATTCTGAAAAGAGCGGTACGAGCAATATACATGTTAGGTGCAAAAGATACTCTTAGGGAACGCTTTAAGTCTATAGGGATTCTTACAGTAGCTTCGCAATTTTTATTTGCTAATATATTGTATATTAGGCAAAATATAGGTTTATTTACTACAAAAAGTGATGTACATAACATAAATACTCGAAACAGGCATAAGTTATATGCCCCTTATCATCGTTTACATAAAGTTAATAATTCTTTTGTAGGGCTAGGTATTCGTATATACAATAAAATACCAATTAGTCTTTTAGAATTGCCATTTAGTACGTTCAAAAGTAAAATAAAAGACTGCCTTATTAGGAAAGGTTATTATACCATTAATGATTATTTCAGTGATAAGGATAGGTGGTCACTTACACTAGCCAACTCTTGATTTTTTTAATTTATATAGATACCTTACTTTTCAGTTTTTTTTATTTTTTTAAATAATATCTCTAGTTCTATTAATTTAATATTCATGCATTATTAGGTCATTCAACTTACTACATTTACATTTTCATTGTTGTTCCACAAATTTTATTAAAATTTGCTACAGTGTTAGATGAAGGTAACTCGTTATCATGGGCTGGATACTAACGTTTTTGTAATTTTCGTGTATTCATATACCGTCACTTTCTGTAACATACATTTCCACCATAGTTCTGAACATGATCGCGAGTTGCCTACATTATAAAGTGTAAGTGGATGCTCCTGTTACACAAGATTCACATTTGAAGACTACTACAGCACATAATTTAATAACTACATATTTTGTATATAATATGTATGTTCTTATTTACTATTTACAAGTAATTAATTACAATGTGAAACAGTTGCAGCTCCTTACAAAAACAAAATATGTACCATAACACTGGCGATTAAAAAGAGTGGCCACGAGTTTTATTGCCCGTTCTTTCTCGTGGTTCTGCCTATTGCTTTGCGAATGGGCAGTAAATGTAAATGTAGAAGCATTATTAATTTACTTTAAAAAATTGACGTTCATAAGCGTCACGTTGTGACCTAGATGAATAAATGATTTTTGACTTGACTTTTGTCTTTGAGTCAAGGAAGAATTTGAAAACGCAGTTGAAACGATTTGTTTTACATTCGGCTCACAAAGTTTAGCCTCACATAAAAAACCGCTTTCGCTCTACATTTTATTCCACTTTTGCTCCAAATGTAATATTTTCGTATAGACGATTTTAAACTTTCGCGATTTGTATACATCATACAATAGTATTTAAGTAGCAGGTCTTAGTCGCGATAATTTACTTATTTCATGTAGGTATGGTATGTATTTATGCCTTGAAATAAGTAAATTATCGCGACTAAGACCCGTTATTAATATTGTATGATTTTCGTATAGGTTTGCCCCAATTTTTCATTCCTTATAAGGATTAATACTGTTTTAGTGCTGACTGTAGTAAATGGTTTAAACTCGAAACAAAAAACAATAAAAGTACACGTAATAAAATCAACCAGATCTATTTGAAAATACTTAGAATGTTACGAGTAAATTGTTTACATGGCGCCAATCAACTGACTTATTTATGTACATTTGTGTTACTCTTTAAAACAAATGGCTGATTGATATATTTCAATCCAATGTATAGGCGCCCAAATTCTGATCGTTTCTGATACACTAGTAGGTACTTTTCAGAACAATCGTCATACTTATTATTAGTTCATGATTTTTAATATTTCACTGGTAATTCGTTTCAATAAACTAACAATTACAGCAGTTGATTTAAAAAGCGTCTTTATTAAAGTAAAAAAATATTTAGTAATCTTTGTGACCCAAATAGCGTTAACTGTACCAAGTAACTTATCACTGTACCAACTCAGGCTTGACAGGATAATTTTATAACACAGTTTTGTGTACTATCCATACCTTGGTTTAGTACTTTAACCTGGAGCAAACCGAGCAAAATATTAATCAAATTCAATAAACGGCAATTTTTGGGTTCTGGGGCGAACACACTTTTATTAATCCAACAAAATAAATAACTCCAAAATCATCATGCTATTAGCGCTATCCAAGTCTGCACCCGGTGTCCGCTTTCTCGTTAAACCGAAACTGAATATTAGCCTTCCCATAGAGTCTGTCTGACCTCCACAACCAAAACGGATAGCTATATTCCATGGCTTAGACTAGTGTCAGACTACTCATAGGTACTGACTCCCTACGACGCCTGCTAAAGATCTTCATGACAGCCGGAATCGACGGCTTTACGTCTATAAATAACTCCAAAACAATAAACTTGATTGAAAAAAAAGTTGTTCAGTAGAAATAACTCTGTGAAATAACTTTCATGTTTTTGCAGGTATCCAAAAGAATGAAATAGTTTCAAACTATAATAATTATAAGACTATACCAAAAGTTACACAATAGACGATATCTTTCATGCAAATGTTCCCAGACGATCTGATCGGCTGTTACCTTAAAATATAATAATCATCTTACCATTATACCGGTTTCACACAAGGCTTGAAGCTCGGGTTCCGTTTTATAGTCTTACCAGATATGAAAAAAGGCAGAGACACAGAGCGACTAGATAGATTATTACGCTCTGAAACACCAAAATAATCGTGCTCATTACACAAAGATTTGTCCTGTCGAATTGTACCACACGACTTTTGGTTTAACAATGACCAACAGGTGATCAGGCCAATCCACTTTGCTTAGAATTTGTATTAAGCTGTGACTAAATTTTCCATCTTTATTTTACCGCCTTAAGGGTACCATATAAAAAAATCTTCCTGACTGAGTGCTTGCGTCATAAAAGAAATTGTTTCTAGTCTCATTCTCTCTGCGATGATATATCGGTCAGGACTAACAGGGAAAAGATTGAAATACAGGTAGATGGCAGTGGGTTCGAGCACGCGTAACTAACTTTTCTCGACTTCTCGTAACGAATTGTGTGAAAAGTGATACTCATGTCAGCCGGTACCGTGGCGGCGACGGCTTCACGTGCTCGCTAAAGAACGGGACAAACAAGAGTGAATACATATTGTACAAGGAACATTCGTAAAATGTATAGTATTGCATATCTCTAAAATTTGCTTTTATACTCCAAAAGTATAATCAAAATCCTCTTTAAAATCTAATATCTCTCTCTTTATAAGAGAGACTAATAAATTAAAAAGTACTTACGAATAAAAATAAAATTGGGCAAGTGCGAATCGGACTCGCGCACGAAGGGTTCCGTACCATCATCTATACAAGAAAATCACGTTTGTTGTATGAATACTTAAATATTTTTTTAATTTCTACCTGTTTATTAAGATCGAGTAACTAATTGCTTAAAAATTACATTTGTTGTATGGGAGCCCCCTTTATTATTTACTTTTTTTTAAATTTAATTTTTTATTTTGAAAGGTAATATACAACTACATATTTTGAGCGTCTACCTGTTACCGTTAGTAATTTTGATCAAAAAATACGAAAAAAATCACTTTTATTATATGGGACCTCCCCCCTTAATATTCTTTTTTTTTAATTTTTAGTATTTGTTGTTATAGCGGCAACCGAAATACATAATTTGTGAAAATTTCAGCTTTCTAGCTATCACGGTTTATGAGATACAGCTTGGTGACAGACAGACAGCGGAGGCTTAGTAATAGGGTCCCGTTTTTTACCTTTTAGGTACGGAACCCTAAAAATGGAACCGGTATGACCGACCAAAAAAAAAATATATTGACAACCCATGATAGCGACTCTATGAGTCTAAAATAATCATATTAATTTTATTGTTTTGCAAATCTGGCAATTGTACACAAAACAATGCCGACTTATATCTACTTGTTATAGGTAGGTACAGAGTTCATTTCCCGGAATGCGTTCTCGTGAATAAATACCGTTCCTTCAGCAAATAAACGTTGAATTTGGTACAAAACGATTCATGGAAATAGAAAACACGAGGAAAACGAGAAAGCGAATATAGAATTCTGAAATCACAGTGAAACTTGATAATATAGGGTAGGAAAAGGGTAAAAATTGTAGAGATAAGTTGATTCATTTTGAACAACTATACGAGGTCTTAAAAATTGGGCAAGTGCGAGTCGGACTCGCGCACGAAGGGTTCCGTACCATCATCTATAAAAGAAAATCACGATTTTTGTATGTATACTTAAATATTTTTTAAGTTTCTACCTGTTTATGAAGTTTGAGTACCAAATTGCTTAAAAATTACGTTTGTTGTATGGGAGCCCCCCTTTATTATTATTTTTTTTCTTATTTAATGATTTATTTTGAAAGGTAATATACAACTACATATTCAGTGAAAATTTTAAGCGTCTACCTGTTACCGTTGGTAATTTTGAGCAAAAAATACGAAAAAAAACACGTTTATTGTATGATAACTTAATATTTTATTTTTAGTATTTGTTTTTATAGCGGCAACCGAAATACATAATTTGTGTAAATTTCAGCTTTCTAGCTATCACGGTTTATGAGATACAGCCTGGTGACAGACAGACGGACAGACAGACAGACAGCGGAGGCTTAGTAATAGGGTTCCGTTTTTTACCTTTTAGGTACGGAACCCTAAAATTATAAAAGTCAAAAAGCATAGAGGAAGTGAGAGTACTTGACTTGAGCTCAATACTAATTAAGGCAAATATTATAGGTATACGTATCTCTAGCAGCCAAATCCATGAACAAATAGAGAAAAGAGAGTAGAGAGTCGACGTAGTATGAATAAACAAAATAAGAATTAAACAATTTCGTGGTTATATATTTTATTAAGGTATGGAGCTTTTTAAAGAGCTAATTAAATAGCTTGTATAGTCTGCATATTTCAATTTCTTGCGTTACTGACTGACTGACAGACAAGCTACAGCCAAAAATATTGGCCGCAAGAACTGCAAGAAGCTGTGATTTGGCATGTACACATGTTCCTAAGACCGTTGGATGCACTAAGAAGAATTTCCCGAAATTGTCACGAAAGGGGCCAGAAACGGTAAAAAAATTAAAAAGTTCGGGTTGTGGGCGTCCTCATGTGTGTTATAAATTTATAATATAGTTGTAACCTTATTTGGGTAACAGCAAAAAGGTGACCAGGAGTTCAATTTTTTAAGGCACGAATAGAAACTAGTGCACTTTTTTTATAATATCGGCACATGTAGCCGTATTCGTAATAATAATTCGCTTATGTACTAAATAATTACTAATCCGAATTCTCAGAGTCCGGCAATTTGTCCGATAACGGTAATAGGCTCGCCCTCTATTACGTGGGACCTAAAACGTCATAACATGGCGAAAGTTGGGTGTAATATTACATCTCTCCGGGGATACTGGCGTGAGTCTATAATAATATATATAATACTAGCTTTTGCCCGCCGCTTCGCGCGCGTTAAATTTGGGGTTACACAAATCTACTTTCAGTCTCAAGATGTGTGAAGACACTCCTGATTATTATAAAGACTTCAGAAACTCTATGGGGTACAAAGTAACTCGGTCATTATCCATGACATTATCTACCATTATCTACTGAAAGGTACATAATAACATCACAATATATCTCTATAACCATTTTCGCATTTTTAATATTAGTAGGGACAATCGTTCCAGCCGTTTAAGTTTATTATATAATTATTAGTTTATATATTTACGAACAATTTTATGTAATAGGTCTGGGCAAATGTATTTTATTATTTCGAATGTATTATAAGTTATCAAACCTCTTTGGCTGTACTGAATGTAACTGGCTGGTTTTTCAACGTGCACAATATGATATTATGTATGACGTGACAGTACTGACAGATATGTTAGCACATGCGCAACACTCAATTATTAGCGCATGCGTTCTTACTTCCAAGAGGTAAATTTGTGCCGTACAAACTTCTACCCTCCCTACAATCCCTCCCAGTTTAATTTTTGCAACTTATGGTAGCCTATGTCCGTCTCCATGGTCCAATATATCTCTATATTAAATATCAACAAAATCGGTTCAGCCGTTTTAGCGTGAAAACGGAACATACATACATACATACATACATACATACATACATGCACACTTTCAAATTTATAATATTAGTAGGGATTAGTAGGGATTCTACCACATTCACACAACACCATCTAGTCCCAAACTAAGCAGAGCTTGTACTATGGGTACTAGATAATGGATAAACATACATATATACTTTTTTTGTAAACACATACATATTATACATAGAAACACCAAGACCAAGACAAAAAATGCTATTCCAGCTGATGCCAACCACACATCACCAACGCGTTGCCAGCTCTAGGGTAAGCTATGCTCAACCTCTTCTGACAAACTTATGTTTGTCTTTTTATAAATCCCTTTACTCTTGCCCTTATAGAGAGCAGTAGAAGGCTACGAATAAAACAAATGATTAAAATGGCCTTTTTTTATAAAAAAAAACTTATGCAAATAAAACATTGACTTTAGCTTTTAGATAATGATAGGTATGTATTATTAATATTATTACCTAATCGGGTTCGATCCCAGGTACCTCGGGTAATTAAATATGTACCTATGTTAATTATCGCTCGCTTAATAATATGCCCGGTAGATGGGAATAGGCTCGCCCCCTATTACATTGGGACCGAAACATAACTGGCGAAAAGTGGGTGAGTAATACACGCCTGCCTACCCCTCTGGGGATAACAGGCGAGAAGTTTTATAAAGTTTATGTTATCTAAGGTCAGTGTCTTTCAGTAAACGATTTTTCATATAAATGCATTGTTATCAGTAAGTACGACATGTAAAATTTAAACGCAGTTTCATAATGACAAGAAGCGGTTTTTTAATACTAAGCCTGCAAGATTTATTTTTAGACATGTGAAGTCCTATTTCGGTCCAGTTATTAATCAATCAGCCAATTAATGGACTGCAACAAGTCCATAGCTGGACATAGGTCTCTCCTAACTTGCGCTACAACGACTGGTCTTCTTCCTTCCGCATCCAGCCCAGACCACAGTTATTAATTACTAGCCTTTTCCCGCGGTTTCCCCCGCGTCCTGAGGGAACTACTTTGCATACCCGAAAAACCCAAATATCTTACGGAACCCTACGTTTTCTAAAATAAAATATATGCCTATGTTATTCGCAGATAACGTAGCTTTCTAATGGTGAAAGAATTTTTAAAATCGGTCCAGTAGTTTTTGAGTTTATCCATTACAAACAAACAAAAATACAAGTGTAGATGTAGATTGTATTCATTATTATTTTCAGGTACTCATCGTGTTGTCTATGTAGCGGTTCAAATTAAGGGTGAAACTTGATTCTCCCATGGTCTCTCATTTTACATCATATAACCTAGTCACATAGAATCAGTATGGTAGTTATTTGTTGGTATATTTTTGTCACTGTCGGTAGCCGTTTCGGACTAACTAATGGGCGAGTGATGTCATAAAACCTAATGTTTTTTTTTATTTGAAGAGATATTTGCTTAATATAAATGCCTTTAATTAAAAAAAGAAATATATCAAACCAGACAAAACGGAAAAATTAGGCAGTTTATATAAATGAATTCGAAAATAGTTATTTGTGCAACAAGAGAGCAAAGTTGTTTTTTGTTTCGAGTGCTGATCTTGAGTCCCGAGCAAGCGAAGGATTCTATGATTGATTCACGAGCGTAGCGAGTGAATCAAAGTTAGAATCATGAGCGTGGTGAGGGACTCAACAGCACGAGATACAAAAACCTTTGCTCTCGTGTAGCACACATAACTTTTCACCACAGCAGTGAGAACACATATTACTTAGGAGACATAGAACTGAACAGGAATAGATTGAATTCTGCATAATCACTTGTTAATTTAACTCTTCTGGTGTTAAAGTACAGTCATCATCGCTAGTTTCACTCATCTTTTAGATTATTTTATATATTAATATAATAATTTATCACGTTACGCTATATCTACTGTATCAGCATCAGCGAAATTTTTATTCCCGCTACTTTTTTAAATCGCGTTTGAATACCGCATCCCTAATGTTTATTTTCCAAATGTATCATTGTTGTAATTCTAAATAAAAATGTATTGGTTAAATACTAATTTTATACTATTCATTAGACTTATTTTTATTAAAATCCAATAATAAATTAAACATGTAAACAATAACATATAAAAAAGTAATTTCTTTATTACAAATATCTTTTTTTTTTGCGTTGCCGTAGCTGTTTTCTTTGAGGTCGAATTCCAAAATCGAATTTCGAATTCGAAGGGGTTTGTTTTTTCACTCACTTTTTATATGCATGTGAAAGAGACAGAGCACAGTAAAATTCGAATGTTTCAAAGGACAATGGCAGATCTCCATACATCAAAATGTCTGAAATTAAATTGAAGCGAACAGTAATAAAAAATATATCAAAAAATTTGGCGTAAGTAACAGAGTCTGGAAATGATTCTATTTTCACTCAGGAAAGGTGGAAAAAGAAGATATCTGTGTTTGAAGTTTTAGTTAAGAATGAACAATGTAGGTACAAGGAAAGCTATAGTATGAAAGTTAAACAATGTAGGTAGGTACGTTTGAATTATCAAATGACATTTATGTCAGATTGACATCAAAACACGGAAGTATTTTGTAGCATCTAACCACAATCTAACTGTCACAGCCATAGACAAAAGCAGAGCTGCACATTTTAAATCGATTTTATGTGAAATCGATGCAACTTTAAAACGATGCTGTGACGTTTTTATTTGATTTAAACGTTGTATTGCTTCAAAAATATTAGCTTATTGATATAATGTTGATTAAATGTTAAATAACTGCATTTTAAACCAAACCAACTCTATAAAGGTCGATCGTATCGATTACTTATTTAATAATCGATACGGATATAGCACTCACGTCTATTCCTGTCACACAATTGTCTATGGCATCAATCAAATAAAAAAGTATTTGTAATCAATTGGAATGCTTTTTATCATCATAAAATACTCCAGCTTTAACGAGACAAAGTGAAATTATTAAAAATCGTAGAAAAATAAACAATTTGTTTTGTTCATATGAAGTTTAAGTTCGCCACAACAAACCCAGACCAAATTCTGCCATTGTTCTTTATGGCTGAACAATGTCAATTTGTGACACTGAAGATTGAAAAATTAAAAAGCTACTTTTACTCACGCTCGAATCAAAATCGCGTTTTGTTCACTGCTGTCTCGCAGCATGTTTGAGCTGCTGTGGTGAAAAATATAAATAACACGTGGTATAATTAAGAAAATATATCTACAAGTAGTGGGTAGCAGGACGTTGTTCACCCTAATCGCTTATGTATACCTATTTAATCTCGTCTTCCCAGCACAGCAGGTTGTGCGGGCGCTGCTGCTGCTTCAGCGGAGACCCTCAAACGGCGCAAATACGTAAATCTAGTAGGGGATTATATATTTGAGCCGTTTGGGGTCGAAACCTTGAGGCCATGGGGTTCAAGTGCGAGATCCCTTTGTAGGGGTCTCGCAAAGAGACTGATGGACGCCTCGGGTGACCAAAGGGGTGGCACGTATTTAGCACAAAAGATAAGCATTACTATACAACGAGGAAATGCTGCCAGTCTTCTGGGCACGCTTCCGATTCACTGCGATGCGGAGACTTTCATGACGCCTTCTAAATTTAATTTTAATTAATTTTTCGTCTTGTATAGGCTTATTTTAATTTTAAGACATAATGAAGTTGCTTTTAATAATTATGTAATGGTTGATTTAATCTCGCTAATTCTTTGATCATTTTTCTATGATGACTTTCTACTAAAACCATATACCCATAAACGTTGTGTAATTGCCACCTGGTATTGTTTTTTATGAGACAGGGAGTTTGCTACTTTGCGGCAATAGCTTAAAAAACATCAGACGGATCGCCTGATGTTTTTTAAGCTATTACCGCCGCCCATGGATACCCGCAACACCAGAGGACTCGGACACAAGTGAGTTGCCAGCCTTTTAAAAAGGAATACGCTCTTTTCGTGAAGGTTTGAAGGTCGTATTGGTTCGGAAAAACCGCAGGCGACAGATCATTCCACAGTTTAGATGTGCGAGGCAGAAAGTTTCTAGAGAAACGCACCCGTTGTGGATTGCCAACCATCTAAATGATGGGGATGGAAATGCTGTCGCCTAGAACGATGGCGGAAAGAGGCGGCAGGGATTAACTTGAACGGTTCCTCGGAGCATTGGTTTGCTCAGATCATGAGTCATCGATTGAAAGACGACAGAAAAGTAAGACAAAAATACAAAAACAAAAAAAAACTAATATATTTTTGGTAACGGTTTTCAAAAAAAAACTATGATTAACTTGCTTCACGCTTTATTTTTATTCTTTAAACATACAAACATACACTCACGCCTGTTTCTCAAATAGGGTAGGCAGAGACTACGGAGTGCCATTTGCAACGATCCTGACATACCTATCTTAGTTCTTTAGTCTATATATATTACAGTTTAATTGGGAAGGTAGCTACTTCCCCAGATTCCGCAAAGGTCTCACACTACGCTAAATTATTGATAAAAAAATATATTTTTGAGATTTTTCTTGAAGAACCAAAACCAATATATTTTTAACTCCAACTTATTTAAGTAGTTTAAGGAAAATGTATAGTACCTACGCAAGTTTTGTAGGCCAGTGTAAGTATACCTAGCTTGTAGCGTTGTTTCGCGTACAACGGGGTGGGGCTATGGCCACTGCTTATTTACTTAGAAAATCTGAATAATTATTTTCGGGAATCAAACCCAAGTTCATCAGTGACAGAAACAAAATCGTGCCACATCAAACAGCTAGGAAATAGTCTCTACATATTGACTGTATTTATAAAAAATCGGGCAAGTGCGAGTCTGACTCGCGCACCGAGGGTTCCGTACGCATTTTACCTTATTTGAGATTGGTGCTAATTACGCTAGTCTTCTAAATCTGAGGGTCTAGTACCAGTTTACACTCAATCGTCACGGTGGACGATAGCCTAGACGACGGGAACAATTTCCATACATTTTCTAAATGCGCCCCCTAGCGGTCTCTATCGATCGCTTCTCTCCATTAGGGGCGCTTTAACAAGTACGAAAATTAACCTTAATTTTCAACATTTTTAAATTTTCAGAATTTTTCCTTTATTTGTGCTGTAGGACCCTGCTTTTGGCCAAATTTCGTGATTCTAGTTCAACGGGAACTACCATATAGGTTTTCGACCCAAAACCTATAGGGTACTTACGGTTGACCTAGAATTGTCAGTTTTTGTCAAAACCAAGGTCTTACAGCACAAGTAAAGGAAAAATTCCGAAAATTAAAAAAAGTTGAAAATTAAGTTTAATTTTGGTGCTTACAAGTTTTCGCAAAAATCTAATTTTGACCATATCTTTTTATCGGGTCGACCCAGGACCCTGATTTTTACACACCTAATAGGAACCATAGACCTCAGTATCTGGTATAAATTTCAATTTGCTAGGTCCACCCGTTCCTGAGAAAATCGGTGGTGACACACGGACAGACAGACAGACAGACAGACAGACGGACAAGAAAGTGATCTTATAAGGGTTCCTTTTTTACCTTGTGAGGTACGGAACCCTAAAAAAGTGCCAACAAATCCATTAATTGAGTCAAAGTGTTAATAAGAAATACATATTACATGTGTAAGTAAGGTATGTATGTATATTGCTAGTCATTCGACACCCAAAAACTGTATCGATGTATCCCTGCTTTCCTATCCCAACTAATATTATACATTTAGAAGTGTGTATGTTTGTGCCTCGTAGCTGAACCGATTTTGATGCACATTTAAAGACATGCCATGAAAACGGTCATAAAATACCTTGTTAGGTAGTTTTCTGCGTAAATAAAACTCGGAGGATAAAAAGTACTGCTCGAAATAATTATTCTGGAATAAAGGGTAATATGAATAAGGGATACAATAGACTTGTGTCCAATAAGAATAAATCGGTTTTATTGTAGTATCTAGGTATAGATTCATTATGATTTTAAGATGTCAATAAAGTTTATTATTTATTTTAAAAAGGTAAGATTAATGTTATTATTAGGATTCTAAAACTAAAAATAATGTATTTATTCTTGTGACAGTGAACACCAATCGGAGAGCATTACGTCTAACAGTGCGTCTGCCATTCATGTTGTTGACGTTTTGGCAGTAAATACAACTAAAACGTCAAACTTTGTACCTGTCAAATCGAGTATAACAAAATTAAAGTGGGTATACCTTGGGGTATACCAGACCAGACTTCATTCACGGTTTGTTTTGAACTTTGTGATGTCACTCAATCGCCATGATGGTTTACAGCGTTTTTGTGTCAAATTCAAAAAGGTTTTTAATAAGCCGTAATTAGTAATGTTGCTGATCGATTTTTGAAGAAAAATCAGTTATTTCGGTTTAACATCTAATAAAGGAACGAATCAATCGCTAATTACAGTTTAGGACACAAGCCTATTCATTTAGTGTGCGATTCTTTCATGATATCAATTATTTTATTTATACCTAAGTATACGTAAAGGTATCAATCTAAAATTTTTAATAAAATTTCTTTGATATAATGTCACCTAACATCCACGTGCAAAGAATGGGATTGAAAATGGAGCCATTACGCCATTTCCGTCAGCATAATACGTAAAAACGCTCTAACACTATTATTTAACTAATTTAACCGCTACCTTCAAAATTATTTCGCAATTTCATAAAGATTTGATACTAATTTAGTTAAATAATTATAATTATTCTACCGTTCAAATCCCAGTCTGTAACTGAATGAGTTGTAATATCTATAAATCTGACGACCGGTTGGCGTCGCGGGAGTGTAACCGACTGCTACGCCGAAGGTCACGGGTTCGATTCCCGCTCAAATAAAACATTTGTGTGCATGAACATGGATGTTTGTCTTGGTCTGGATGTTTCTATGTATCATATATTTGTATTTACAAAAAAAAAGTATATATATATATATATATATATTTTATTTATCCATTATCTAGTACCCATAGTAGGTACAAGCTTCTGCTTAGTTTGGGACCAGATGGTGTTGTGTTAATGTGGTAGAATATTATATTATATTATTATATTTATTATATTATCTACACATAGTTTTACAAGTTACTTAAATGATTGTTATACATCGTATCTTGAAACTCACGAGTCCTTTTTAGAACTAGACTAACAAAATAAGCGAAAGAATTTCTTGTAAAACGTTGCATATAATAGTGGGCAATTCCAAGTCACATATCTTTGACCGAGGTCTAAAGTTCATGAAGTTAGGTCATAAAGAGTTAGAAGCTTGGCTCTACAAGTGATCTGATAACTTTTTGACAAAGCGAGCCATAATGATGTTTTCGTTTTGGCAACAATTCAGATGGGAAATATTTTATGTAGGCTTGCACTTCTATGTGTACTTTACAAATTTAGAACATAATAATCTTTTTTTGTTTTTTCACCTGTTTTTTGGGGTGTATTTTTTGCACAGGTTATCTTTTGCCATAGCCCACTGACTATATTTACTGCAATATAAGTATAGTACTCATTATGTCTACACTATAATATTATAAAGAGGAAAAACATGTATTTTTGTTTGTTTGTTTGTAATGGATAAACTCAAAAACGACTGGACCGATTTTAAAAATTCTTTCACCATTAGAAAGCTACATTATCTGCGAGTAACATAGGCTATATTTTATTTTAGAAAAAATACGGGTCCGTAAGATATTTGTTTTTTCGGGTACGCGAAGTAGTTCCCTCAGGACGCGGGTGAAACCACGGGAAACGGCTAGTAATTTATGTTAATGATAATATTGAATGACTAAAGACTTAACGATTGAAAATTTATCCTTTACTTCCCGATCCCGAATTAATTTTGGGAAATCCTTAGTGCACCTTTACGGTCCTCAATACACCATACACTCATACCTACATACCAAATTGGAGCTTCTTGCGCCCTTTGGTTGTGCATTGTCTGTCAGTCAGTCAGTAACACAAGATTTTTTTTTGTAGTAATAGGCAGCAAACGATCAGACGGATCGCGTGATGGTAAGTAATTACCGCCGCCCATGGACACAAGCAACGCCACAGGAGTCACAAAAGCGTTGCCGCCCCTTGGGGTTGGAAAGGGGATAGGATGAGGAGTAGGATGAGGAGTGGGATGAGGGAGAAGGAAAAGGGGATAGGGCCTCCGGAACTCTCACTCACCGAACGAAACGCAACAGTTTAGGAGAATTTTAAATACATAATATAAGTATATATACATATTATATGATATGATATTCTGAAACCTAACGAAAGCCTATAATAATTATATCTCCTAATTTAGGGGGCTGAGTGATGATGTCTTTTTTTGGTTTGTTGCCGTTCGGACCGAAGATTCGGACCGTATTCCAAAAAAATCCTAGTTCAGCTTATGCTTACTTCATCCCAAAATATAATTTAAATAAATCTGTTCTTGCTTCGTCCTATTTTATGTTTCTTCTACGGTCCATATTTCTTTTGTATGAGTTATATGTATAATATCAAGTCTATGTACCTACCTACTGTTATAGTTTTCAGATCTCTAGCACCAAATTAAGTTCATCATCATCAGCCCACGAGGCACGGGCCTCTTCTCACTATGAAAAGGGTTAGGCCACAAATTACGAATTAAGTTTATTTGGTAAAAACTCATACCAACAAGTTAAGAGGATCGATAGTGATTTACTAAAAATCATGAAGTATGTATTATGTTATTTATAAAAGGGACTCATACCAATTTTCAGATCACTGATATCAAATTTGAGGCGGTCTTATAAAAACTTCCATGCCCTAGTTTTATGTGTTGAGAATATCTATTTTAATATTCATAAAAAGGACAAAATTTAAAGCAGTTTCATCCAAACTTCCACCCGTTTCCACACGTTTTAGGTGTTTTTATGCACTTATGCTAGTTAACATACCGAATTGCAATGTTCTACTAAGTACTTTTGGCAGTTCCTAAACATTTTGGTGAAGAACTTGGCTGATAAATTAGATGAAATGAAAAGCGTGGGAGCTATGCAAGTAAGACCTTAAATATTTGCTAAGAAGTATACTAGTCCGTGTGGTGACGGATTAAGAATACGGAATGTCACCACCCCATATCATCCCATGGGTGTCGTAAGAGCTGACAGAGGGAGCATATTATGCAGAGAACAGCACTGTAAGAGAAGGAAAACTTGATACAAACCCTATACCAACCCGTTTGGCCAGCGTGGTATAGTAGGCCAATTCCTCCTTTCAAAGGAGAGGCCTAGTCCAGCAGTGAACTGTTAAAGGCTGATGATGATGATACTATTCATAGACACCAGATACCAAGAATTTGATTTATCTAGTGTAATCCAGCGTTTTCATAGTCAATCACACCATTTTCATGATTCTTGTCACAGCTGGGCTCACACATCACCATCTTATCTCATCTTAATACATTGTCACACTTCATCGACACCCTTCCCCTTCTACCTTCGATACGTGTAACGTAATTTGTGGATGGCTCTTACTTCGAAAAGGTAGTGAAGTAGGTCTAGCCCTTGCGCTTCGCTGAGCTGGTCTAAGCAAAGGCAATAACCATACCCACAGATCATTTTAAAAGGCAACAGTTTTTTAAAATTTAATAATGTTATTATTTTTGCACAATTTTACATTACTGCACTGTTTTCTATTCTTAATTTAGGTAAGTATAAACTTACTACAGAGGTTTTATGTGTCCCATCGAGTTTTATATAAAATGTATGCATAATATCAAAAGATACAGGCTGCAAATTACAATCAGCTGAATGAAAACTTGTTGAAAAACAAAACATACCGGGCATTTTGTAACATTGGCGATGCAAAGATTATCCGAGCGCCACACTCTTGACAGCTGAAAGATAATACAGCTTTGCTTCGTGGTTATACTAGTATATCTATATCATCATCATCAGCCCTTTACACTATCCCACTGCTGGGCACGGGCCTCTTCTCATTATGAGAAGGGTAAGGCCATAGTCCACCACGCTGGCCAAGTTCGGGTTGGCAGACTTCACATGTCTTTCGAGAACATTATGGAGAACTCACAGACATGCAGGTTTCCTCACGATGTTTTCCTTCACCGTTTAGCAAGCGATAATTAACAATTTAATACGCACATAACTTCGAAAAGTCATTGGTGCGCGCCGTGGATTCGAACCCGAGACCCTGTGCGGGGCAGTCCGTCGGTCTCTCCACTCAGCTATCGCTGCTTGTATGTATATCTATATGTATAATCTATGGGTAATTGTATTGAGCTGTCAAAAGTGTCGTACCCGGATAACTTCCAAATTCGGCGCAAGAGTCGTTAATTTAAATCTGAGCATCGCCAATTGTAGAGCTTTGATATGTGTACCTTTAATTCATATTTAGCAAGAAAAGTGTCCGTGTGGTGACGGATTAAGAACACGGAATGTCTCCACCCCATATCATCCCATGGGTGTCGTAAGAGCCGACAGAAGGAGCATATTATTCAGAGAACAGCACTGTAAGAGAAGGAAAACTTGATATAAACCCTATACCAACCCGTTTGGCCAGCGTGGTATAGTAGGCCAATTCCTCCTTTCAGAGGAGAGGCCTAGTCCAGCAGTGGACTGTTAAAGGCTGATGATGATGATACTATTCATAGACACCAGATACCAAGAATTTGATTTATCTAGTGTAATCCAGCCTTTTCATAGTCAATCACACCATTTTCATGATTTTTTGACCTTGTTGGGCAGCTGGGCTTTCACATCACCATCTTATTCTTCATACATTGTCACACTTCATCGACTCCTTGCCCCTCTATACGTGTAACGTAATTTGTGGATGGCTCTTACTTTGAAAAGGTAGTGAAGTAGGTTGAGCCCTTGCGCTTCGCTGAGCTGGTCTAAGCAAAGGCAATAACCATACCCACAGATCCTATTAAAGAATTAGGAAAGGCAACAGATTTTTTAAATATAATAATGTTATTATTTTTGCACAATTTTATATTACTGCACTGTTTTCTATTCTTAATTTAGGTAAGTATAAGTTTTATGTGTCCCACCAAGTTTTATATAAAATGTATACATAAGATCAAAAGACTGCAAATTAAAATCAGCTGAATGAAAACTACTTGGTGAAAAACAAAACATACCGGGCATTTTGTACCATTGGCGATGCAAAGATTATCCGAGCGCCACACTCTTGACAGCTGAAAGATAATACAACACAACTTTGCTTCGTGGTTATACTAGTATAATATAATCTATGGGTAATTGTATTGAGCTGTCAAAAGTGTCGTACCCGAACAACTTCCAAATTCGCCGCTAGAGTCGTTAATTTGAATCTGAGCATCGCCAATTGTAGAGCTTTGATAGTTGTACCTTTAATTCATATTTAGCAAAAAAAGTAAAAATCAATTGAAAGAGTAAATATTTTATTTTAAAGTGCAGTAAAATCTCACTTTGCGCTCAATGCAACAATCTACTATTGTGGCACTAAGTTGATTTTCATGATCCAGATGACGAAGCTATTGAGAATTACGCCTCGCTGTTGAAAACCGTTGTGAGTTCGACTCTCCGACGCTACAACAGTATATACAGGTACTCTACAAATTATTGTAAAGTATACCCAAAATATACCCAAACTCTAAAGTTTGGGTATACTTTGTATCCGTTAATTGGAATAGATAAGGTGTCCCGCGACACAGAATTTATTCTTACTGCAGGAGTTGTTTTACTAATCAATTAAAACGATACGCATTATGTCCTACCACTAACTCGCCAATATTACTCAGGTAACATTATAGATACGCCGAAACATTAATACATACATACATACATACATAGACTCACGCCTGTTTCCCCGAAGGGGTGGGCAGAGGCATATTAAACGCCCTCTTTTCGCCAGTGTTTTGATCCCACGTAATAGGTGGCGAGCCTATTGCCGCTTACTTGATACTTGATGGCACGGGCTGTTTCCGCAACTCCACGTCTTGGCGTGTATTTTGCGTGCAGGTGGGAATGGTGTCTTCATTCGAGCCACCCCAGCTCTTCGAGGAAGGCCAGCAGACTCTCTCTGATATTGCCGCTTATCGGGATATTTTGTTTGCCAGAGCCTCGTCCGTTAATCGGCAGGTGCACCACTTGCAGGTGAGGTTGGCTTGGGACCCTAAGTTCTTGATGGGAACCCTATGCACCCATATATGAAACATTAATGCATGATTAAAAGTTACACAGAAATATCATTACAATCGTATAATGGCCGTCTAATCGCTATTAGCCATCTATACGAATCTAATTTATTAATTTACATACGTACTTTGCATAACTGAATACTTAACACAACATTTTAGGAAGATTACTAATAACTATCATCATAATCACCATGTCAGCCTAGAGACGTCCACTGCTGGACAAAGGCCTCCGCCAAGGTGCTCCACCCAGGCCGATCGTGGCCGCATTTGGATGCAGGCGGCCACTTCCTGAGATCTTAACCAGATCGTCGGTCTACCTTAATAAAATGAAGTGTCCTTTCAAGCGGCAAAACGTTTATTTTTTCCTAAGGTCACCAACGCATTAATATTACTACTCAATACTACAAAGACTGATGTTCAAGTTGAAATATTTAAATTATTGCAAGTATGTATTTAGAAACGCAAGGATCACTGACTTTAGCTGCGCTGTTACAAAGATATTAGAAGATTCTTTTTTTCAAAACAGTGTGCAATAAAAATAAGATAAAAAATAAAAATAGTTTGTTTCTTGACCACTTATACAATATTTTTCTGTGGTCAGAGTCACCCAGGAAGCATATACCTAGTAAAGCTTGTGTTGGGTGGATCTGCTCTTCCCTGGGTTCACAAAGTAACTAATTATTTTACATTATTTAAGTTAAGAGTGTGAGTGTGAGTGAGAGAGAGTATGTGTGTGTGTGTGTGTGTGTGTGTGTGTGTGTGTGTGTGTGTATGTGTGTGTGTGTGTGTGTATCTGCGCGTGTGTGTATCAGTGTCACAATTTAAAATTGATCAATTTCTAGTTTATATTTAGGTATATAGTTAAGACAACAAAAAACAGCTTATCAAGTTAATATACTCTATGTAATTAATAAGAAACAATTTTTTTGGTATTTGTGACTCATGCCTAAATACATAATTACAGACTCACACCTGTTACCCGAATGGGTAGGCAGAGACTAATGACCGCCATTTGCAACGATCCTGACACATTTCTCTTGTTTCATTCAGTCCCTATTGTATGCTTCAAACTCTGAAAACGCAGATATTTACAGTTACACTTCAATAACTTATTTATAACATACATAACTTCACGCCTATATCCCCGAAGGAGTAGGCAGAGGTGTGTAAAACACTCACACTTCGCCAGTTATGTTTAGGTCCCAATGTAATAGGTGGCGAGCCTATTGCCATCTATTAACATTCTTAATAAACACAACACTTCGAAAAGTCAGAGGTGTGTACCCGGGGTACCTGTAGATCGAACCCGAGACCATCATCTCGGCAATCCGTTACGTACTCCACTGTGCTATAGCCGCTTACTAACCTATTTATGACTAGGAATTATCCACCAGATATTTTAAATAGAAATGGAAAGGTATACCTACTTGATTGTTACCAATTCGCTATTTATTTAAATCTACTTGCACATAAAAAGGAAATGTACAAAGGCGGATCTAATTCCAAAGGCATTCTCTACCAGTCAGCCTTTAGTGGTGCAGACAAATCAAGGTAAGTGCATAAAGCGGCGTGAAATTAAACTGCTTAATATAATTACTCACTTGCATAATAAGAATACCTATAACTTAGCGACTAGAATTACTCTGAGACATATTATATTTTAATTCAACCATTTCTTCCCGATTCTGTGTGAATTTCAGTAAATGCCTTCTTATTTGCCCTATGGTCTCCAAGGAACATACATGGCATATAGGGAAGTTTCCTGAAATAAATTATACAAGTATTTTTACCTAGTGAAACATGTCAAAATAATAGTAGTTGTTGTAATGTTAAAACTATTATTTAACATTTTTATCGTCCATTTATTGATAATAAGTATTCTACTTGACAGAAAACACTATGACGTCACTACGTCATATTTCATACAAAACCATACAAAACCCATGGTAAAGGTCGTTTTTGACATTTCATTAAAAGTGCTTGATTTGACTAGTTGGAAACAACCATAGAGATATAAAGGATAGAGTGGCAGAGAGGGGCTAATGAGTGTCCGTCGGTGCGAGAGAGAACGCTACAGTTAAAGGCCCCCTGCATCTCCCTCTAACAGTACATGCACAACATCAACATTGCGCAATGGCGTGCTACCTGTAACTATTATTTATATCAGTTTATCAGTAATCAATAGTTTAAAAGTTGTTTTTATTGATACACGAAAATAATTTGAAATGACAAAAAAGTGTATAATTATATTGTAATAATTTGACCATAATACAAATTCAATGTTTGGGGACACAACGACAACACACTTTGACAGTTGTCAACTGCATTGTAGAATGTAGAGCATGCGTTGTTAAAGAGAGATGCAGGAGGCCTTTAACTGTTACGTTCTCTCTCCCACCGGCGGACACGATACAGTGTTGAGTTAGGTACTATTCTGCCACTCTATCCTTTATATCTCTATGAAAACAACCCTATTACAGCTTCATGCGACCAATAGTTTTGTTTGTGCCATGTCTGTCACTCAAGAATTTTATATTTATTGATGATTACATAGGTAAAATTACAGCTTCTAAAAAGCTTCTAAATTAGCGCATTATCAACAAAACTTCACCTCCGTTTACCCCCTTGGAGGTGAAAAATAAAGTGACTACGTCATAAGGGAAACCCACTTAATTTTACATCTTAAGATAATGGGCTCAGCGATATCATGTGATAACAGGACATTTATTTTCATAAATCATCATATCAGCCGCAAAACGTCGCGATCACAACAAGATCCTGAGCGCACCTTGCGGTAACTCTGCTTCGATGTCCGGTGCGTGGCTGCCACTCCAGAACCTTTCTGCACCAACTTACTTTGCTTATATACCTATAGATAAAAAATGGGGTTAAATATAATGACCACCATAAAATGCTTTGATACCTACCCTTAGTTCTTTAACCAAAAATATATACTTAACTTCAGAAAAATAAAGTCTAAAATTACAATAGTACCTACTAGCTATTTTAGTCACAACTGCACTTCAAATTGTATTCGAACTCCAAATGTAGTAAATGATCACCAAATAAATAGGTTATGTTAGGTTCTCTTGGGACCCTTAATTAAAAAATAGTCAACTTAGTTTATTAAAGTAGATGGTGTAAACAAATCCAATTTATGTGTTAGTATTTCAAACTAGTAACAAAAATACTTGGTTATAATTTTACATTAAAATGCTGGTTTAATTTTGGTGATCATTTACTACTTTTGGGTTAACAATTATTTATTTGGAGTCATTTTGCTTAAATAGGATAGCGAAATGTTAAAACTTTGGTTACAATTTTACATTAAAATGCGGGTTTCATTTTGGTGATCAAATAATATTAAATTTTTGTCTGTTATCTTCTTAATATATAATATACTTGCGTTACTGACTGACTGACAGACACACTACAGCCGAAACTATTGGGCGCAGGAAGCTGAAATTTGGCATGTATGTTCCTTGGGGACCGTAGGAGTGCACTAAGAAGGGATTTCCCGAAATTTCCACGGGATCGTCCAAAACGGGTAAATTTAAAAATATTGCAGGCGTAGCTGCTGGCGTCCTCTAGTATGTTACTATATCTGGTGGTAAGTTAAACATAAGCCATCAAAATTAAACTCTTAATAATATGTTTAAAGGCTGAACAAGGAAAAGTATTTGAAAAGCAACTATCGTCGATGTCGAATCTAGGGCAAGTGTGATCAAATCCGTTTGGGTGTATAAACTTGTCCGTTTCGTATCCGTCTGAGTGTATATACGTATATTAGTGATACACCTATTCAGACTAACGTATATACACACATATAAGGATTCTGTTCGCGACAAATATTAAAAAACTATGACAGTGAATAGTGTATTCGAAACCGCGAGTGAAAATCGTATAAAATCAGAGCTATCCAATCGTGCGGTATACCGGGTTCGGTTCCCGGACGCGTCAAAGTGACAAAATAACGTTAGAGAATTTGCAAAACATTAATAAGAAGTGCTACGTAGTTAATGGACATCAGTTTTAAACTTGTGCTAACTGTAGGAACTTAGATATCGATCATCATTTCATTAACTGACATTATTTTAGCTTATTATTTCATTAACTGACATTATTTTACTTTTAATGTATGAATTTATGACTGTTTACTATTTCTTCTTTTATTAATATTTGAATTCATTCTTACAATTGCTTGCATTATAGTTCTTATATTTAACATAATAATTTCATAAATATTAATTTCATTAATTATATTTGTACGCCGTCCTGGCAAAACATGTTGATACATGCACTAATAATAAAACAACTAATGTAAAGGATATCCTGTATATACTAGACATGTTTAAAGCAAATAAATTTATCTTTATCTTTCATCATCATCATCCTCTTATCTTATCCCAGTTTCAATCTGGGGTCCGCTCACTAGTCTAACCGAATTTGGCTGAATATTAGCTTTTCCACGGAGCGACTGCCTGTCTGCCCTCCGCAACCCGAAGGGATAGCGATATTCCATGGTTTAGACTAGTGTCAGTTTATTTAGAAGGTACTGACGCCCTATAACGACTGTCAAAGATCTTCATGACAACCGGGACCGACGGCTTAACGTGCTCTCCGAGGCACGGGACAAGCGATAATTAACAATTCAATACGCACATAACTCTGAAAAGTCATAGGTGCACGCCGTGGATTCGAACCTGATACCCTCTGCATGGCAGTTTGTTGGTATCTCCACTAGGCTATCGCTGCCTTAAATTTAAAATTTATCTTTATCTTTATTAAAAAGAAAGCCATCCTACTTTAAGTTGAGTGTCTCAAATACAATTCACAGGTAAGAATTGTGGGGTCGGTACCGTGACAAAAAAACTGTTGTTACAAGTTATAAGAGTTCTTTGTGTACAAGGAATCAAAGTTTGAAGACGTCCCCGGAACAATATGTGTTTTTTCTCACGATTATTATTATCCTTTTCTACAATAGCTCATTATATTCAGAAACACACAGCCTTTTTACACATAGCAACATATTTAAGGGGCAGCGATAGCCTAGTGGAGAGACCGACAGACTGCTACGGGTCCGGGTTTGAATCCACGGCGCACCCCAATGACTTTTCAAAGTTAAGTGTGTATTAAATTGTTAATTATCGCTTGCTTAGCGGTGAAGGAAAATATCGTGAGGAAACCTGCATGTCTGAGAGTTCTCCATAATGTTCTCGAAAGACATGTGAAGTCTGCCAACCCGCTCTTGGCCAGCGTGGCGGACTATGGCCTTACCCATCTCATAGTGAGAAGAGGCCCATGCCCAGCAGTGGGACAGTACATACATAGGGCTGATGATGATGATGAACATATTTACATATTTTTATATCTTAGAACTGTACTTTTTTCATAGATTAGTGAGTGTTTACATCATAAAAGTAAACTTAGTGTCCAAATATGTTTGTAGCTTCAGTAGTTTCAGGCTCTGCACTAATATTACTGTCAGAAAATAGAAATGATAGTATGACAAGTGATGGTATCAACGACAACCTAGCCTACTGACAACACGTTAGACTTATACGTCTTACATTAGACCAATCCCAATACTAGTTATGAATTATGACGTACCGCAAATTTGAACCGGCCAATTAGAATGCATTTTTGTAGCCCCTCCTTGCCTCACCGCTTTGACAAAATTGTTTGTTTGTAGAAATGATAACATTAGGTGTCTAGTAAGATGGGTTGTCGTTGGATGGTATTAAAGGTGATATGATAAAATTGCATAACTTGACATTATAACCCTATTTGAAACTTTTATTATATGGCTGCTTAATACTTAACTATTTGTTTATGGTACAGAACTAGTCGGTTATGGTATATAAACGACTAGTTGTTTATATTTTAAAACAACACGTTGGCTTTGAAATTAAAGGGCCGCATGTATAAGTCGGTTAAAAGGCTTGTCATACTGTATGGACCTGAGTGTTGGGCTACAAAGAAGATGGAAGAGAAACGATTGCATGTGGCAGAGATGAGAATGTTACGATGAATGTGTGGAGTGACAAGAATGGACAGAATTAGGAATGATTACGTTAGAGGTAGTATGAATGTGGCGCCCATAGATGAAAAGGTAAAAGGGACTCGATTGGCCTGGTATGGACATGTTTTGCGGAGAGATGAGATGTATGTAGGTAAAAAAATAATGAATATGCATGTAGAAGGACGAAAAGGGAGGCGAAGGAAAATATGGATGGACAGTGTGATGGATGGATATGAAAGAGAAAGGGGTAAACGATCGGATGACTGGTGACAGAGAAGTATGGAAGCAAAGGACATACTGCGCCAACCCCAAATAAATTGGGACCAGGGCAAGACAATGATGATGACGTTGGCTTTGATTATTGAAATTCTCTTACTTAACCTAAGTATCTACATGTCATGTGCGAAGTTTTGAAATGTCTAATTCAGACCGATTTTCTTATTTTGTATGATCTGTAATGGATCTGTACGACTTATGGATCACCTCGTAGACAATGCTTGCTCTGTAAACATCACAAAAGCGATGATGAATAAACACAGCTTCAGGCTGATGTATAGACTAGTATATAACATTAGGATGAAGCTTACTAATCCTTAGCGACTCTTCTGAATCCAAAAATGCTCTACCACCATTATATGAAATGTAAGTTGAAACGTCGGATTATGTTGCTACGTAAGCCTCAGAACATGAAATTAACCGGTGAGGACCAAAGCATCGCTACCCTATAATTTATTTAGTTATAAAGTTAGTACCTACTCTTATGTAAGGTAGTGATAGTTGGGTATGGTTTGGGCACGTGGAGAGGATGGATCATGACGAAAGACTGACCAAGCAGCTATATAAGGCAAGTGTGGAAGGGACAGGGCGAAGGGGAAGACCTAGGCAGACGTTCTCTGACCAGATTGGAGACATCCTAAAAACAGGACAGGTTAGAAGCACCCTGAACAGAAGAGCATGCATGAGGAATCTGATGGGAGTGAATGAAGCAAGAGAGATATGTCAGGATCGTTGCAAATGGCGTTCCCTAGTCTCTGCCTACCCCTCCGGGAAACAGGCGTGAGTCTATGTATGTATGTATAATTTATCATGTGTACAAAGGGGCAGCAGAAATGAACACTCAAAGGCCATTTCATCTCTATGTAGAGTTCAAGACATAGGTACGTATAGTATAAAGATACTGCGCTTCCAGTTAGACAACAAAGATTTATGGATTTATACCTGCTCACTGATAAACGAAATACTACTACTACTACTTGTGACTAGGGTTGAGAAAGGAATGCTGAAGTGGTTTGGACACGTGGAGCGAATGAGTGGAGAAAGAATGACGAATCAGATTTATAAGGCAAATGTGTGTGGGCAAGTCGGTCACGGCAGACCTTGTCGGATATTCCTCGATCAAATTGGGGACGTCCTAAAAAACGGCAAGGTCTGAAGTACCCGAAACCGGCGAGGATGTATGAAAAGAGTAATGAGTGTAGAGGAAGCGCGTGAGGTTTGTAAGGATAGAAGCAAGTGGCGTTCCGTTGTCTCCGCCTACCCCGACGGGAAAAAGGCGTGAGTATATGTATGTATGTATGATAAATTTCTGTTTAATTCAATTGTCAGATAGCTAATACAAATGTCATTATAATTTTTTTATTTATCGGACAGATATTATTTATCGATAAAGCCTATTCAGAGATGAGCCTTAGTAGATACGTTACAAGGTACCTTTAGGCAATGAATACAGATTGACATAGATGCGCAGTTCTTAAGGATTTCATGTGCCGATTCCAAGTGGAGACTGTCTCCAGTTAAGTTCGTAGTTGGCGCCGTTGGCGGCGCTGCGCTGGCGTCATTCTCCGTCTCTCTTGCTCTCGTAGTTAAGATACACACGAGGAACGATCGTCTCTTTTGCTCTCGTAGAGACAGCTTTCACAGCGCGACTGCCACGCCGCCAAGCGGCAGTTTGGGTTACAGAAAGTTTGTCTTCAGAGCGCCCATAGGAAATGCGCCTCTATATAAATATCTGAGCTCTTTGCTTTGGGTTTGGAACCTCTTAATATATATTTTAAATGAAAGAATAGGATAACAAACTACAATACACAACGTGCAAATACTTCTCATAAAACTACAACTTCAAAACTTAGTAGGTACGTACCACACTTTGAAAACTGCAATTCATCCTAATCTGTTCAGGCTTTGTTCAGGTTAGAGTTTGAAATATTTAATAAGCGCTTTATAGCAAACATTCATTCACTTTGAAAATTTTACTAGAAATAAATTAATCACGTCAATACAGTTAATTAACTGGCAAAACTTTTATACCTAATTACTTCTTTACGCTTTATTTACCCTTTTTGATAGCTTTTATTGGGTCCTTGGGCTCTGGTTTAATTTGGTTTTCAGAACTTTTAATTTTTTCCTATCACGACTTGTTTTTAGGTCTAATGTTGGTTTAGTGGTCTGAGGCAGCGATAGCCTAGTGGAGATACCAATGGACTGCCATGCAGAGGGTATCGGGTTCGAATCCGCGACGCGCACCACTGCCTTTCGAAGTTATGTGCGTATTAAATTGTTAAATTATCGCTTGCCCCGTGCCTCGGAGAGCACGTTAAACCGTCGCTCCCGGCTATCATGAAGATCTTTGATAGTCGTTACGGGGAGTCAGTACCCTCAAATAAACTGATACTGGTCTAAACCATGGAATATCGCTATACCTTTGGGTTGCGGAGGTCAGACGGCAGTCGCTCTGTGGAAAAGTTGATATGCTGTCATATCTGGTTAGACCAGTAAGCGGACCTCGGGCTCCAAGGCTGTAAGTCTTGGATGCAACCGGGATAACGCTAGGGCGATGATGATGATGATATTGGTATAGTAGTCTGCAACTTCTGACCACTGTTCCCTGGCGTGCTTGATCGCACTGTGATAAGTATAGACAAATGTTCCTATCGACAAACGTCTCGAATGCGATCCATTCGTGTGCATATTCGGACTAAGCCCAAGGCATGCTGTTAGGCAAAGCCAAGAATAAAAAAAAAACAATTTTAAAATGAAATATGACAAAGTTTGGACTTCTTTTACCGTCGGATTCAATATACGATCTATTCATTGATTTGGAGGTTATAGATGCGTATTTGACATAAGCTACATACAATATGTCAAATATGTATATCTTATCTTCAAATCTATGGATAGATACATTGACATATATACGAGTATTACTGCGATAGATCATATTACCTACATTGGGACCGATTGTTATAACTAATGTCCAAATAGTATTTTATTGAATTTACGCGAATATTACACAATGAAATTAGACTACAGTTTGCGGATTTTATCGCGATATACCTATTGACTGAAACCGAATCACCTCTGTAGCGTTATCCCAGATTCAATCTGAGGTCCGCTTACTAGTCTTACCGGATTTGGCCGAATATTAGCTGTTTCACAGAGCGACTGCCTGTCTGAGCTCCGCAACCCGAAGGGATAGCGATATTCCATGGTTTAGACCAGTGTCAGTTTGTTTAGAAGGTACTGACGCCCTGTAACGACTGTCAAAGATCTTCATGACAACCGGGACCGACGGCTTAACGTGGGAGAGCCCAGGCATAGCACTCCGAAAAGTCATTGGTGCGCGCCGTGGATTCGAACCCGATACCCTCTGTATGGCAGTCTGTTGGTATCTCCACTAGGCTATCGCTGCCGTAAAACTGAAACCGAATAATAATCAAAAATGTATTTTTTAGATCATTTGGTTTATTAAATGTTATGTCAGTATAATCTATATATCGCGATAAAATCCGAAAATGTAACTGCAGTTTCATTTCAACACTGAAAGTACAGATTTTGTTTAATTTCGCTCTATGGACTAAGTTAAAAGCGACCTGATACACTACCAGCCCCTTTAACCTGACAAACTACAAACTGCAGTATTAGAGCGTGACGCCAAGTTTGGAAAAAAATCGTGGACAAACATATCTGTACCATACATGTAGAAACCTACAGAATGTGTCGCACATGCTTTGAAACCCACGTCGACTGGCGTATCTATTATGTGAATATTGTGCAATTCCAACAACGTTGATTTATGACCTCGTTTTCTGATGTATAATAGAAAATACATGACTTGATTGGCGATTGTGAAAGCGACTTTGACTTTTTTAATATCTTCGTTAGAACTCTACTTTTCCTACTAAGTACTGTCCTATATGTATATGTTTCCTATATGAAAACTTGTTTAGAGATTTACATAACTTGTTTTAACTCCGTTCATTCTATAACAATTAGTATTTAGCGACAAATTAAAAAAAACTTACATAGTACGACAGGTACATTTAGATACAAAAATAAAACTGTTTGGCAAATAATCACTACATAGTATAAAACAAAGTCCGTCTTCTGTCTGTCTGTCCCTATGTATGCTTAAATCTTAAAAACTACGCAACGGATTTTAATGCGGTTTTTTTTTAATAGATAGAATGATTCAAGAGGAAGGTTTGTATGTTTAATTGACGCGGGCGAAGCTGCTGGCGACGTCTAGTTAAATTATAAATTATTGCTTGGTAAAGAATATCCGTGTGGTGACGGATTAAGAATACGGAATGTTATATCTCATATCATCTCATGGGTGTCGTACCTAAGAGCCGACAGAGGTAGCATATTATGCAGAGAACAGCACTGTAAGAGAAGAAAAACTTGATACAAACCCTATACCAACCCGTTTGGGCAGCGTGGTATAGTAGGCCAATTCCTCCTTCCAAAGGAGAGGCCTAGTCCAGCAGTCGACTGTTAAAGGCTGATGATGATGAAACGGTGAAGGAAAATATTGTGAGGTATCCTGCACGTGAAAGAGTTCTTCATAAAGTTCCCGAAAGATATTGGACGTCTGCATGCCCGCACAAGCCCAGCGTAGCGGACTGTGGCCCAACTCTTCTCATAGGAAGAAGAGGCTAGTGCCTAGCAGTGGGACGATTGTTTATATCACGCCTTTTAGCCCTGAAGGGGTAGGCAGGGGTGTATAAACCCACACATTTCGCCAGTTATGTTTAGGTCCCAATATAATAGGGTGCGAGCCTATTGCCATCTACCGGGCACATTATTAAGCGAGCGATAATTAAAATTTTTAATACACACATAACTTCGAAAAGTCAGAGATGTGTGCCCGAGGTACCTGGCGATCGAACCCGAGACCATCGTCTCGGCAGTCCGTTACGAACACCACTAGGCTATCGCCGCTAGTTTTGTTTATATACAGATTTGATATTTTTATACAAATAGCAGTGTAATCGATAGGTTTCTAGGTATGTTGAAAATAATTATAAAGCTGAAAGTTACCAGAAAGATAAAGTAAGTTAGGTACTGATAACATTACAAGTATTTTCAAGCAATATGGTCTATAATCATCAACTACGTCGCTAAGGGTGCAACGATAGGTACTTACTTGGTACTTGATAGCACGGGCTGTTTCCGCAACTCCACGTCCTGGCGTGTATTTTGCGTGCGGGTGGGAATGGTCTTATGCAACGTCAATAAATAAACAAGGCGATTTTTCTTACAATTTTGTTTTTTTTTATAGACTCACGCCTGTATCCCCGAAGGGGTAGGCAGAGGTGTAATATTACACCCACATTTCGCCATGAATCTTTTGGTCCCACGTAATAGGGAGCGAGCCTATTGCCGTACCAGGCACATAACCAGACTCCGTGCTGCTACTGAGAATTTCCTAACGGAACAACCCAATAACACTTTGCCCGACTCAGGAATCGAACCCGAGACCTCCCAATCCGACGCGCACATTTATGCCGCGAGACCAACGAGGCAGTTCTTACAAATATGACGATGATAACGTGTGTGTGGGCCAACTGTGGTGTCGGAGTTTTCAGACCGCCCAAAGGCCTCCAAGTTGGCCTAACGAATCTTGTTCTGAGGCAAAAAACGGGACTGACAGTTTTATGTGCCCGTTACAAATCCGTTCCAGGTCCGTGTGGTGACGGATTAAGAAAACGGAATGTCACCACCCCATATCATCACATGGGTGTCGTAAGAGCCGACAGAGGGAGTAGGTATATTATGCAGAGAACAGCACTGTAAGAGAAGGAAAACTTGATACAAACCCTATACCAACCCATTTGGCCAGCGAGGTATAGTAGGCCAATTCCTAAATAAATATTGTGTGACATAATAATTGTTATTGTATTAGAATTGACATTTTTCTGTACTATTTAATTTTGTATATAATCATTTTGTAATTGATTAATATTTCGCACCATCAATGGTAGAACATGTGATCAAATGTATTTATTTAACATCATCATCATCAGCCTTTAACAGTCCACTGCTGGACTAGGCCTCTCCTTTTAAAGGAGGAATTGGCCTACTATACCATGCTGGCCAAACGGGTTGGTATAGGGTTTGTATCAAGTTTTCCTTCTCTTACAGTGTATTTAACATAAGACCTGTAATTTACAACCATGTTCTTGAGAATAAAGACTAATTCTCATTCTCATTTCAAAGGAGAGGCCTAGTCCAGCAGTGGACTGTTAAAAGCTGACGATGATGACAAATAGAGTAGCACGCTGTGGACTGTTTATTTGACCACTTATTTATCTCAAAAACTGCTAGTTCTTTCAATGATCTATATAAGCTTATGCTGTTCAATAGCCTTCATGTTCTGTAAGATTATAGAATATCACATAGGGATACATAGCAGCGTAAAATACAGGTGTTCATTGTGTCCGTTACTTGTATGTTTGTAAAGTCCCCCGCGACACAGGATTTAGTCCCAATGCGGGAGTTGCCTAAAAAAAAACTTAGACAAATTAAGAAAATTATCTGAGCCCACTTACACTTGCGCTATCTAGGGCTACTGCTCCGCATTCGTGATTCTTAGCGTGATGTTATATAGTTTATACGCTTAGAACCAGTAGTTCCTGAGATCAGCCGCAAGCCAGTTCAACCGAACAAACAAACTCCTTAGTTTTACTTATAATATTAGTAATTAGTAAGTCCGTGTGGTTGACGGCATAGAATACAAGTGTCACCACCCCCTAACTTCCCGTGGGTGTCGTAAGAGGCGACTAAGGGATAACATGATGCAAATACCATCTTTGCGTAGAGACGGAAAACTCGACATCAAACCCTATACGACTGCCTCGTTAGTCTCGCGGCATAATTAATGTGCGCGTGGGATCGGGAGGTGCCGGGTTCGATTCCTGGGTCGTGCAGTGTTATAGGGTTTTTCTGTCACGAAATTCTCAGTAGCAGCACGGAGTCTGGAAATGTGCCCGGTACGGCAATAGGCTCGCCCCTTATTACATGGGACTAAAGTATATCTGGCAAAAAGTGGGTGTAGAAATACATCTCTGCCTACCCCTTCGGGGATAAAAGGCGTGACGATGTGTATGTATGTATGTAGTAACAATAAAAATACCTATACATTCGTTACATCACACCATGTAAGTTTATGAGTCAATGTTTAAAAATATACTTACCTATTGTTGACACATAGATACCTACTTTGAAAGCTATTAGTTTGTACGCATGTCATCCCGTAACTAGGGTAGCTGAAATGCACGCCGAAACTCCGGGGCAAATAGAAATAAAATGATCCGACTTTATTTTAAAATAGGTACCTACTTATGTTTTGTTTGTTTGGTTTTCAACTCTAGTGTCGCAGTTTTTCAGACCGCCCGAAGGCCTCCGACGTAGCCTAACGACTCTTATCCTGAGACAAGAACCGGGACCGACAGCTTTACGTGCCCTCCGAAGCACGGTAGCCAAGCATCCAAGTGGCGACCTGTGCAAGCGTTGCCTAACTGCCGATCTGTTACGAACGACAAGCTTAGTCTCGCTATGAGCGCTACTAAACTAATTATACTTATTCTGTGTGGTGACGGATTAAGAATAGAAAGTGTCTCCCAATTCATACCATGGGCCCGAATTCATAGCATGGGCCCGAATTCATACCATCGGCCCGAATTCATACCATGGGCCCCAATTCATACGATGGGCACAAAAGATCGTGGATGTCGTAGTATATGAAGCAAATAATTTGAGGAGACAAAAAACTCGGTATCAAACCTAATGCCAACCCGTCTGGCCAACGTGGTATAGTGTGCCAAGTCCGCCTGTTGCCCACAACACAATGCTACTGTGAGGTAAATTATGGGAGAAATAAGTCCAGTAGTGGACAACAAAAGGTTGATGATGATGACTCGACTGAAAATCGTTACATAAGTTTATTTTGAACTAGCTGTTTAACGCGGTTTCACCCGCGTCCTGATGGAACTACTTCGCGTATCCGGTTAAAGTTTAGCCTAAGTTACTCCTTGGTACATTAGCTATCCGCCAGTGAAAGTCCCGTCGAAATCGGGCCAGCCGTTCCAGAGATTAGCGAGAACGAACAGACAGACAGACAAAAATTGTAAAAAATATAATTTATTTTAATATTACAAACAGACACTCCAATTTTATTTATATGTATAGATTAGATACATATTGACATTCAATTGTCTAGGTCTAGATTTTCTGCAGGAATAAGATCGACTGTTGCTCTAGATATTTAAGTACCTCTAAACAATCTCTATTTCAATGATTTCACGAAACATACGCTACAAGTAACGAAATATTCTGATAAGATATAAAATTTGCTTCAAACTCTATTGCGCTGCATTTAAAAGAAACAATATTATAGCATAGGTAGGTATACTAATTATTAAGTTAGTACCACTGTCAATCCTTTTTGCAAGACTGGAAATGTGGTATCAACAATATTTTAGTAAGCCCCCATATGATCTCAATATTCCTCATTCTAAATATAAACAACTGCTACCTGAAAAGGGTTTTCAGATACCTGTCATTTCGACCAGCTAAACTTATCCCACGGTATAATTACGATCGTGGGCCGAACGTGGATTAAACTAGCACAAAACTCAAAAATAGGGGCACAGTTAAAAATCAGCGACAAATGCTGAACTGTGCCCTGTTCACGTCACACTTTTGTTTTTTATTGTATTCTTATTTTTTTTCTTTTGTTTTATATCTTATTTTGTGTAGAGCTTTACTTGTAATATTTTTTTTCTTATTGTGCTTTTTATTGAGCGTGTTCAGAATAAAATATTTTTACTTTTACATTTTTCTTTACTTCGCAAGATCGTGCGAAATAGCAAAGAGAGAGATACCTATGTTCAGCAATGTACACGGTCGGTACGGATGATGATGACATGAAACTTACTCCTTACTATTCATACCCCATGCTACCTACCTGATACTGCGGTGAAAAATGAAGAAGCAGAGAGCACCCATTGCTATTTTCAAGCAAAACATCGTTTAATCGGCAAAATGACTCTTGTTACTTATCCCATGAAGCGGAACAACAATTTTTTTTTATTGGCTCACGCCTGTATCCCCGAAGGTGTAGGCAGAGGTGTAATATTACACCCACATTTCGCCATGAATTTTTAGGTCCCACGTAATAGGGGGCGAACCTATTGCCGTTACCGGGCACATCACCAGACTCCGTGCTGCTACTTGAGAATTCGGAAAAACCCAGTAACAATTTTGCCCGACCCGGGAATCGAACCCCGGACCTCCGATCAGCAGTCGCATACGCTATCCACTGGACCACAGAGGCAGTCATCACAAAAATTACCTACTTCAATTATAAGTCAATAAGTAAAAATATTTTTAAATACGAAATTAAAGAGAACAGAAAAACTCGGCTTAAGTATCCATTTCTAGCTTATCTTAATATATAAAATCCTTGCGTTACTTATTACTGCCTGACAGACACGCTACAGCCGAAACTATTGGGCGCAGGAAGCTGAAATTTGTATGTATGTTCCTTGGGGACCGTACGGATGCACTAACAAGGGATTTCTCGAAATTCCCACGGGATCGGCCAAAACAGGTAAATTTAAAAAAAATGCAGGCGTAGCTGCTGGTGTTCTCTAGTTGAAAATAAAGATATCCTGAAGAATTAAATTTAACAGCAGGTATAATTGTGCCTATCAGCATTAAAATGAGCCCTTACCTAATTAAGTTACTTTCAGTTAATTTACTAAGGTCTAAATTTAAGGCCTGATTTCGAAACATAAGGCCACATAATATAAAGCAGACTTAAGAAATAATTTCAAAAGATAATCTGTATATATAAAATCCTTGCGTTACTGACTGACTGACAGACAAGCTACAGCCGAAACTATGCGGCGCAGAAAGCTGAAATTTGGCATGTACTTATGTTCCTTGGCGACCGTAGGGGTGCACTAAAAAAGGATTGCCTGAAATTTCCACGGGATCGAGCAAAAATAGATAGATTTAAAAAAAGTGCGGGCGTAGCTGCAGGCATCCTCTAGTTTCAAATAATAATTGTCTCATGGTTTCTACTTTGTGGTCTATATACTTAGGGATTTGGTGTTTAATGACATGTATGATGTCATTTGGTCATCGGTTGGATGCTGATCGTTCTGTATGGAGAACCTTGGGGAGACCAAGGTACCTTTGTCCAGTAGTTGGCGGCTATAGTCCGATATGATGAGGCAATTTGTTTAAGTATTTTATTTAACTCGTGGTGTATCACAGGGTTAATACTTAGCAAGAAGACGTGTAAAATTGCCACATACAGCTTCTCAGAAATTAATTGAAAGCATAGAGTGAATATTTTCAAAAACCTGGAAACAACGATTTTGTTAAGTTTTTCGAATAGGTAGCCACTACCTATCGATTAAATTGACTGAATTGCGAACACAGATACCTACTGCTCATATTTTATTAATGGTAAGTAAAAAAGTACCAATATTGTATAACAATTTCTATTAAAAGGTACCTAAGTGTATCTAGAGAAGTGCTAAATAATTTAAATTGTTAGTGTCGCCGATTGCGTGTGGTGACGGATTAAGAATACGGAATGTCACCACCCCATATCATCTCATGGGTGTCGTAAGAGCCGACAGAGGGAGCATATTATGCAGAGAACAACACTGTGAGAGAAGGAAAACTTGATACAAACCCTATACCAACTCGTTTGGCCAGCGTGGTATATAGGCCAATTCCTCCTTTCAAAGGAGAGGCCTAGTCCAGTAGTGGACTGTTGAAGGCTGATGATGATGATGTACGTGTCGCCGATGCCCACGATCTGTACACAAGAACACCGTTCTGTTCAGGAAGGGGCAGGTGAAGCCCGGATTCTGTTTAGGAAGGGCAGATTGAGATTTCTTCTAAGTGAGAGTCATTGAGCTGAAATCTGCCAACCTACCTTTATTTAACAACCGCAATGGTACAAATCGTCAATGATTTTAATGTCTGCTTCCTACATCTGAAACGATTTCATAGTCAACAAGTTCTATACCTACGTAGGTAAGTAGGTAAGACAAAACCTGACCTAGGTGGGGACCCTTTAAACACTTATTTGATAATAAATATTAAAATATCTGAAAAGTGCTTTTTATTAAGTAGGTATTAAGAAAATTACTACAAGAATTTATTAATAAAGACTTACTTAAGTTTCTATTGCGTAAACAGTCTATTTAAACTCTAAAAAAGGAACCATCATCAAAAACAGCAATAAGACACGAAATAAATCATTAACATCCTACCAACTCGATTTCGCTTTTACATATCAATAGACGTAGGTAGGTGACTCGCATTTTTTCGATTGATTTACCTACTTGGTAAAGAAAGCCAGACTAAGGAAAACCTAATCGTATTAAAAATGCATCCAACACCTTAAAGTGCTCTTTACAACACGTTTCGAAGTTTTAAAACTTATTATCGATTCTTAAAACTAAACAGGTGACATAAACTCGCTACAAAGTAATTAAACAAAGAACGAAGCAATTTATTTATAAAGCAAACTTATAAAATCTATTTGCAATATAATTAGTAACGGTACCTAATGCAGATTAGTGGCATTTAAGCCAACGTGGCGCGTCATTTATCAATAAATGTTCGTAAAAAACCAACCCTCGCGTACATTTATTATTGATTGTTGTGCAATCGTAATACATAGAACATACACGTGTCAATTCTGAAAGCGCTTGGCCTTGAAAATCATTATAACTATGTAACATACTTTGTACCTATCATCTTACGTAATTTTACCGTAAATGCTCACAATCGATCTCCAATCAGTTCGTATGTCTTGAAATGATGACTTAAATTAAAGTTTCTAACGATAACAGAGTCAATTACGTAAATATATAAAGGAATTAGCGTCCGACAACAAAGTTATTAGCAATAAAAGTAACCTAAAAGTTATAATACAGCGTAGTCGGGACGCGAAAAGCATGCCAAAGCATTTTTGAACGTGTATAATGTGCAGAAAAGTTGTTTTTAACAAAGACGAGTGGGTTTGTCTCGAAAATATGTATCGTGGAGAGGCCCATTGGAGTCGGGCGGATGTTATATAGCTACGTAGATAAAACCTTCCGCCGTACGCAGCGCCCCTAGCGGTGGCCGAAATAAACAAACTTCATGCCGTGTACAACCCGTCGAACAAGTTTTGACGACATTACGTTGGATTAAATTTATAAATATTATTTACTTTCATAGAAAATACCTAATACTTAATTTTAGAACTTTGCTATGTATTGACTGATTGGTTTCGTTGTCAATAATGTTAATATATTACCCATAATTGTGTTATCGCTTAAACCTAATTAAATTATGAGAATTAAGTTAATTTACATAAAGCACAAATTGCGTACAATATTTAACAATTATTTGCAATTTTATCAAAACATATTTAGGAATACAGGTCAAAATTAATAATGTTATAAAATATCAAACTTGTTATTATTTCTCAAATATGTATAACTTTAATTGAAAAAATCAAATGTAATTTAAAGTGTTTTTAAACTGAAGCTTTTAAGTTGATAATTATCTTGGGATTGAGTATAATTTTATATAATAGAATCTATTCATCATCATCAGCCCCTTACAGTCCACTACTGGACTAGGCCTCTCCTTTGAAAGGAGGAATTGGCCTACTATACCACGCTGGCGGGTTGGTATAGGGTTTGTTTCAAGTTTTCCTTGTCTTAGTATTGTTCTCTGCATAGAATGGTCTCTCTGTCGGCTCTTACGACACCCATGGGCCATGATATGGGGTGGTGACATTGCATATTCTTAATCCATCACCACACGGACAAAATATAATCTAATATATCTTAGCAAAAACTAAGTTTGTGTAGGTGTATAAGTCGGTACATAATGACTAATAATGAGTGAGTAGTGGAATAAATAAAACAACACTTCTACGAAATCAATTTATTTATCTAAAGCATCATAATCATTTACTAAAAACCTTTGGAATATGCCCATTCATGTAGAATATTAAGGTGATCACCTTTCACTTCTATGAATCTACCAATTTCGTGGACTCGAGTTTCTACGTATTTTTTATTTTTCTCTTTCAAGTAGCTTTTAACTTCATCATTTAATAACCATATATCACCTTCAATCCTCTTAATTTTTGTTATTTTACGCATACCCCGATAAGTTATGTTAAGATAAATTGGAATCTCGTGTGTTTTAGATCTTGATAGGAAGTATGGTAAATTTTTCGCTTCTTCTTTAGGTGGGACCCAACCAGAAGGATAGCTCTCCTTGGGTGTAATTACGGGAATTGTGTTGAACGGCAACAAACGCTCGACGTATGTCCATTCTGGCGGGTTCTTTACGATGTCAAATTCATATTTCTCTTTCTTGACTTTAGTAACAAACGGCGAACTGGCATAGCTTGAGTACTTTTTCGACAATATAACCTGAAACAAATGATAAAAAACGATAAGTTCGATCGATATTGTTGAGAAACAGCCTTGATTAATAGGGTATGCCAAATTACCGTTTCTAAACTTATATCATTACGTTGCACATTATTACTATTAAAAACTTAATGAATAATATTGAATCATCGCTTTACGAGTCATTAATCAATGTCATTCTGAAAATAAATTAATGTGACAAAAAATACCACGCCGCGAGAAACCTGTGCGGAAGGGTGTACACCCATAGTTCTGTCACATGTCGCGGTTGAAGCGACATTACAACTCGACGCGGGTGAAAATATAATTAAATAATTACCGATTGTGGTCCCGGAGCAAGTTTTGTACCCAAATCAGTCGCGTTGTTCAGGATTTGTCCAGTTTTTCCAACAAAAAGTCGCGCAAACGCGCACTGTGATCGCAACACGGTCGCCATTTTGAATAGCGAATAGAGAATTGCTACAAGAGCAATAAGAACTATATTATTCGTTTCGAAGGAAACATTATGGCGGACGCCTGCAGTCATTTGGGCTTTTCAAAAATCGTTTTCTAAGTTTAATCGCGAGTTTATATTGAACTTTTTCGCATATTATGGTGCGTTGTGTATCCAATTAACTGTTTATTGTGGTTTTTGGAGGTTCCATTGGATAAATTGTGAGTATTTTGTGAGGACATTGCAGAGGTGCGCCACGGCTGGGGAAATGATTTGGTGCTTTCGTTCGCTCGACGCATACGCACTCGCTCAGCTGTAGGTGGCGTTAGGTGTCACCCGCGGTTTAGCCACCAAAACATCGAGTTTTTCATGAATTTTCCGGCGCGATTTTATAAGTAATGACACATTTTAGATGTTATTTTGACACTTATTTACCTTATCCATAGTTTAAACTTTCAAAATAAATAGAGTATAAGGCCGTAATATGTGAATTTAATTTGATATAATTGCGCGAACTTGTTGATTAGTGCGCGTTGCCTTTTGTTTACCACGATCTGTAGACACGATTTATATGTGAATTGTGCCAAATTATACGATAATTGAGTGCCCAGTACGTTCATTTACATTATCAACTGCATTTTTATTGAAAAAAAAGTGTTGTAAATAACTTAAGTTGAGAGTTATTTTGGATGTCATTCAACAAGTGATTTATAACACCACGTTGCTAATGATAGGAATGTAAGGGTGATTTATGTGTGCTTTTTCGGTTCCAGGTCCAGATGGCATTTGACAGAATCGTGTTAAGGCTCAAAGTCGTCCCTACACAAAAGTTAAGGAATCATTGAAACAGACAACTTTAAGTTTTAACAAGTAAAAACGACATTGGTTGTGATACCTGCCCTGAAGAGATCTTCACTGATACCAACACAAAAGATACAGACAGTGACAGTCAATCTTCAGAAGCCAGCAGGCTCAAAACCTCACCCAAGGCTCAGGCCACCCCGTCGGTCAATCTCAGATCGACTAAAAGGAGCCAAGCTGACAGCCAGCCTCTACCTGATGTCGGAAGAACGGGATTATCTCCCACCACACATTCCAACATGAAAACTAAACAATCCAAGGAAGAACAGGACAAGAGTATCGATGAAGACACTGTTATAGAACCCAAGACCCGTGCCCGCAAGAAGGCCTCAGATATCAACGAAGAAGACAAGAAACCAAGTCAAGATGAGCCTAAAACATCCAAAGATGCTAAGAAACTGGTAGCTAAACCTAGAGCTGTTGTCAAGAAGCGACCTTTGGGCATCAGGAAAACTTTAAGAAGCAAGCAAGCAAAATCTATTGTTGCCAAGGAGAAAGTCAAGAAAGTTATTAAGCAGACTGTTAAGAGAGGAAGGAAGCCTGCTTTGAAACCTGATAACATTATCAATTCTCAAGACAAGGAAACCATCCAATTGATACCTGCTTCCGAGATCAAGAAGGAGCCGGTTGATGACACAACCCCTAACTCGAGATCCTCGAGTCCCAAAACAGCTGGCAGAAGGCAAAGACTAAGTTCAGACTTGGCTATGATGAAGACAATGCTTAGTGACTCCCCAAGCACCTTGGTGCTGGGATCCCGCACCAGCCCATACCCAATGCGCTCTGAGAGAAGCAATAGTCCTTCACTCTTCGATGGTAAAAACCTAAGAAGTGGGAAACCAAGAAAAGTCAAGAGCAACTTGCTAAGCGAAGTTGTGATAAAGGAACAGAAGAAGCGACGTAGGCTGAATTCTGATTCTAAGGCTTCAGACATTGCTGAAACTCCTGAAGACTGTAAAAAGATCAAGAGGGGACGCTCATGTTCTCGTGATGGCAGTGAGATCTCGAAGTGCTCAGACAACACAGAGTCAGACTTGAGTATGAGCGAGACTCTCAATGACACAGACAGCAAGGAGCTCAACAAAAAAGTAGATAAATCTAAGACTGACCTAGATATAGATATTGAAAATAATGTACAGATCTCGACTATTGAAAAAGTGCCTTCTCTTAATATTGACTCCAAACTAGCTGAAACCAAACAGGATGCAGAGCCTAGTTGTAATGTAATCACAAAAGATAAGAAAAAATTGAGCTTAAAAAGAAGTACTTCATTAGACTCAGACAACAACAATAGTAATAGGGTAAAATTAGAGAATTTAAATACAACAGACATAGAAGAAAAATTGTTATCGAAGACTGATCTGACTGATCCTGAAACGCTTTTCGAAGCTCGTAGTAGTATATTGACTAGTATGTCGAAGACATTCAACTCTAAGGAGGTGTCAAAGAATATAAGGAAAGCGCGCCGAGGTCGGAAAACAGGAGTAACTCAGAGGCCGCCGTTGTCGCGGCCTAAAGCTGTCACTCCCGCCGCTGCGAACAGCGCGAGTGCCGCCACTGCCACAAGTACCATTACCACTGATGAAAGAGCTACAGCTGACACTGCAGACAACCCCGACGCTGTCCCAGAGACAATAGACTCTCTCGCCAAAGAGATCAATGATCTCATCAATGACTTGGATCAAAATATTGATGGTGACCATCAAATGATCACCAACACAAACTCTAATATTGATAGTATACCTGACCAATTGCAGACTAAGACTGTCTCTAAGTTCTATGGCCTAGCCAAACCTCTCAGTAATGAAAACAAGATTCCAACACCTGATACTCCAGTAAAAGACAAAGATGCTATTTCCATTATGAGTAGTGAGAATACGCCGTCGAAGAATGATGACAGCGAGAATATCAGACTCCATTATGAGGAAGATTCTGTGGATAAACCAATGGATGCAAATCATGAAATCACACCATACAAATGTAGTCGAGTAGCCAGTATTGACAAGCTCATGGATAGACTCAAAGAATTTGAGGAATTCGATAAGAGAAGACAGCTAGAGTCGAAAGCCAGTGATGGTAAAACAGTAATGGTGACGAATGACGTCGTCTTAATTCCCAAGTCTGGTGATATAAAGCCTTTGAAAGACATACAATCGGTGCGATCGCCTGAAAAACCACTGGAAAAGGAGAATGTTTTGAGTTGCTTTGAAAATAATAAAGCTATTTCAATAGTCAAGAGAGATCAAGTAAGGAAGTCGATAGATATCGATCTACCTGACTCAGTCACATTGATTAAAAGGAATAGTTTCAGCTCAAGGAAGGAGTCTACTAGCTCGAACCACTCTGCTGACGCCATTAGTATATTCGAAAAGTCATTAGGCAAAGACGTGACCTTAACAGAAATTAGAAAGTCGGTTGACAAGTCAACGCCGCAGCCTGCACGGGAGCCAGTCCCCTCGACGCAAGTAGACCTGCATCAGTTCGCCACATTACACCCTAACCCGCCACAGAACTTGGTGAGTGGACTGGAATCCAATCAGATTTCGATAACACCTCGCGTCATGGAAGCTAAGATCACGAATGACGTTCAAATTATCACCAAGAGGAAATCAAGGGAGTCCATGTCAAGAAAGTCTTCAGAATCGACTGCTTTTGAGCCTGAAGAGAAAATGGCGACGATTGAAAAGATCAAATCACCAACACATCAGAACATTTCGCCGGCGATTTCTATAACTCCTACGCCCGTAGCCATTAAATCGCCGGAAGCTACGCCTGTTGAATCTGAAGCTTTGCCGCCGCCTATCGAAAACATTAAAGTTATTGAAGAAACGGCTGCGGAGGTGACTAAAGTGGAAAGTGCTAAGATAACTGAGCCACCTAAGGAAGAAGAAGCAGTTGTTGAAACGCCTGTGGCACCGGTGGAGCAGCCCGAGACTGTAGTCCCACTTGAGACTGAACCGGAGAAAATGGAAGTAGAGGCAAAAGAAGAAGAAAAAGTAGAAGAAAAAGAAGTAGAAGAAGAAGTAAAAGAAGAAAAGCCAGCAGAGACTAAAGAGGAAAATGAAGTAGTTTCAGAGGAAAAGACAGACATAGAATCTGTTGAAGATAAGGTTGTAGAAGAAGTTAAGCCTGAACAAATCAAGAGCACCACGTCGAAGTCGGCGCGAAATTCTGTAGAATCTCAGCCAGGGCCGAGTAATATATTCAATGAGACACCTGAGAGTCAGAAACGCAAAGAGAATGTGCTAAGAACTCTTGGTTTGCTCACAATCAAAGCAGCTAAGGAGGCGAAGATTGAGAAGTTGAAGGAGAAAGAGCGGATATATGGGTCGAATTATTTGATGGGCAATAAGAATAAGGCTAAATCGGCGTCCGGGGATTATACTGGAACATTAAAGACTGTGATAAAGTTGAATAGAGGGGGTGATAAGAAGAAGCATAGGAGTTCTTTGAAGATGACGTTTCAGAAGAGCAAGTACAGGACGGGCAAGCCGACGCCGGAGGTTGGCGAGGCAGCCGCTGAAGATGACGCCTACTACACCATTGAGAGACGCGAGGTGAGAACCATTTACATATCTATACTTATATTATAGAGCTGAAGAGTAAGTTTGTTTGTTTGAACATTCAAATGGAACAACTGGTTTGATATGACGAACTAGAGGACGCCAGCAGCTACGCTTGCGTTTTTTTTTTAAATTTACCCGTTTTGGGCGATCCCGTGGGAATTTCGGGAAATCCCTTCTTAGTGCACCCCTACGGTCCCCAAGGAACATACATGCCAAATTTCAGCTTCCTGCGCCCAATAGTTTCGGCTGTAGCGTGTCTGTCAGTCAGTCAGTAACCCAAGGATTTTATATATTAAGATTATTTTTCAGATGGGTTTTCTGGACCCATTAATCGAGGTAGGCTATTGCCTATAGTATTACAAACAGACTTTCTCTTGGTCAATTTCTGCATGTTGAATTCATTTTTATAGTCATCTATGCTGATAGAAAGTCTTAACATTTACTGACATATCTAAGTTCATGCTCAAACTGGCTCTGTAGATAGTCATGAACTAATAATAATAATGTTCTACCACATTCACACATCACCATCTAGTCCCAAACTAAGCAGAGCTTGTACTATGGGTACTAGACAATGGATAAACATACATATATACTTTTTTTTAAACTCTATACTATATTTGATTTTGAAGTATAAGGCTCGCACTGTTATGTCTTATATCTGATGTTAAACTTAGATGTAGATAAATATTTATTACTTAATACATGATAATAGACTGATCCCAAACTAAGTAGAGCTTGTACTATGGAGATAAACATACTTATACATATAACATATTATACATTAATTAAACAGAGCAAATAATCATATTGATATTCATAACACAAAGATTTGAATTGAGATCTAACTCAGAGGCTCGGGATTAACAGTCAGAATCAGGAATAAAGCCTTTGAATAACTTTTTCTGGAACTCAAAAGAAACAATGGGTAACAAATTAAGCTCTCTTCATGTTCAGTTTTTTTTTTGGCACTAGTATTACATGTGTAGCCAGGTTCCCAAACAGTGACCATTTAAGATAAAGAACAACTATCATTTTTAAATTTCACATAATATGGAATATTAATGTGTTTACAAAAAAGGTTCAAATTACAAAAAAGTTTATAAAAGACAGGTGATGTCACACCTAATAAGTTCTAAAATCTTCTTCGGTTAAGTAATATTTATTTGTTGTTGTGTATGTAGATAAATATTATCTTTATTGCATTAGGTATAATGATATGATATGATATTAATAATAATATAATAATAATAATATTCTACTACATACACACATCACCATCTAGTCCTAAGCTAAGCAGAGCTTGTGTTATGGGTACTAGATGTATGTATGATATATCTAACTAGAGTTAAAAATATAAAAGCAATGCTTATTAAGTAAGTCTTTAAAAGCTTTTTTGTAAGCTAAGTCGGGATAGTAGGGAGGCCCTATATTGCTTCTTAATCCTTATTCCTTATTAATGACCCTTGATATAAGTTTTCTCTTAGACATTTAAGAGCGTTTAATCCGTCGGAGGCGATTTTGCGGATTTTTATTGTTCTATTACGTTACGGATAAATAACAATTAATGGAAAAGATATAGAAAATATGAAAGTTCAGTTCTTTATCAAGAGAGTGCTAAAGATAAATATATGGGTTACTATAGTAAATATTTTAAAACGGACGAATTTAAAAAAGTCATTTTCGTAATTTCTGTAGTTTAGGCCAGCATTAATGGTCGCTAGTGCTATGAAAACTTATCGTTCTATAATTCTGTAAATGTAAACTGTACGAGCAAAAGCTATACAAGCGAGTCCCTAAAAAAGAAATTGTACTTTCATTCATAATTTTCAAGAAAATCGGAGAACAAAACAGTGCATTTTGCTTAATTTTAGCCCACAAATTTGCATTTATATCTAAAAAACTACTGTGATTATTAAAAAGATATATACATATTTAGAAACCTTAAGATTCATTTTAAGTCATATAAAATAATTGGAATCTAAACTTTTCGTTTGTAATTAATATGATTTTTTTAAAAAGACCTATAAAACACGAAGCACGATGCTATGTCCGCCATTCAGCGCTGAGCGCTCTCAGAGGACGGACCTGTCGCTCGCGTCCGCGTCCGCCATTTTACGTAAATATTGCATTCCAAAACGTTTATAGCGCGGCTAAAGCTTCTTGATCTTTTTTTTTTCTCAACGTATTTTTTTTTTATAAATATGAAAAGTTGATGTACTTAACTTTATTTATGTATTACATATTAAACTAGAGTGTTAGTCGAGACATCTGGAGTCTAGTGGTTACTGGTTAGTATAGTAGCGCGGTCAACTAGGGGCTGGGCGAGACTGACAGAAACGGACCGTTAGATATAATACCTTGCTGCAAAAACCAAGTGGCAATATACAGTATAAACAGGTACAGTAGTTAGACGCATTTGATCTTTGATGGGTGACCATGGGATTGGCTTGCAGAGCCTATATCGCAGGTTTATTTTCGTACAAACTACATAAGTTAATGTAAAGTAATTGACATCACGGTCATAGTATGGATGGGTGACCGTCCGATGAATTTACAGAGCCCATGTATGAGGTTCTTAATGTGGGCAAAATTATGGTTATTTTTAAGCTAGGACCCGCCGTCGTTAGCATGATACCAACCCAGATAACAACAAACTTGCAGCAAGTTTAAATCAAACTTGCTAGTTTCACTGTGACAAACTTGCATCAAACTTGCATGAAGTTTGCTTTTTCAAAGGTTGCACAGGTACAAGGCACAGGTTGGTGGTCCGACAACAGCTGGTCGTCGAGCACCTCCTGCTGTATCTAGGAGGTCGACCAATCACCAACCTGTGCTCGTCGTCATTCAAATCCTTTGAAAAACCAACTTCATGCAAGTTTGTCACAGTGAAACTAGCAAGTTTGATTTAAACTTGCTGCAAGTTTGGCAAGTTTGCATTGTTATCTGGGAATGTAATAGGTATTTACCTAAAACGTACTATGCAATGCAATTAAAAGCACACTTGAATCGAATATTATCTTACAAACCGCCGCAGCTCAGCTGATCCCCACGAGCTCGCATTGCAGGTACCTAACACACACAAGCCCACCTACCTACTGTGCAGTCTTATTCTGCACCAGTTAACAGTTTATTTTGACTCAATTCTTCTAACTATATTTGTTCAAAATGCAGTTTCGATCTAATGTCAGTGTCATACTCATGTCACAAATGGTATTCTCCTAAATAAACTGATATTGGAATGTTATCGTGACTAGATCGTTAATTGAACAATGTCATCATCATCGTTCTAGCATACCGTGGATTCGAACCCGATACCTTCTGCATAGCAGTCCGTTGGTATCTCCAGTAGGCTATCGCTGCCTGTTGTTAATTAAACAATGTGTCAACGTCAGTGAGAACAATAGAAGTCAAATTATAGTTGGTGCCACGAGAAGATAGAGTTTTTGTAAACAATCATTCAGAGCTTCACAACCTTTTTTCGAACAGTTGCGTTTTAGATTTTATGCTTTTGAACAGTCTTTTTTTTCAATGCCTAATTATGCCACTATGTTTATAAATTTATATTGTTAAATTTTACTGAAATAAAAATATTTGATTTTGTGTTTTAGTGGTCGAATGTTCATAAATTGGCCAATTTTTTTGTTGTTTTACACGTAGTAATGTGTAAATTAATGAAAAATAGAGTACCATGTATGTTAATTATAGAGTACATACATGTTACTTTATTATTGACACGATTTTTAAAAAATCACTACGCAATAAATAATATTGCTCAAAGTAGCATATCTATTCTAAAATATTAAATTATTGACCAACAATGAATAATATAACAGATAACTAGCTAATACATTGCATAAACATTTCTAGGCATAGAGATTTTACGTTGTCTGTGAATGAAATCGTCAGAATGAACTTAAACAAAAACCATTAAACGTTACGGTAGTCTGAAAACGCAATTTCTTTTTTAGGTATAAATAATTTTCTGCCATCTGATATTCTGCACGCGCTTTTTCGAGATGCCGGCAGCGAGAAGAGCGTTGCAATCCTATAAACTTGTATTTAACTTAACACCAACCCCTTCCTGATAACTAAAAATTTAATTTTGTCCTCTGATAAAAAGATGTTAAGCCCAAGAATGTATCATTTCAATGAACTAACGCCAAATGTTGACACTATAGGCTACCTCAAAACATTAAAAGATCCGGTTGACAGCGGATAATATCGATAAAAACCCGATCCATTGACATATTAGTTTCCAATGACACGTATCTATGTATAGGTCAGTTCCCGAAAGTTGACCAGAAATAGCGGCCATCGCGCATATGTACATTCGTGCACCAATGGCGTGGCTCCATTCTTGACGAATTTAGGGAATGCGTCAAGAACGGAGCCACACCATTGGCATTCCACCCGCGCCTCAGCCCGCACCTCCACGGAGACCTAAAAAATGATTTCTGCGCAGTGGTCATCTTTCGTGAACCCGACCTATACCGTTGCGCTCATTGATTTGAAATTATTTGTTTTTGACAGAGTAAAAATTCTTTGTTTACAAAATGACTATCTTCTCGTGACACGGACTCTAGATGATAATGACATTTAAATTAAAAGAATACCAATTCTGAGTCAATTTAAAATCTAATCTCATTTCGTTCAAAATATAATTTCAATGTCATATAAAATACGAGAATTGGCCTTATCTATGTAAAATTTTATAAAAAGAGGGATTTATATCATCGCACACTGTGTGAAATAATTTTAGGTGAATATGTATTGTATAATGACAATATTTTGTAAATACAAATCAACATATTGTATATTTTTTTCTTTCTTTTAATTAATTAAGTATTTTCTTTTACCCGACTCTTTTGGTTTTGTATTTAGTGTCATTCGTGGGTTTTCATGCATTAATAACAAAATAGATGTATATTTGAAATGTAACAATTATGTAGATGACAATTATAAATTATTTCTATCATATAATAAAACTGCGCCAAATTATTATAAATAGTCGTTGTTATCCTGAGGAACATCATCCTACTAAACAAATATGTAATATCTATCTTTATTTGATACCTTTAAATGCATGTGCATTTAAAATAATTAATTTGAATACTTTCATATCATAATCGACGTATTACATAAACGAATACTGTTCATGTATGGCAAGAAGGATCAAGATTATTATTCCACGCGATACCGTCATAGTGCACCGGGTCTCGCATGCGCGGTGTGCGGGCGACCGCGGTACTATAAAAACCTAAACTCGAGCCGCCGCTCGAGGCGTATACGCTCTTAATTGTCCATTTTCTATTGAAAGCTTCTCAATACTTACAAAAATAAAAATTAAGGAGCTTATTCAATCATAATTTGGGTCATGTATGCCACTGAACTTCTATGGCCACAGTTTCTAATAATAAAGGACCAGACCATTTGTTGTAATAAGGGAGAGTATGATATTGGTATACCTAATTTTTTTTTTATATAATTAAAATGTGCTCTGTCCTCATAACCTTTTGTATTTCCTGGAAATAAATACAAGTTGTGCTTTTGTCATACCATCATCTAAAAGTTATTCTTTCAGTGTTTTTTAAGTTTTATGAACAGCGCCATGTTTTCAGTTTGTCTGTTTAGTTGTTAAAATCTGAAAGACTTGCATTTTGCTGTCAGTATCTGTAGTACCTGAAAATCCTCCAAAGTTTTCTAGTAGTTAGTAGTAGATTCATTTTTAGAAACCATTTTGCATAGAAATTTATTTAGAACTGAATATCACTATTCTATTTGTTAATTAACTTGGATGGTTATTCAGAGGTTGTGTATGTAGCTTAACATTATTCAATGTAGGATATGTATTATTTTACCTAAGTTACTCACAAAACTCTGAACAGAAATATTACCTAGGTGATAAAGCTTACTAAAAGTTTGTTATAGTATAAGTTATAATTTTGACATCCAACATCAGTATATAAATAAAATATAATAGGTAATTTAATAAAGTTAAAAATTATTATTATTTGCAGCCTAACCTGTCCCGCTTCAGGGAAAAGGCCATGTTTCCCCTTTTCAACCTCTGTCTAGAGCTGTTGTTACCCCACTCTTTACGTCAATACTTTAGGGTATAATTACCCCACTCTTTATTATAATGAAGCAAATCTTAATATATAAAATCCTTGCGTTACTGACTGACTGACAAGACACGCTACAGCTGAAACTATTGGGCGCAGGAAGCTGAAATTTGGCATGTATGTTCCTTGGAGACCGTAGGGGTGCACTAAGAAGGGATTTCCCGAAATTCCCACGGGATCCGCCAAAACGGGTAAATTTAAAAATAATAAATAAATATTAACAATATATTTGTCGTTGTCCACAGGGAGCTACGGGCGCGGTGTCTGACGGTGGGCACAGAAAGTCTCATTACAGTAATCGTCTTAACAATCATGGTGTGTGGCAACATTCACCCCACTACACACTACTGCTGACGACAACTTGACGTTTTTATTGCCATTGTAGAAAAAGCAATAAATGCTTTAGATTGGTCACACATTACACCACATTAAAAATAAAGTGGCTGCGACATACAGACAGACAGATAGGCAGACAGACATGGCGAATTTATAAGAGTTCCGTATTTTGCCATTCTTGGCTACGGAGCCCTAAAAATGTGCCCAATTACTTCAGGGTGAAGGTGGTTGTAAATTAGAATACAATATATATTTTTTCAGCAAATGTGGAATCTATAAGATATATTTATAAATTGGGGTTCATAAGTGTCCCCCTGTGTCTTTAGTAAATATTTAGCTAATGCAGCTTCTAGCTAGCTGCTTCTAGCATTCCAAAGAAAAAGACTTGAAAATGCAAGCCAGTTATTTTGCAATGTGGCTTAGTAAGAAATACTAAGGGTTGAGCTACACCTATCAGCACCCCATCGCACTTTCCTATGTTTACCTACACCGCGGAATCGATCGTGCTGACGCGTTCCCTCTCTCTTTCTCGCTCTAGTAAATGATAGTCCTAAGTGACAGAAAAGGATAGAAACATAGGAAAGTGTGATGCAGTGCTGATAGGTGTAGCTCAATCCTAAGCTAGTTTTAACTAAATTACATTGCTCTACCAGTGATTCCACATTCTGTTTTTATAAGGTCTACTATTGCTTTTTTGAATATGGTAATTTATTCGATGTAAAACATATTAAGAAAATAGCTATTTTATGAAAAAATATTATTAACACAATTTAAAAATACAAAACGTCACGTTGTCGCAGCAAATCTTTCAGCTCATCTTAATTTATATTAATAACTAAACTATGTAAGTTATGATGGCTGAAACAATGAAGCTTTTATAAAACACTAAATTTAATATATTAATATTAAGCTCGCATGACTTTTTAACATTTTCTTTTCTAACCCTCAAAATTCGCAAACGGAATAAAAATAACTTTATCTTTCAAATACGATTGTCGCATTCAAACTCATGAAATTTAACGTTCGAATAAAACATATTTAAAACAAATAAATCTGATAATTTAATCGAATTCTGCTAAAACTTTTAAAAGTAGGTAGATCTATTTTTTATTAAAATATATATTTTCTATCACGCCTGGCAAATTTTATGTTACCGGAAATAAACAAATTATTAAACGCTCTCTTAATTAGTAAAATATTTAAATTATTGCGTTAATTTAATGCGTGTTTTTGTTTAAATTAGCTTCTCATTTAAACCAATACGTGTTTTGCATTTCAAGTTTTAACAATACAAAGCACATAATTCTTAATCTTACCGATTATTATTCAATGACAATTGTAACAAAGACAAACGCTTCCTATAAAGCTCTAGACCCGACCTAAACTTAATAAAAGTTTCACCAAAGTTTGAAGTATTCTCGCTAGCCCAACTTACGAAGCAACTGACAAATCCCTATAATATTGCCACAATGAAAGTTCATAAATAGTTCAAGGTTGTGCCCTTGCCCTTCCTCAATACCAAGGTCATAAACTGGTAATACCCATGACATTGATATACGACCAGTTTTGTAGAGATGTTAGCTGATTAAACACTATTACATCCGGAAAAATACCATCGAATGTAAGACACCTGTTACCAGTCATTTGGAATAAAGAATATGTTGATTATTGTTGATGTTTTTAGTAATAAGAAATGACGGGTCAATTAATGGCGTCTTAGCATTTTGAAATTTTCCAACCTATTTTGGTATAAGTACAGATTTAACAAATTATGTAGACAACACTTTTTATTTCGTGCTTTCGTTATTTACTAAGCTTTTTAGCTCATAGAATAAAAAAAAATACTAGAAATCTGTAACCAATAAAAAATATACTCATTTCATTTCTTATCTAAAACGTCCATTTTTTTTTTCATATTTTTTAGCATTGTGTGGGTAGGTATATTGGACTCATGAAAATTAATCGATAAGTATTTAAAGATCGATCGATATGTTATTTAAAAATAATATACATGTAGTAGTAGCTACTTTAAAATATCTAAATTATTAAGAAATACTTTCGGTTTGTTTTTTAATATATTATTGCTATAATAATATAATTTACTATAGGTGTGAATCCTTAGCGATAGTTACCCAGTGTAATTGGTTAGTGTTGACGCTGCACATCCTGCCTTACAGGGGCCACAGACGAACGTTTCGAGGGCATGACATTGTAAACTAATATTATAACACCTATTACAAATAAACAGCTTTAATCTTAATATATAAAATCCTTGCGTTACTTACTGACTGACAGACACGCTACAGCCGAAACTATTGGGCGCAGGAAGCTGAGATTTGGCATGTATGTTCCTCGGGGACCGTAGGGGTGCACTAAGAAGGGATTTCCCGAAATTCCCACGGGATCGGCCAAAACGGTTAAAAAATTTGCATGGCGTAGCTGCTTGCGTCCTCTAGTATATTATATTAGGATATGTTACAGTTATGGAAAGATACAAATTATGCTTCCTAAAGGAAAATCTTAAGTAAGATCCAGTTAGAGCTTACACATTTCGTAAAAAAAAATTATATCGTGAGTTTTTCTTAATTATTTCACATAAGTAATAAAATTATTTAATAAATTTTATTAAAGCCAACTAAAATATAATTAATTAACTGAGGCCACAAAGTAACTTTTATATGCGTCGAATTCGCGAATAATAACCTAATGCTTCTTCAATTCGCAATGCAAGGATTTAGAACCATGAGAAAAACGAGCAACAAAACCCACTAACACTAAAAACTAAACCTTAAATATGCAACTGTAAAAGCGACAATCGTGTAATAAAACGTTTAATTTTCTTCACTCGAACAACCCAAATCGTTAACTCATCCTGCACCTCTACAGCAAACAAAAAGGGGTATAAAACTCTCCTCTACACAGGCATTCGGGTTCTAGGTACCCACTAAAACCACCTCGGTATTTGTCGACGCCCCTGACGGGGTCACGAGAATCGCGGTTACCATACTTTGCCGCGACCCCGCCGGTTCATACATTGGTTACTTCTAAACAGCCAACCTAACACACTGTCAACTATAACAAATTTTATAAAAGCTTGATTGCATGATGTACATATTGCATGTTAAATGTACAATAAATGTTTCATTTGTCCATAAATGTACAGAAATGTCCCGTGATGGTTTTCATAGCTTTTGATTCAAGTAGGCTACATGGATGCATATATTTTGTTTGTAAGCTAAAAGTTGGAGCTACGTGTTAGGCCTACGCCGCACTTGACGGAAATTCCGTCGCGGATCTTCCGTTACGGTAAACGCTGAGAGCAATTGGAGCGACGGATCATCCGCATAGTGTGCCTGGTATTGGTTATTTATACACAATAACTTGTTTAGGCGTTCCGCCGTGGAAGATCCGCGACGTAATTTCCGTCAAGTGTGGCAAAGGCCTTAGGATATTGCACGGATAAGGCAGGGGGTATAATAATTATATCTTTAACCTTTTCACCGCCAACAACTTCTATAAAAGTTCAGGATTTTCGTGCCGTTCACGCCACGACTTCTATAAAAGTTCACTATAAAAAAAATACATTTACGATACATAAACACTTTTGTTTCTTTTGTTATTGTGTAGATGGACACGAATGAAGCCCTATTTATTATTTTCTCAGGCAAAACAGGCGTTTTTCTGTGTTAAAATGGATAAAAACATAAAAGGCCTCAAATATTTTTATGTCCCGCACGCCAACGACTTCATATCAAGTAGGCCAGTGATGTGACGCGAAAGTTGCATTCATTACAATCTTTTATATTTATTTGTCTTTTTCCATTCAATCGTTCTTAAATTCTGCGATTAAAAAGTAATTCCGGTCAGTAAATAACGTATTACATAATACGTTTTAAAATTTATGCACGTATCAAGTCACTTTATTAAAATTAATTAAATGTACCGAGGGTTTTCGATATTGCTACACCCATCTCTACGTAATGGCAAGATGTCAGTGTCACTAGCGCCGACAACTCCAATAGAAGTAAACCTGTGACGTCGTAAGCGCATAGGTGTCAAGGTCATTGTGTCATAGTGCCGGGCGACGCGCGCACCTTTATCTTTTTACACGACTGCCCAAAAAAAGGAGTGTAATGTTTCTGATTTTGATTTGATACTGGCAATAATAATTTTGAATAGCTAAGTTTAATTACGTTTTTATGAATTTAGGTATTCGTATATCCTTAATCAAACTAGCCAGTTTTTCATTTGCATTGAATAAAAAATAAGCTAAAAAGATTTAGCACATCAGTATAAAAAAGTCACTTACCATCCCTTTACGAAACTACACTTATTTTGCCACTTGTGATCACTTCAAACAATGTTCCTGACTGACTGTTCATGTTACATTTCAAATATAAACTAAAAACATTCAAGCGTTTTCAGTATAGACTAACAATAATCTATACATAGAAAGAAAACAATAGACAACCCTATTTCTTATGAAATTTATCGTGCTACGAACGCCAACGACTTGATATGAAGTAAACGGACTACATTTTGAAATGAATAGTGTTGTGCCTATTATATTGTTATCTCTAGCAAGTCTATGCATGTATCTTTGTCTCCGATAATGGATACCCATTTTTCTTACTATAAATTCTCATGAAATAAAACAAATTACCATTATAATGTAACAGTGTGTATTTTTAATTGTAAATTTGAGTAACAATTTAAGTTTACACATTGTTTTTTTCATTATCGATATGACGTTACCGCCATCCCTGCTTTCGTACTATATAATTGTTATACATTTATACGTTGGCGTACAGCGACACATCGCGTTTAGTATGGCTGGGCAGTGAAAAGGTTAATTTCTGTCACGATGAGAAATACGCCACACTTAAAGCCTATAAAGTTTGGAGCCCAGTGGAGACAGTAGGTATATGCGATTGACAAATTTTGAATAATTTCAACACAGATGTTGTTTGTAATTGGTACAAAATTATGAGAATGTAATCGAAAGCTATGAATCATATCAAAATCGGATTTCTTTGTGCTTTTGCGAATGTCTTATAATCACGGTATTGTTATGTTTACGTTGGCATAATATAAATGAACATACCAGGTCTAAAATGTGAAAATTTTAATCAGATTCTTATAATCTGAGAAAACTTTAACAGCGATAGCCTAGTGGAGGCAGCGATAGCCTAGTGGAGATACCAACAGACTGCCATGCAGAGGGTATCGGGTTTGAATCCACGGCGCGCACCAATGACTTTTCGGAGTTATGTGCGTATTAAATTGTTAATTATACTGACACTAGTCTAAACCATGGAATATCGCTGTCCCTTCGGGTTGCGGAGGTCAGACAGGCAGTCGCTCTGTGGAAAAGCTAATATTCAGCCAAATCCGTTTAGACTAGTAACCGGAACCCAGATTGAAACTGGGATAACGCTAGGAGGTGGATGATGTATTTAAAGATACGTGATAGTTTACAAAATGGTATTTCATAATTATCTTTTTGTTATATCAAACTTAGTATAGGATAAATGAATTGCATTATATTTTGCAACCCCAATATCTAAGCCGCATTGATCTGTAAGGCAAGATGCACCCCGTTAGTTTTGAAATAATCTTAATATATAAAATCCTTGCGTTACCTGACTGACGGACACGCTACAGCCGAAACTATAAGGCGCAGGAAGCTGAAATTTGGCATGTATGTTCCTTGGGAACCGTGGGGGTGCACTAAGAAGGGATTTCCCGAAATGCCCACGGGATCGGCCAAAACTGGTAAATAAAATAAAATGCAGGTGTAGCTGCTGGCGTCCTCTAGTTATTTATATTTCATAATAGTTACTCAACAATTTCAATATTGTACTTCTATTATACTTTGCTACATAGATATGTTTGAAATCAATAAAATTATTTTCAAGGATAACGACGCATAAAATATTTATCATATTTAAACAATATAATATATTGATATATTATCCTTCTTCCTATTCTGTTTTTAGTTTTATTATTTTGAAATACTCTAATAGATAAATAAGCTGATTTCTCGTAGTACTCGCGGACAAAATTGAAATAAAACATCTTGTGATTTTACTTTGTATGTCCAAAGCAGTATATTTATGTCCATATTTATGTAATGGGTCTAGACTCCCTCACATTTGAGAATATTAGGCGTTGATTGTGCGTTTGAAACTCTCTTTGCAAATCGCGTAGATTAGAAAGTACCTATCTGTATTTTTATTTTGCAATATGATACCAATGGCCCGGTTACCGCGTTACAATAGTAGATTCCTCTCAAACATATTATAATAATGTACGGTTTTTAGTGAATTCGGCAACCATATGGAGCAGAAATGTAATACCTCCGATATTTATGAAGAGTCGATCAGTAGGATTTTTAATAAGGGTTTTAAACGATTCTCTAAAATATCTTATTTGGAGTAGATTTTCCCAGATAAAGGGAATATTTTACATTTTCTTTAAACATTTACCTTGACAAATAAAATCGTTCAAAGAGGTGCCATTGTCGAAAAGCGGACACGGGACTCCACGCCTTAAATCTTAGATCACAACAGCGATCTTTAGGCGTCAACGAATCTCTTTTTAGTTGTACCAAGTTTCACAGAAAATTGCCTTGCTTATATCTAGACATCCGTGTAATAATAAAATAATTCTGCTTTGGACACACCACAGTACAAATCACGAACGTAGCCCCAATAGTCCAAGACGCTTGGACCCATCACACAGTACTTCCCACAGACACCGAAGCTGTTCCCGAACCAGAGCCAAAAGAGACTCTAAACCTGGTGATCCCTGAGAAGGCGTCTTCATTCAGCATACATCCTGGCAGACTGTGCCAGGACCAGTGCTTCTATTGCGGCGGGAAATTTGGACTGTTTGACACGCCCTGTCACATCGCACAGATTAAGAGCTCTGAGAGGCAAAAGAAGGTTTTGGACAGTAAGTTTCTTTATCAACGTTTTTTTTTTTCTTTTAATTTTTTGTTTTGTTTTTGCAACTCTGAAGTATGGTTCATACCTATGTACGTAAAGAGCACACCAGCTGTGCTTATTCTACTTGCAATATTTTTCTGTTTAAAGTGCACCAGTTTCAGTACAATTTTTCATAAGGCTGTAATTCGGCTTCTACGTGACATAGATTCGTCTTTTTTGTCAAATATCATAATAATAAATTCAAATATAAATATATGGGAAAAAGTATTTAAAATGATAAAGAAATATAAAGCTTTTGACATCTGTTAAATACTTATAAGTAATCACTCTTTTTTGTGGTCACCAATTGTTAATTTCGCATAAAATGAACATCCTACTTGTAAAATATTCAATATTTCTAACACTCCTCATTTCTTGTTATCTAGACGAGGAGAAGCTGACAATAGACAGTTGCCTGTGCGATGCCTGCTACCGTCACGTGGACCGCCGGGCAAATTGTCCGTCGTACAGGAAGCGCCCGCTGGGCAGGCAGCCGGGGCAAATGGCGACCGGGGAACAGCCCATGCAGACGTCGCCGACGCATAAGTGAGTTGACTTGGTAGTCTAGTAGACCGACAAACGGGCATCAGGCTAATATATGATAAGGCCTTTGAAATTGTTGACTCAGTAGACTGACAGACAGGTAACAGGGTAACATAAAAATATAGCCTATGTAAGAATTGTAGACTAAGTAGACTGACAGACAGGCAACAGGCTAAAATAAAATACAGCCTTTGTAAGTACCATATTTATCCTTGTAAAGAAAGAGTACATCATACAATATTATTTAGCGGGTCTTAGTCGCGATAATTTATTTCAAGGCATAAATACGTTTCTACCGGCTTGCAACGGTTGTGGTCGCGGAGGGACCACAACTGTTGCAAGCCGGTAGAAACGTAGGAGAATAACAGAGGTATTTATTTATGCCTTGAAATAAATAAATTATCGCGACTAAGACCCGCTAAATAATATTGTATGATGTATACAAATCGCGAAAGTTTAAAATCGATTAAAAAAAGAGTATTTTAGACAGGGAAGAAAAATGTTCAACGTAAACATCATCGTGTGGTGACGGATTAAGAATATGGAATGTCACCACCCCATATCATCGCATGGGTGTCGTAAGAGCCGACAGAGGGAGCATATTATGCAGAGAACGGCACTGTAAGAGAAGGAAAACTTGATACAAACCCTATACCAACACGTTTGGCCAGCGTGGTATAGTAGGCCAATTCCTCCTTTCAAAAGAGAGGCCTAGGCAAGCAGTGGACTGTTAAAGGCTGATGATGAAACATCGACGCATGAGAAAGTAGTGTCCAGTCCAGTAGACCGATAAGACTGGTTGTCCAATAGACCCCCAAAGTCGTTAGTCGAATCTAGTCTCTAATCTAGTCTGGAGGAATTACGTGTCACATTAATCTACATTCTTGTATTCTCTGCCGTGTGGTTGACGGCATAGCATTCAAGTGTCACCACCCCCTATCTTCCCGTGGGTGTCGTAAGAGGCGACTAAGGGATAACACGATGCAAATACCATCTTTGCGTAGAGACGAAACACTCGACATCAAACCCTATACGACTGCCTCGTTGGTCTCGCGGCATAAATGTGCGCGCGGGATCGGGAGGTCCCGGGTTCGATTCCTGGGTCGGGCAGTGTTATCGGGTTTTTCTGTCACGAAATTCTCAGTAGCAGCACGGAGTCTGGAAATGTGTCCGATACGGCAATAGGCTCGCCCCTTATTACGTGGGACTAAAGTATAGCTGGCGAAAAGTGGATGTAGAAATACACCTCTGCCTACCCCTTCCGGGATAAAAGGCGTGACGATATATATGTATTAACACATTCCCAGTCCCATGAGCCACATGTGGCTCATAACAATTGAATTTCTATTGTGTCTGGCATCGGAAAGTGAAAGTGTTAATCTACATGAGGTGTATTTTGTTTTACGGCTGGATCCAATATTTGATCTATCCATGGATTTGGCTATGGGAGATACATATTTGACATATTTTTATATGTGTAAAATACAGGTTGTAAAAAGACCCTTAACGAAAATTGAAATCCCATGTCGTACCAATCACTACGAACATTTTTTACTTCGGCACCATGCCTGGGAAATTACTGATTCAGGAGATATTGAGGCTCAAAGTTAGTATGGATTTTTTCTAATTAGGTACCAAAATCAATGCATTTACCCCGCCAATATGTTCTTTAGATGCTCTATGACGCCATAGATAAGTAGGTATTTCGGGGATAGCACGCGCGCGCTTTTAATTGCGGTTTAAAAATGTGAAAGCTTAAAAAAAATCGTTTCCCAGGTATTATTTTTGGTTAGTATGACTTGGCATGATGTCCACAACGAGTAGACTTCGGCTTGGTGATGGGTCTTGTGACACCCTGTATGTATCTCATCATCAACCAAATCCGTGCAAAGTTATGCACGTCGCGTACATAAAAATCTTTCTAAAATCAATCACTCTAATGTCGATTATTCGATGACCTACATTCGTATAAGTAATCGCGAATAAATTCTCAAGGTCCAATAAACCTCTCGGCATCAATTAAGACACCGAATCCTATTCGAATCCCTAATTCACGAACGTTGCAATTATTATAATTTTAAAACAATCGGCGGCCGCGCATCGTCGCGTAGCTTATAACTTCGTAGACGCACCGTAGATCGTCTACGGAGCTACGACGTTGTATAAGGTGAAACAATTTGATCAAAACTTGACTTTTGTATCAGAAATTGGTTTCCTTCTGGAAAGTATAACTGCTACTGATATTCCGGCTAATTCGATCGTTATTATATTACTTTAGACAAATACTTAGTAGTATTTAAGCTTTAGACTGTCTTAGTTTGAGTTTCAATAGTTTCATTCACAATGATGAGTCATGTTATTAGTAATCGCGAATTAGAGTTACTTCTGCCTTACTAGTCTATGAATATCGCATTTTTATATATTTTTCCTTTCGGTTTTTTATTTTTAAACGAACGCGTTCTCACGCGCTTAGTGACACAGCCTTTATAGCGATAGACTTTATCAACATAGAGTTACACAGAAATACGTCTAACTTTCGAGTTGTATGTTTGTTATTTATTTAGAATTTCTTCTTTGGAACCGAACTACGAAAATTTTACTCTGCGCACTGCCGTAGTTTTATTGTAGCATCTTATTGATTTAGTGACCGTTAGGGATCATTCATATAATACGTTACCATTTTCATGATATTTTGACCTTTCCCCTGTCCTTGTCACAGCAGATCTCATACATCCTCATCTCATTCTTTACACAATGTCACACTTCAACGACCCCTGTCTAAGTTTGTGACATAATTAGTGTATAGCCCCTAATGTTTACTAACGGCCATTTTCTATATTCGATCCATACATGGATTTTGAGATTCGAGATTCGTGTTTGACATAATTATTTTGTATGGAACTTATGTCAAAAACGAATCTAAAATCTACAGATCTATCTATAGTTCGAATATTGAATTCCGTAGTAAATCATATACTTACATTTGTAGATGGTGCTATAAAATGTTTGGTCGGTGCGCAGTGTAAAACGTAGCAATTAAATAGATGCCCATCATTGCACTTATTGACGTTTTTCAAGTCTGGTTATTATTTTCTCGATATTTCTTCCAAGAATAAATAATTCAAAGATAGAATCCTTACATAACATACATACATAACATACATACATAACATACATACATACATAACATACATACATACATAACATACCTCCACGCCTTTTATCCCCGAAGGGTTAGGCAGAGGTGTATTACACCCACATTTCGCCAGTTTTGTTTAGGTACCAGACACATTATTAAGCGAGCGATAATCAACATTTTTAATACACACATAACTTCGAAAAGTCAGAGGTGTGTGCCCGAGGTACCTGGGGATCGAATCCTTCTTTAAAAAAAATAACTAATACGAATCATTCCTCTCTTCCCAGCAGCCACCAAGACAAGCCACAAAGTCCTCCCCTAGAAGACGACAGTGAAGAAGAAAGTCAGTCGTCGTTGACCAGTGGTCGCGTGTCCATCTGTCACACGGAGGCCTGCGCGGTGGTCGCCGACCACTCTATTAGACGCAAGTGGCTTATCAAGTTGAGATCGAGTGTTAATAAGCTGGTGAGCATATATTGTTTTATATTATAAACTCCCCTGAATGTAGACCTTTGCTCAGCAGTGGGATAATATAGGCTAACAAAAAGAAAATGAACTAGTCTTCGCTCGCGTGAATAGGCTTGTGTCCACTAAGAATAAATCGGTTTGATTGTAGTATCTATAGATTCAATTCACAAGGTAAGATTAATGTTATTTTTAGGATTCTAAAACTAAAAATAATGTATTAATTCTTGTGACAGTGAACACCAATCAGAGAGCATTACGTCTAATAGTCCGTCCGCCATTCATGTTGCTGATGCTTTAGTAGTAAATACAACTAAAACGTCAAACTTTCTACCTGTCAAATCGAATATAACAAAATAAAAGTGGGTACATCAGACCAGAGGCCCTAGCCAAACGGCATTCGCTCTGATATCTACTTTCGCTAACGCTTGGTTGCCATGGCAACATAAGGAATTCCTTCTTCGTTGACCACTTGATATAACGAAGGCTTATGTCAGTTCCATACATTATTGCACTTAGCGATTAGCGATATTGTTAATCGAATGCCAGTTGGCTAAGGCAATGAATACAAATTTTACATAATAGAAGTGTATTTCTTAAGGATGTCGTGTGCCGATTAAAGTTGGCGTATTGACGGTTGTCAGTGTAGCGCCGTTGGCGGCGCTGGCGTCGTTCTCCGTCTTTCTTGCTCTCGTAGTTAAGTGACACAGGAGAAACTTTCGTCTCTCTTGCACTCGTAGAGTCAGCTGTCACAGCGCGACTGCCACGCCGCCAAGCGGCAATATGGGTCACACTGGTCACAGAAAGTTTGTCTACAGAGCGCCCATATGAAATGTGCCTCTATTATTAAATATCTATGCTCGATGGCTAAGGGGGCTGACTTCATTTACGATTTTGTTTTGTTTTGCACTTTGTGATATCACCATAGAGCATAGATATTTATTTATAGAGATGTTTTTCTTATTGCCGCTTTTAAGACAAACTTTCTGCGACCCAAATTGCCGCTTGGCGGCGTAACAGTCGCGTGAGTGTCAGTGCAACAGCTGTCTATTTCTTACGCCAAAGCCATGCAAGACAGATGGCGAAAGACGCTAGCGCCGCCAACGGTGCCAACTACGAACTACACTAATGACAACCGTCAATACGCCAACTTTAATCGGCACATGACATCCTTAAGAAATAAGCTTCTTTAATGTAGATCATCTGTATTCATTGATATCACTCAACCGCCATGATGGTTTACAGCGTTTTCGTGTCAAATTCAAAAAGGTTTTTAAAAAGCCGTAATTAGTAATTTTGTTGATCGATTTTTGAAGAAATGGTCAGGTATTTCAGTTTAACATCTAATAAAGGAACGAATCAATCGCTAATTACATTTTAGGACACAAGCCTATTTAATTGTACGTACACCTTCTCGGGAATTACACTATTTATTAGTGAAAACTGTACAAAACCGGTTGGATTGCTGTTGAGTTTTCCGCATTTATACAGACAGACAGGAAGAAAAGGAGATTTTATTTAATAAATGTATAGATATCAACCTTTTTTCCATGAAAATAAAGTTAATTTTTAGCACAAAATATATAAACATTATTGTACACACCGGAAAGTATCTTCATTATTGTTTCTTAAGACGAAATCGTTGGCTTGCAATCAATTGATTTTCCTTCTTCAACTTAAAAATCTGTGTCTCACTTCCTACGTATTGAATTTTTAGACATTTCGGCTTCACAATCCTACTAATATTATAAATGTGAAAGTTTGTGAAGATGTATGTATGGATGTTTGTTACTCTTTCACGCAAAAACTACTGAGCGGATTTGGATGAAACTTTACAGTAATATAGTTTATACATCAGAATAACACATAGGCTACAATTTATAAAGATTTTGTATAATGTTGCCATAACATAAGGAAAAGTATCAACTGAGTCAGCAAAAATCCTGAGCTCAGAAAGCTGTCATCGCGTACGTTGCGTAAACCATTAAAGTTACTTGAACTTCAGACACTGTACGGTGAAATTGTTTATCAGAAAAAGCTCACCATGAAAAATTCAAGATGGCCGCCGGCCGTCACAGAATGGCGGATTACTTATTTTCCACAAATACCTCAATATGGGTATCAAATGAAAGGGCTTGATTCGTAGAATACAGCTCACTATAAAAAATCCAAGATGGCTGTCGCCGCAAAATGACGGATTACTTATTTGCCACAAGTACCTCAATATGGGTATCGAATGAAAGGGCTTGATTGGTAGAATAGGCTCACTATGAAAAATCCAAGATGGCTGCTGCCACAAAATGGCTGATTACATATTTTCCACAAATACCTCAATATGGGTATCGAATGAAAGGGCTTGATTGGTAGAATAGACCTCACTATGAAAAATCCAAGATGGCTGCTGCCACAAAATGGCTGATTACATATTTTCCACAAATACCTCAATATGGGTATCGAATGAAAGGACTTGATTGGTAGAATAGGCTCACTATGAAAAAAACCAAGATGGCTGCTGCCACAAAATGGCTGATTACATATTTTCCACAAATACCTCAATATGGGTATCAAATGAAAGGGCTTGATTGGTAGAATAGACCTCACTATGAAAAAACCAATATGGCTACCGCCACAAAATGGCGGATTACTTATTTTTCAGAAATACGTCAATATGGGTATCGAATGACAGGGTTTGATTGGTAGAAAAGGCCTCCCTATGAAAATAGAATGAGACGTATCAACTAACAACAAAAGTAAAAACTTGAAAATAAAATAAACTAAAAAAAAAACATTACAATTTTGGGCGTAGCGTATCCAGAATAAACACTATGATAGACATTTCACTTGCGCAACGATTTTATATTTGTCTGATCAATACCCCAGATTGATGAGAAGTTGGGTGCGATCGGGCAGACAAGAGTTACCGAATTACTTTTTAGCTTTTGTTACGTAACCTAACTACATAATTTTTATTGTAATAAAACAGTAAAACATAAAAAATATGTTTTTTACCATGCTCATTCTTGAGTACTTAGTTATCTAATTGTTTTCAAATTTGATACATTTATTGCCTTCAGTATTTAATGTAGATGAACTTTGTCTTTACAGTAAGTAGTTTGGACGAATACTTTAAAAGTTATAACGATATAATTGACCTAAGCGCAGCGTCATTCAAAGAGCTTACTATGAGTTGTCGCGCACAGCGGGGCGGAGGGGCGGTCTGATTATGTACTTTGTGGTAATGCTTTCAGTTTTTATTTTGCTGCTATTCTATTCAATAGATACATAAGCTCTTCAATAACTTTAATAATATACCTGCATACTAATCTTTACCTGAAGTTTGACGACTATGAAAACAAAAGTAATTTTAAGGATTCTCTGTTTATATGTATGCTACACGGCGAATGTGCAGATCAGTTTGTGATGAAATTTGATATGGATAGTTTGAAATCTGGGGAAGTACAAAGGCTACCCTTTATTAAAATTTCATGCGGGCGAAGCCGCGGGCGAAAGCTAGTATTACCATATTATTGATGGATTTTGTCGTCAGTTGAAGCTGAAGTGCGACTACCCGGGCCTGCACACAATACCTCTGTGCGGCGAGCACTACCGCTGCCTGGCGCCGCTCATGGCGTGCGTGCTGTGTCGCAGGAGGTTGACCAAGCACCACAACGTGCACTTCATTAATCACGTAAGTTCTTATAGTATTACTAGATCCTTTACGCCATTATACTCACCTAAATCTTCCTCAGTGATCACCAGTGATCGGAGTAGGTAGATTGAAATGACGTCATTGATCCGAAACGTATATATTAATATGGACATTCCTCCGAAAATGGTTGATTATTTAAAAAAACGGAACTTAGGGCGGTTTCAGATTAGCGTATTTTTCTGCGCGTATACGGTCGTTTTAGCATACGCGCTTACACGCGCGCTACAATACGCGCTTCAAAAAACCAGACTCACGTAAACGGGCGTGTTTGCTCGAAACGGTAGTGACGTCTTGTCAGTGTCAACATGGATTTTGACGGCTCGTGGTTATACGAACTTAGAAGCGCGTCAACGCTCGTACGAGTTGCGCGTGTGCCAAAAGGCGCGCCTATACGCGCCTACATGCGCTTCCAAAAACGAGCTTATACGCGCGTATAAAACGCTAATCTGAAACCGCACTTAGGTAGGGATTGTATTCTGCCAGGGTTGCGGAATTTACGAAGAGTTACCGCCCTGGAACGCAAAGGTCACTTGATGGAACACGGGTGGGTTTTAGACAGCAAGAGTCTGACACTCGGGAAAAAAAGATGTAATATGTACATATTTAACAATAAACAATGTTGATTTTTACTCTTTTTATTTATTCTACCCTTGTAAATTACCATGACTACTACGAAATTATTGAAATTTGTAAAAGTGCAATAATTTATAAAAAGTTGTGGCCATATAAAGGCTAAAAATAAAAAATATTAAAGCTTCGATCGGAATTCGATTTATTTAACAGATAAGTAAATAAAGAAATTTTGAATTGGGTAGTAATAATATCACTACCAACATTAACAATATTTAATTGAATCCGGAATTACTTTTCAGAATATGGCTTATCCATATTATTCTTTCTGTGTGTATTTATGATACAAGTACCAAAAATCAATCTACCTACTCCGATCATTAGTGATCACACTACCTATTGGTGAAAACCCTACGAAAATCCGTTAAGTTTACAGGGTGTAAAAAGACCCTTAACGAAAACTGAAACACCATATTCTACCAATCATTACGAATATTTTTTACTGCGGTACCATACCTGGGAAATTACTGGTTCAGGAGATATTGAGGCTTAAAGTTACTATGATTTTTATGTAATTAGGTACAATATGGATGCATTTACCCCGCCAACCTGTACTATAGATGTCCTATGCACCCATGGATAAGGAGAGTTTTCGAAAATTGCACGCGTGTACTTTTAATTGCGGATTAAAAAATGGGTCCAATTAAAAAAATATATTGTTTCGCAGGTTTTATTTTTGCTTAATATGACTTGGCATGATGTACAAAACGAGTAGACTTCGGCTTGGTGATGAGTCTTGTGACACCCTGTATAGCTTCCATACATACAGACAGGATGGCTGAGGCACTTTATTTTATAATTTGTATCTTCTGTCTGTCGCCTTGCAAATAAATTTATTATAAAAAATACCATATTAAAAGTACGTAATTAATTATTAGTGTTCTCCGCGTCCAGGATCCGATACTCCAATACCTTGTGAGCAGCTGTTATTTTTTACAAAAGGAAATAATTGTTTGACAAAAATATTAATATACATTAATGTGAATTTATAACTGTAATAATATGTTCATTGTGTTGTCCAGGGCTACCTAGACCTGAACCCCATGCTGAAGGCAGCTGGTATTCCAGTGCAGTTCTCTGAGCGTCCGGTGCTGTGCAAGAGCTGTCGGTTCTACTGCACGCTACTGCAGCGCCCTGGACCGCCGGATACCTTCGCCATCACACATAGACGCAAGTATGTAACACATGATATCAGCCAAGACATGTCCACTGCTGGACATAGCCTCCTCCCCCAAGGTTCCCCACACAGGCCGATCATGAGCCGCCGGCATCCAACCGCGCACCGGACGGCCGTGTGGTCTGTTTTCACCCCAGCATGGTCTGTTTTCACCCCAGTATGGTCTATTTTCACCCCAGTGTGGTCTGTTTTCACCCCAGTATGGTCTACCCCAGAATTTAGAATTCTAGGCTCGATACATCAGGAACTTCACACCATTGTTTTTAAAGACCCAGGGCCACCCTGAAAAATATCCCTAAATACGCTAGAGATAGATCGTCGGTCCACCTTAGTCTACCCCTGCTGCGTCGTACGTAGGGTTGCCAGATCGCCGGGGAATCCGGGATAGTCCTGGAATTTGGCGTCTTGTCCCGTGTCCAGTAATTAGAGCTCACAGTCCGGGATTCCGAACACCTCTACCCAGATCTACTAGATTGGGTTATACACTAGTAACCAACTGACACGGCTTGCATTAGAACCTGTCGAATGTTACTTTGTCTAGAGAATAAATCTTTTATTTACTAAACGTAAAGACCCCCTCCCCCTCCCTTTCAAAATGTCCCGGAATTGATACGCCAGGATCTGGCAACCCTAATCGTACGGTACGTAGTCGCCACTCTAGAACCCGCCTGCCCCAACCGCCATCGGCGGGCTTAGTTCAAGTTTAATTACCGCACTTTTCACCGCAAATAATTGAATTTACACACAAAACTCGGCGCTGCTCGTCCTGGACTAATACCCGAGAACTTGTGCCTATCTCCCAATTGTGTTGCCATAAATAAATACAAACATTAAACCAGTAGGATTTTGAAATCAATAAATCTTTTTCCCTTTCAGATTACTCCAAACCTACAACATATCACCGACATGGGAGAACGAGCCTGAGGACGGCTCAATGGAGGACGGCAAGTTAAAGAAAAAGCAGCGCGCCAAGTCTAAGCAGCGGAACTCTGCGGAACCAGAGAATAGTGAGTCCTCTGAGAGAACTAGCGAGGGCACGCCAGAGAAGGACAAACATAAAGAGAATGAGAGCGACAAAGAACAACCTCTAGAAGAAGATATCGAAAGCCTTATCTCCTCTAACAAAATACTTGTACCGAACGCTACGAAATCTAACGATTCAGCGCCACACAGTGAAGGATCCGAAGGCGAAACTATGTGTGAAATGGACGCACCCTTACTACCTATAGATAAACAAACAGAACTACAGTATTTACTGCAAAAGCAGAACAATCCCGCACAGTTCCTACCTAAAACTAACTTAACTCAGAAGTCGAGGAATATATTGAAAATACAAAATATGGGGAACATTCAAAAGCCCGGACAACAGCATAGAATCAATGAGAAAAACGCTAAGAGGATACACAAATTAGGACAAATCGTATCTCATAAAGATAAGCCCCGAAAAGATGACATCGAAGACCCTATGAAAGACGGACTGCCTATGCTGAAAAATATAAGCTTGAATGACGAGTGTACCATAGAAAGCATACCTAATAAAAGACCAGCTGACATAGCAACGCTCAAAAATAAATGGCAAATGTCTGAAAGCTTCACTCAAGTCAAGAAAAACTTGAGTGAGCTTTCAAAGAATAAGGATCATAAGAAAATTTCAGAGGTAAAATATTCTAATCCGGTAAAGAGGTTAGAAACTAACCCTTCGATATCAGTTCGGGAGTTATTCCCTGGCGAGGAAGAAATGAATCTGCAGTGTAATATTGAGTTCAATAATGTGAAAGGGGTTACACCTGAGGGTTGGGAAAAGTGTAATACAATGATTCAATACGATGTAGAGACTAAGAAACTGTGGAATGAGTTACAGAGGCCTTACGGCAACCAGTCCTCTTTCTTAAGGCATTTAATTTTGCTTGAGAAGTACTTTAGGTGTGGGGATTTAGTATTATCACATAACGCGTCACCGCACGCGGCGAATTATAGCGACTCTGTGCAGAGCAGACTTCGAGCTTATGACAATGTTGTGAATGATACGCCACGTCGAAGCGAACCTGCCATCAGCCTAATAGAGTTCAGGAAAAAGCCCTCAATGAACGGCAAAAGCTTGTTAAAATCCAATCAAAATGATAGCGAAAAAGACCCGAAGAAATTCATGCCACCGCCGGGCGCTTTGCCTAAGACTAAATCCAAATCGGAGAAACTTAAGTCAAAACCTTTGCCTCCTGAGCTCATAGCTATCAATACCCCCAACGCTCAGGGCAGGAAAGCTATACAGAATGTTCTGCATAACATTCAGCAACTGGTAAAGGGTGTTTCGGCGTCGGATCCCACTGAAATAGCCGCGGCGCCTTTGCCGGCGTCTGTGGTAGCTACCAAGTTCGATCCCCCGCCTAAGGAGAAAAAGGAAACGCCTAAGGAGAAAAAGGAAACGCCTAAGAAAGAAGAGACTCCTAAAAAGACTAAGACTACGAGCAAGCCGTGGCGACCCACGCTTATGCCTATTACGCCGGTAAGTTGATAAATTGTTTATCTATTTTGACTCTTCTTACCAATAACTGAGTTTAGACGTGCCTTATTTTGCCGGTACTGTGACTTACTATTTTGTGTGTGTCCTTAGTACATAGAATAAAGGGCCTGCCCAATTATTTTTACTTCTCTTTAACTTTAACTATTTCGTCAGTTTTAAATATGCTATTTTGATATGAGCCACCAAACTAGAAACAATTAATTCCATAGTTCAAGCAGTTTTTAGGATTTTATACATCGTTCACATCACAGATCATACAGCTCTATTTAAATATCTGCTATAGTTATGAAAAAACCGAAGCCATTTTTAGGCAAAAAAATAAAAACCGTAACTTTTCCCTTTCTTGTCTAAATTTCTGTACATATTATAACACAATATATCTGTTCTATTACAGGAGAACCTAGCAAAAATCGCTCGCGAGCCTACACAAGTAGCGGTAGACGGGCGGACATTACCTAGCCTGGTACAAGTCATGTCCGCCGGCAAGCGCTTCCACATCACTCTCCAAGACTACAACAAGATGTGCATCATGCGACGAGAGAAACTTCAGCAACTGCAAGACGGAGAGAAAACTAAGAAACAGTCTACTGATGATACAACAGTTGTGACAGAAATACAACCCTCCACTATGCTCGGGAACGGAGGCACTGTCGTCCAAAACATCACACAAGACGACAAAGAGAAAAAAGAACCAGAGCTAGCACAAATAGGTTCAAACGCCGCGAATATTCTCAAGAATGTTGGACTGAAGAATATTACTATAGCACCCATCCCGCCGAAGACAGCTACAGTGACGTCACAGACTGTCGCGTCACCAGTTAATACGTCATCGCTGCTCGTGACGTCGACGCCAATCAAAATCCCACAGCTCGGCCCCGCCGTCTCAATAGTCAGCGAAACAATCCTATCGCCGCCTGTTATAACATCACATATGATCATGCCGAAGATACCTAAGTCGTTAACGGTGATTCCCCAGACTGTGATGGCCACTGGACAGGTCAACAGCCCAGGAACAAGTCCAGCCGTGGACAACCCCCGTCCATAACGAAACCTTATCTTCGTGGTGTTATAGCGAAGGCCTAGGGGCCTCCGCCCTAACCCATGATAAAGGACTGCAATAAAGCACCCGAAAGCCTTAATAATTATACCGTGTATATAATAGTGTAAGTGTCGGATATGTGCTGTGAACTGACAAGGAATGTGTTAAATATAAACTTTGAAGGTTTTTAATATTTTTTTTTCATTTGTGCAAATGATGCGACGGTTTGTGCTGGCGATCCTTTGATGCTCATGTGTGATAGATATTCATTGTTTATATTGTTGAATATCACAGACCTAAGTTTACGATAATGAATAATAAATTTGTATACAAAAGTTGATATGTACGCATATTATTTTACAATAACCTGACAGATTATAACCCAAAAACGGCTACTCGTTCGAAATTCGAATGTAGGTAGCCGTTGTTTATATGACATTCTAAATTCAAACAGAAAATGGCGCGAGCGCTCGTCATTTGTTTATAAAATTCTTAGGTCTATGATAACAATAATTCATAGCCACTCATTATAAGCTTTACAAGAGGCCTCCTATTTTCTAGTTTTATTTAAACTGCTGTCCATTGACTGTTATCTAAGTATTGCAGTGGATAGCAAATAAGAAATCGGTCAATGTACATGCTTTTCTTAGCCTGACTATGCCCAACAAAAAGATAGTTCCTTCAGCAATTCAAAATTCTCTAGTCAGGTGGAAAATATGCATTTATAATTTATTATTTATCTTTTCATTGTTCCATTGGGGTGTGGGTCAGTGTTGGGTGTATGGCAACATTGCCTCGTAGGGGTGTGGGTCATAGTATGTTGGGCGTATGGCAACATTGCCTCGTATCATTCGCATAAACTAGACAAATGTATATGTATAGTATGTAAAGCTTAACTTTGTAAGGATATCATTCGGAATATATTTTTCCAACTGTTAATTATATTGTAAGATTCACTAGAACTCATTAGAACTAAATCCCAAATAGTTGATAAAAACAGGAATTTTAAAATAATACACATTTAATTTTTATTATTTTTTATTGTAGATTTCAAATCCTATCTTCAGTATGGGGGCATTTATATTCGGATATTGCATTAAATTGATTTACTAAAAGTACAATATTAATAACAATATTTTATTACACAATCACAATATTTCATTTAGATTAATTTTCATTAGTTACACTTTTCTTATTTAATATGTACATATAATAATATCAAAAAATAATAAAAATATATAATTTAGTTCTTTTTTCAATTATTTACTAAACTACATAAGGTATACTATAGATTTAATTATCCGTGAATAATTATTATAATGATCACTTAAAGCAATATGCACTAATTCGAGATAATAATAAATATTTAATTCAATTAGTGTATTAATAATATTTTAATTTTATTTTCGAACTATCCTAACTATAAATGTCCCTACAATATTATAAAATAAAAATCATAAATAAAAAAGTTGGTGATTAAATTTGTGCCTCACAAAAAATATAAAATGTATAATAAACATTGATTGTACATAATATATATTCAAATCACGGGAGCCAATGTTAGTTCAGACACGTTTTTATAAGATAATCTTAACTAATAGCTCATTGAGTGGCCTGTACGCTTGTATATATAGGAAAAAAAAGTTAAAAATATATATTTTTTTAACATACAACATATAGAATAATACTCCGGCTACAACTTAAACGAATTTCCCCGCTTGGTTCTGTCGCGTGCGAGCGAGAGAATCGATGTTAGAATAAGACAGATATAGGGGATTATGAAATCATAGTCTTGTAGCACAGTAACATAGATTGTAAGGTAGGTTATAGGCAATGAAGAAGCAATAAACATTAATTTGCGAAGTCCATTATTTATTATTAATATTAATAGTTATCGATGCTGGCTCCATATATCGGCTATATACACAAGCGAACGGGCGTATGTTATAACATGATAATTATATATCTATATTGTTGAAATTTAGCTATTTTATTTTGGTCCAACGGTATAGCTAGGTCCAATGTTAGTGTATACACGAAAAAAATTAAGGCCATACTTGAAACGGCAAAATGCTCATGTTGACTTAGTTATGTACAGTTTCTGAAAACATAAATAAAAAGTCGATTAGTATTATTTTAATGGAAATTATGAGTTGGCAGAAACTAGAATCAGTTGAATGATTGACAGAGCCCAGAATTCTATGGGGCTTGATGCACCTGGCAACAAAAACGCAATTCAAGAAAACAACCAAGCCACTACTACATCCTATATAAATTTAAGATGTTCAATATTGTTAGGAAATACATATAAAACAGTCTATACCAGAAATGAAACAATCCCAAAACTTCCTTAGCAAAGAGTCCAGTATTAAAATATAAAATATTTCCCTATATGTACAAAATATGAGAATATGAAAAAGGCAGCGATAGCCTAGTGGAGATACCAACAGACTGCCATGCAGAGGGTATTGGGTTCGATTCCACGGCGCGCACCACTGACTTTTCGAAGTTATGTGCGTGTTAAATTGGTAATTATCGCTTGCCTCGTGCCTCGGAGAGCACGTTAAGCCGTCGTTCCCGGTTGTCATGAAGATCTTTGACAGTCGTTACAGGGCGTCAGTACCTTCTAAATAAACTGACACTAGTCTAAACCATGGAATATCGCTATCCTTTCAGGTTGCGGAGGTCATACAGGCAGTCGCTCCGTGGAAAAGCTAATATTCAGCCAAATCCGGTTAGACTAGTAAGCGGACCCCAGATTGAAACTGGGATAACGCTAGAAGAATGAGATGTACAAAATATGAGAAAAGTAAAAACATCTCTAAACGAATTAAAATAGTATTTTTGTTACAATATTTGTACAAGATCTCTAAAGTAGTACTTAATTTAAGAAAAACTACTGCTAAATACCACATAGCAAGTTTTTCACTAAACAAGTAACGCCAGGCGACGCAAATAGTATTTTAACGCAATAGTATAAAATCATAGCTTAGCTCTTGAATTCATCGATAACATATTTAGCATTTCATATAGATACAGAAACAGGTATAAACAATGTCAAATCAATAAAACAGAATTTGAAAGTTGCTATTACTGAAAACTGCATCTTTCATTTATTTTTACGTGGGGAATTTATAACATAGCAAAATGTGGGTATAATAGTACACCTATGCCTACCCCTTCGGGGATACAGGCGTGTTGTTATGGAGTATTGCATTTTTGGGTTATGGAGTATCAGTTTTTGCATTATATAGGTTTTGTTGTCTTTGAATAAAACTTCAAATAGGACGAATGTTCCTAGCTGTGTTATCAGTTATCAGCAATGTATATTACAAAATGTAAATTAGATTATGAAGTGATGCTCTCTTTATGTAAAATATAACTCTTCGTCTTCCAATAATTCTTTGTTTGATGTTTAGTGTAAGTTATTATTGGTATACGTTTTATTATATATTCTTTGAGTTATTTTCTATATTTTGCTGAGATTGTTTAAGGTCTATCCACACGACACGATTTTACGTCCAACTTGACTAAATCACTTGATGAATTCGTGACGTGTAGAAGCCAGTCGTCCAACTCAAGTTCATCGGGTGGGCGGTACCACCAGATTTTAACCAATCGGGTGGACGGAATGCAAATCGGTGATTTGATTGTGTCGTGTAGACGGGCAAAGCCAATTCGATTGAAAATTTGATTAGTGGTAAAATTGTGCCGTGTGGATGGGCCTTTAGAAGTAGATGTATAGATATTTATGCTAAAGCCAAACTGTTATGTAGGCATTTTTTATTTAGTTACTTACTTGATTAGTGAATTGTTAAAAATTTAATTGCCAGGACCTGTCTACAAAAAAAGACATCCTCTTTTTTTCGGCACGACTTTACAGTCGTGTAGTTAAATTTTAAATATAATCTTTACACGATGCTTTCTTTCCCACTGCTTAGTTAAGGGTTGCCAATTTAATAAAATAATTACATATTTGCTCATTTTGCTTGCTGATGCTAACAGTTACTTTGTTAAATTAAAATAAATAAATATGGCTTTGATTAATACGTAAGTGATTAATAGCAACGATTGTTGTTTTTCATTGTCTTTATCAAGTTTGGCTTTAGTATAAGAGTATTAAACCCAGGCCCGATTCCTATAGAAGTATAATTATAAAAATATTTCGACTGGCTTTGGGAAAGTAACTCTTTAAAACAGAAGATAGGTGCTCCATTTTGGCAGTTAATCCTGTAAACAGGTGAACTTTTTATTAGGAATATAATGAGCTACAAATGGGATACACTCTTTATTAACACAGCATTATGTTACTGCCAAATTTTTGGGCATAGACAAAATATTAGTTAATTTTCTAATTATATGAATTATGACAAAAAATATTTTCAGAAACTGTACGTCCTATATTAAGCCGTGTATGGCCATTGAAATGTTATTACATTTAGTATTTAGTTAATTTGGAAGTTCCCCTCTATGGTTCGTATGATTTCACATAAGTTGAACAAATTGTAGCCCCCTCATAGTCCGGATGTTTTAGTTTCTTCCAAAGATAGTGCGTTAGTTTACAATATTGTAATGTTTAGTTATTATTTTGTTCGGCGCCTCGCCGCGCCCGAGGTATGAATTGTCTAATAAACATATCTTATCTCCTGAACTTTTGGTTTTTTTACTCATTATTTATTTGAAATAATAATATTTTACCATATACACAAAACACCATCTAGTCCCAATTCCCAAGCTAAGCAGTTCTTGTACTAGGGGTACTAGCAAATGTATAAACATACATAATATATTCATTTAAATACATATACATAAGAACACGAAAGCCAGCCCAGACCAAGATAATCATGTTCACGCACAGTTACTTCGGAAATCGAACCTACGACATTCAGCGTGACAATCGGTTGTAATCCCCCGCTACGCCGACCGAATGTTCAATGGCATGAAGTGCGCCGTGGTTTAACTTATTCCATCTCTACCCTTATGCAATGTGAGGGGTAACTCCTCGAAAGAGACACAAAATATGCATGAGTCATGTCCTATGAATCATAGCACATAACTCATGCATATTTTGTCCCTCTCTAGTGGCGTAGCTAGCTTGGGTGGCACCGGGAGCTGAAGTTCCGCCGGCAAATATTTTTTTAGTCGATACCTAACAATTACGGGCTAACTTGACTTGGTTAAGTTTGGGGTGTCGCCCTTTTTTGGATGGGTGGCACCCCAAAAAAAGGGTGACATCCGGGGCGGACCGCCAACGACCCTCCCTCCCCTCCCTTCCTACGCCACTGCCTCTCTCTTTTTATCTCAATTTTATTTAGGTAGCCTATGACCAAAATTGAGAGATGTCCTTGTCTTATTTGCTAAAGGTGTAGAAAAAAAAAACGTCAACAGTCAACATGATTATTTCACATTTTAAATTCAGTTAAATAACTTATTTACAAATATAGTAAAATAATCATTACCTAACTTTCCCTTAAGTACCTAAGCACATAAATGAGAAATTATGTAAGTACCTAGTAAGTGTTTCAAGACAATTGGCTTATTATAAATTAATGGCTATCTCTTGATAATTGGACCATTGCTTTTCATTAATCCCTAAAAGTACATACATCTAAAATTGCTGTCAATTTAGACCTAACAGTACATATAGTACATATACACCTAAACCAAACCACAGATTACTAAATAGTTAACCAAACGCTAATATGAAATATTAATTAGCCAAGTCCTTTTTCTTCGTGTGCTTCGATGCGCCCTTTGTCCTTTTCCATTTCATTCTTCTGTTTTGGAACCACACCTTGACCTAAATATAAAAAAGAATATTAGATACCTATAGACATTTTTACACCCAACATTTACGTTATAATATGGACCCTAAGAGTGTTTATTTAAATATTTATATTTATAGTCTCACGCTTGTATCCCCGAAGGGGTAGGCAGAGGTGTAAATATGACACCCACATTTCACCATGAATTTTTAGGTAGGTACCTACCACGTAATAGGGGGCGAGCCTATTGCCGTTACCGGCCACATCACCAGACTCCGGGCTGAGTGCTACTGAGTATTCGGAAAAACCCAGTAACACTTTTGCCCGACCAGGGAATCGAAACCGGGACCTCAGATCAGCAGTCGCATACGCTATCCACTGGACCACGGAGGCAGTCACATACTATTTGCTTCGTATATTAAGAGTTCTTAAGAGACGACTAAGGAAAGTCGTCTCAGGTACGACACCCACGGAATGAAATAGGGTAGAAGCACTTTGTATTCTTAATGTAAATATACATGAGTTAAGTTTCCCCTCACCTGTCTCTCAGTAAGGTGTAAAGCCACTGCAATTTCGTAACGCCTCAACCTCGTGAGATAGTTGGCGCGTGCGAACTCCGCCTCCAAACTGCGGATCTGAGTTTTCGTGAACGCCGTGCGCTCCTTACGACCGTTGCACGAACGAGCATCTGTTGATCAAACATGCAATCATTACAAGCCAAACAAAATATATTATACATGCATACTGGGGCGAATACAGACTGCCTCGGTGGTCCAGTGGATAGCGTATGCGACTGCTGATCGGAGGTCCCGGGTTCGATCCCCGGGTCGGGAAAGTGTTACTTGGTTTTTCAGAATACTCAGTAGCAGCCCGGAGTCTGGTGATGAGCTCAGTAACGGCAATAGACTCGCCCCCTATTACGTGGGACCTGAAAATTCATGGCGAAATGTGGGTGTAATATTTACACCTTTGCCTAACCCTTCGGCGTAACAGGCGTGAGACTATAAAATAACACTGGGGCGAATCCAAGTGGAAGGATAAGGGGTTAAAAAGGGTCACGGGCAGCTAATTGATTTAGAGCCACAAGCATCAAATCGCTACCCGTGAGTGTGACCCTTACAAGACCGGCTACCTCGCGGGAGGTCTCTGCTAGAGACTCAGACCTCCGCTGCCTTTTCATTTTAGTATCCCTTGGTAACACCCCAATTACCTTTGTCGCGTAAATCACACAAAGTATTGTCTCGAGTGGGATCGAACCCACAACATTCGGCGCAGCTCTAAACAATGAGGCGAGAGCTTAAATCACTACGCCATACGTGTACTTATTCACTTTTTGTTCATCGTAAATATACATAATTATACTAACCCAGAACATTCAGCGTACTTAGCCTAGAAAACTGCCTGTGCACCTAAAAGTATAAGTACCTAGATGTTACATAACTTAACTTACATGGCCATATAAGTAGTTTTTAACTGAAGTTTTGTTTTGAAATATCTGCTTATTATGATAGCAAAAGTATACCCTTATGCGCAGAGGGGCCGTTGACGGCCGAGTCCGTCATGCCCAGCCCATATTATGGTCTAGTGCCTACCCCAGAATGTTGGTTACCTATTCGAAATTCTAGGATGAACGCCTAATAAACTTCACACACCCACTTGTTTTATAAAGACCCAGGACCACCCTGAAAAATAGCCCTCTCGATATGCCAATGAGTAGGTATACCCCGTAACCCTGTCTTATAGCAGGAAAGTATCTAGCTACTAGCAGTTATTGCCTACATATCCGGCATGTAGTGCTAATGTGTGCCACATGGTCCGCGGCGCCGGCGCCGGACACGTTTACTTTATAACCCTTTGTTTGTCTCCTGTCTTGATCGTAAATGACACGTTTCCACTCGTTAAACTGCTAGGTACTATTGGATAGTATAGCTGAAGTTTATAGATGGAATGTTAGTAGCGAAATTATCAGTTATTAATGAAGAAATAGCAGCGATAGCCTAGTGGAAACTGGCAGACTGAGGGAACAAAGTTGTTCTGTACTGAGGGTCTCGCGTTCAACCTGACAGTGAGCACCGATTACTTCAAAGTTATTTTTTTTATTTATAGTCTCACGCCTGTATCCCCGAAGGGGTAGGCAGAGGTATTAATATTACACCCACAATATAAAGCAAGTGTGAATGGGACAGGACGAAGGGGAAGTCCTAGGCGGACGTTCTCTGACCAGATTGGAAACATCCTAAAAAAAGGACAGGTCAGAAGTACCCTAAACAGAAGAGCATGCATGAGAAACTTGATGGGAGTGAATGAAGCAAGAGAGGCATGTCAGGATCGTTGCAAATGGCGTTCCGTAGTCTCTGCCTACCCCTCCGGGAAACAGCTAGGCGTGAGTCTACCTATGTATGTATGTACTATGTACCTATGCACATTTCGCCATGAATTTTTAGGTCCCACGTAAAAGGGGCGAGGCTATTGCCGTTACCGGGCACATTACCAGACTCCGGTTACAAAGTTATCTATACTATAATAAAACTGTAGAGGTGAATAAGTCTGTACATTAAAGATATTTTGACGAAAATTAGCTAAAAAATCTAGGAAAATGCTAAAAAGCAATACTTGATAATTTTTAGAATTTATGTCTGTCTGTCTGTCCGACGTCTTTCCCTATGTTGCTAAAGATCTCTAAAATGGCGAAATTGATTTCAATAAACTTACACTCATGTATAAAGGATACTCAAACCTATAAAATAGTATATGTTACATCACAATCGGTTGAGTGGTTTTCGGTGTACAGCTTGACCTCTCCTTTGTACGTAGTCCCAAACAAAACAGGGATCATCCAAAACTGGATATATATATGGTGCCATCTATGATCATTATAAGTTTGTTAGTAAAAGTATAGTTAGTCTAAATAGGTACCTTCAAAGTGTTTTATGGCTATTTAGCCGACTTTAAAAAAGGAGGCTATTCTTAATTTCGTCAGTATATTTTACGTATTTTCGATAAATAAATTACTGGAACCGAGGATATTTATAGTTATTCTTCCGACCGATAGATGTCACTATTTTCAAATAATTTTCTAGCAAAATAAATGTTTCTTGCAAAAAAGACAATAATTATGTATCGGGTATCTTTCTGTTATTAAAAATAATAGAGTATAATATTCGGCACTTTCATAAACAAAAGGTCTCTGTGTCAAAATTTATTACAATGTCCACTTAATTTAAGCAGTCAATCTCATTTATTTTGAAATTATTATGTTTATATAATAGTCATATAATTATTTCATTTCATTTTAAATGATAAAAACAATGACTATAAATCCTTTTTTCAATAAATTGTCGATTAGTCCCAATTTTCTATCTCGGTCGGTTTGTATATGTAAACATAGATGGCGTTTTCTGAATGGCGGTGTTAAGATTCTCCGTTTTATTTCAAATTATTATGTTTATATAAAAGTTATATAATCATTTCATTTTATTTTAAATGATAAAAACAATGACTATAGATCCTTTTTTCATTAAATTGGCGATTAGTCCATATTATTTTCTATCTCGGTCGGTTTGTATAATTATGTAAACATAGATGGCGTTTTCTGAATGGCGGTGTTACGATTCTCCGTGGATTTATGAAGTTCTTGGTTAATTTTCTTTCGTTTTCGTCAGATTGGTGTCTTAGTCGTTTCTTTTGAATAATGAATGTGGATGTGTTTCTTTGATTTCTTTCGTTCGTTCGTGTTCTGTACTAATACAGGTGTCTTATTATTCCCAAATTCCCTCACCTCACGCACGTGGGAATCCGTGGGTGGGAGACTGAGGCCTGAATTCAGATACCAGTAAGTAACTCAGTAACTCTCTTGAGTAACTCAACGGGGCTATGTTACTTTCGGCAGGGCTGGATATTCGTAGCCCTGTGTGTAATTTCTAAATAAATCGCAGGGACAGGCTTGAAACAGCTGGAATCGACCCCCGAACATGTTGTTTTTCACATGGTCAGTTATATGTGGCATGTTCACGAGTAAGCGGTAAAAATAATTTACATGTTCTATATGAAGGTGGTAAAACAGTTAGATAATGTTGTGCATAAAGAAAGTCTCTTATGATATCCCTACTATCCCTACTTAATATTATAAATTCGAAATCGAATGTGTTTGTATGTATGTATGTTCCGATTTCACGCGAAAACGGCATAACCGATTTTGTTGAAATTTAATATACCTAGAGATATATGTATTAGACCATGGAGATGGACATAGGCTACCATTAGTTACAAAAATTAAACATGGAGGGATTGTATGGAGGATAGAAATTTGTACGGCAGAAATGTCTCTCTTGGAAGTAAGAACGCATGCGCGAATAATTGAATGCTGCGCATGTGCATGGCATGTACATAACCGTCGGTTCTGTCTGTCACATCATACATATTGTCATATTATGCACGGTGATTACATTGTTCACATAATTATCTAAACTAATAATTATATACTGCGCTGAAACGATTTTCTCTACCTACTAAAATTATAAATGCGAAAGTGTTTATAGATATATATTGGACATGTGTTGAAACATGGCTTTGACATTTGTCATGGATACAGACCGAGTAACTTTGTACCCTATTGAGCTTCTGACTCTTTAAAATAATCAGGAGTGTCTTTACACAACTTGAGACTGAAAGTAGAAAGGTATGTGTTACCCCGAATTAGACGCGCGCGAAGCCGCGGGCAAAAGCTAGTGTGCATATAAAATTGATAGTTATCGCTTGCTAAACAGGCTAACTGCAAAGTTAACGTGAAGAAAACTATCTGGGTTCATTCAAGTATCAGGGTTCTCTACATTTAATTGTTTTAAATTTTTATTATTTTTACTTATTGTTTGCAACATGTATTTTACTGTGTATTAGCATGTAAAGTTGTGAGTACGATGTGGGCATTATTAAACATATAAACAAATAGTTGTGGCAACCTGTCTGATGGCTTAGGCTGACATGCTTATGCATACACCTTCTGATGGCGTGGAGGCATAGTGATACAGATCGTGCTGGCTCCCTCAATCAAGGTTGAGCCGTACGATTGCTGTTGAATGCGGGCCATCAGTGGGCCGAGTCAGTCAAAAGCGTCAGATAATTTCCTACATTGTACTTGCATACTAAACCCTTTTCTTGTCTGTACTTTAAAAGACGAAGAAAAGACTAAAGAAATTGAAGTGACAAAAAAAACAATGACTCTGAGTTTGTTTCGGCCTTTCTTCTCAAGAAGTCATTTAGCTAGGAAAAGCCGGCTTCATCTAGAATAGGGTTTTGACATGTATAAGTGTTGTAAACAACCAAAATGCAGAAATAAATATGTCTTTATGTCTCTAAATCAATGATATTCACCTATTTACTTGTAATGTCATTGTCTAAAATGCTCGTCTTTCAGCGAGCCACCGCGTGTTATAGGTTCAAGTCAAGTCAAGTCAAAATCCTATATTCATTTAGATCACAAAGTGACACTTATGCACGTCAACTCTAAAACATTATTACTTTAAGCTTTTACATTTACTGCCACGTTCGATGTGCCCTACACGAGTCAATCCTTTGTGCGATTCGCACACGGCCTGGGCGCGACTGCCGATTAAGCCACTGGGCCCCTGGTGCAGTCAAATACTTTGCTCATAAACCTATCATCCTCAGAAAAAGCTAGATTATACAATCTAGCTCATCGTATACTACTACGACAAGTACGCTTGTAAAGCCTTTTGTAGAGACGAACAGGTGAAAACTAAGATTAGTGAATATGAGTTAGATACCTAGGTACCTGCTCCAAGCTGGTATTGATATTTATTCAGATGCCAACTTTTAAGTACTTCTACAGTGAGAATAGTTGTATTTACACGTACATTTAAACAAATAGTTGTGGCAACCTGTCTGATGACTTAGGCTGACATGCTTATGCATACACCTTCTGATGGCGTGGAGGCATAGTGATACAGATCGTGCTGGCTCCCTCAATCAAGGTTGAGCCGTACGATTGCTGTTGAATGCGGGCCATCAGTGGGCCGAGTCAGTCAAAAGCGTCAGATGATTTCCTGCATTGCACTTGCATACTAAACCCTATTTGTCTGGACATTAAAAGATCAAGAAAAGATTAAAGAAATTGAAGAGACAAAAAAATATAATGACTTTGAGTTTGTTTCGGCCTTTCTTCTCAAGAAGTCATTTAGCTAGGAAAAGCCGGCATCATCTAGAATAGGGTTTTGACATGTATAAGTGTTGTAAACAACCAAAATGTAGACATAAATTAATATGTCTTTATGTCTCTTTACTTAATACAAATACCTTTCTATTTTGTTGTTACGAGTTGGAAAATTCCTACAGATCTATCCCGCTCTTAGGGAATTAAGAGCTTAAGACTGGATGGCTTCTGTACCCAGTCTGCTCTCCCGCGTCTTTGGTCGGCAGTCGGCGTGGTTTTTATCTGGTCACTCCACTCCCATATAAAAATACTTACTAGCCGTTTCCCACGGTTTCACCTGCGTCCTGAGGGAACTACTTCGCGTACCCGAAAAACCCAAATATCTTACGGACCCCTACTTTTTATAAAATAAAATATAGCCTATGTTACACGCAGATAATGTAGCTTTCTAAGGGTGAAATATTTTTTTTAATCGGTCCAGTTGTTTTTGAGTTTATCCATTACAAACAAACAAACAAAAATACAAATTTTTCCTCTTTAAAATATTATTAGTGTTCAACAATGTTCTATCTGTGATAAAACTGTAATGTGTACCATGTTTGTATTAATTAAATTAATTAATTAAAAATGTGTCGATTTGGATAATATATAAAAAAAGTGTAGATAAACTTCCTGTATCTAGGAGCACCTCCTGCTGTACCTATCTAGGACGTGCTCGACGACGCTTGTCGGACCACCAACCTGTGCTCGTCGTCATCCAAATCCTTTGAAAAAACAAACTTCAGGCAAGTTTGTCACATTGAAACTAGGTAGTTTGATTTAAATTTGCTGCAAGTTTGTAAACTTTATATTGTTATCTGGGCTCCAGCTTTAACCCGTAGAGACGGGACATCAGAAGAGACTTTCCACCTCCTAAAAAAGGCGGAAATTAGAGCCCGAATAAATATGTAGTGTTACCGCTAAAAACCTCCCCGACTGCCGACCAAAAACAGGGGAAAAGACGAGATACAGTAGCTGTCCAGTCTATCTTCGGAACGTCTAATCCTTATTATTATAACTAGCTGTCGCCCGCGGCTCCGCCCGCGTGGATTTCCGTTACCGCGATAAACTATCCAATGTCCTTCCTCGGGTCTTAGGTACCTATATATTGATCGAAGGATTTGTTATTCAAGAGAAAATGCTCATCAGACTAAACAACTTTTGTTAAACCGTCAGGTATGTATATTATGGTATAGCGTAAATGGGCTCTTATGGTCCCTCATCAAATGTTTTAGATCATTGATTTTTTAAGTCAACAGAAAATGCTCATCAGACTGAACAACTTTTGCTAAGAAGTCAAGTCTGTTTATGGTACCTAGTATAGATAGGCTCTTATTAGTTCCATATCAGATGTTCGAGATCTTCGAATTTTAATCTCGCAGCAGAAAATCGTCAGGCGTAATGTTTTTTGCCAAGCCGCAATTTTTGTATATATGTATATTTTTTTTGTTAATATATTCAATGTACAGAAATACTTTTTTTACTGTTGAATTATATGTAAAGGCAGCGATAGTCTAGTGGAGATACCAACAGACTGCCATGCAGAGGGTACCGGGTTCGAATCCACGGCGCGCACCACTGACTTTTCGAAGTTATGTGCGTATTGAGTTGTTGATTATATCGCATACGTCCCGTGTTTCGGAGAGCACGTTAAGCCGTGCGTCGGTCGGTCTCGGTTGTCAAGATCTTTGATAATCGTTATAGGGCGTTAGTACCTCTAAATAAACTGACACTAACAAACAAAGACAATTTTGCTGGATGTGCTCTACATCTACCTATAGGTAGATAATCATCATCCTCCTATCGCTATCCCAGTTTCAACCCGGGGTCCGCTTACTAGTCTAACCGGATTTGGCTGAATATTAGCTTTTCCACAGAGCGACTGCCTGTCTGACATGGCCGTAGCTAGGGGAGGGCATTATGGGGCAATGCCCTACCTTGAAATCACAATGCCCTACCTTAAAAATACCAAAATTTTGAAGAACGTGCTTCGGAACAGATTAATTTCAATATTTTTTTTACTTCCGCCCTACCTGTAACCATTGCTGCCCTACCTTAAATTCGACTCTAGCTACATCCCTGCTGTCTGACGTCCGCAACCCGAAGGGATCGCTATCCCTATAAGTAAATATCGCTATATTCCATGGTTTAGACTAGTGTCAGTTAATTTATTTAGAGGTACCTACCTACTGACGCCCTGTAACGACTGTCAAAGATCTTCATGACAACCGGGACCGACGGCTTAACGTGCTCTCCGAGGCACGGGACATGCGATAATTAACAATGCAATACGCACATAACTCCGAAAAGTCATTGGTGCGCGCCGTGGAATTGAACCCGATACCCTCTGCATGGCAGTCTGTTGGTATCTCCACTCAGCTACCGGTAATCAACCTATAGGTAATCTAGATTTAATAGGTAAATATTTTTTGTTTTCGATAGCCCATTTATCGAGGAAGGCTTTATAACACCTTGCTATGGGCCTTGGGTGCGGAGCAGTAGCCATAACCAACACGGGTGCATCCGCGGGCATAACTAGTTGTCTTTAATAGTTTAGGCTGTGCGTAGTTTGTCAGTCAGTCAGTCACACAAGGGATTTTTAAATACAGAAAAACAGATAAACTTAAAAGCAACTAACCTTCCTCCACAAAGCTCCTGCCTCGTTCCTCCGTCTCCTCCTTCACAACGACCTGGCTCTCCCACTCGCCCCACTCCCACTCACACGCATCTCTGGCCTCACAAAGCCCTCTATCCACCGCCCTATAGTCGTAGAAAAACGGTAGATATCCTGGGTGGAAGATCTCTTGACTCATCAACTCCTGGTTCAAAACTGGCTCAAATTGCGTCTGCTCTGCTATCTCCTGGTACTTCGAAGCGTCGTCAGTCGGTTGAAAGCTGTTCCTTATGTTATAATCCATCTTTTACGTCATGTATTCTTCCCACTTCTTCGAAAAAGTATTTCTTCGATTTAAGTTTATCAAAAAGAACGCGTGATTTCATTTAGCTACAGTTTCACTTTGGAAAACTTTCATTTAAAATTAGATAACTTCAGAACGGGGAAAATTTTTATTGTGGGATGAATATCTTGGAAATATATGGCACACGCTGAAACTGGTCAGTGTTTCAGTGTCTGGATAGGTACTGAATGTGTAGTAGAGAATGCTGAGACGCGCCCGCGCTACACGTAGGGAGGAGCTTATGTATTGGGGCGGGGACTAGAGCAGTCGGAACGCGCTTTGATTTCGTCATTTGTCATTACAGCGTTTGTATTTTTTTTTTGTCTTCGTATTTTGTTCATTCGATAAGATTAAAATGATTATTACTTACCTAATTACCTACTTCATTTATTTATCTGGTTTACTAAACATTGCTCGACATTTTAAGCTACTCAAAAAAACGACAAAAATGTGCTAGGTTCTAGTAGGTATCTCTAATATTTATGCAGGTCAAACATTTTATTGTTTCTAATATTATGTTTCAAATACGTAGGTACTTATGCCTCGTTATATAACAACGTTTATAAAGTATCTACTACCAAAGTGTCAATTGTTAGCAGACACCTGATACCATAGGCTTAGGCACCCACACACTAGGGCACCCAGTAGGCACGGTAGGTACTTCAGAATTCATCAGAACTCTAGGTGGGTATACTTAATTGTGACAAGTCCCTCAAAATCATGACAATCCGGTCTAGTTTTGGCTGCCACACACGGATCTATTTAGGTAAGTACCTAAATTCAGGATGCGGATTTCTCTTAAGCAGAAAAAACCTACCTAACATCTTTGATTCTGTTGATCCCATGATCCCATGCAGAAAGTCATCGCAATACACTTATACACCCTAAAGATAATCATGCAAAAATACAGTTTACTTAACTTCCAACAAAACTGTGGCGATACTAAAAATAATGATAAATCTGTCATCAATTCTAAATAGGATGTAACGATGGTGTTATCGTGAGAAACAGAGGGCAGGGCTTGTTCCGGGCAGTCCCGGGGGAGACCCGCTTGCCCTACGAGTCGAAGCGCTCACACCTAAATCATGCAATTAAGTAAACTAATTATTCTATTATAAGCATATATTACCGCATTACAAATTGTAATGTCAATTTCTTTACATTTATTTGATGTCTTGATGTTGAAGTGGCGTCAATGGCATACTTTGTGGGTAAAAGCAATGGTAAAAGCGGTCTTCGTAGGTCGACCATAAAGTCTTTTACTTTTTAGGAATCAAACTTATGTCGCGGTGGACTTTACAAACAATCAATCAACGTACATAAAGATTTCGAAATAAGAATTTATCTCATAAAGCGTTGGCCCGTGTAGAAATGAAACCCACAACACTCGGTGTTTAAACGACGAGGCGGCCGCTTAAACCTCTACGCCTTACGTGCAGTCCTATTCCTAAAGTACCTACCTACATATACCTAATCTAGGAACAGTCCCAAGTAGCAAGTATCGATCAAGCGGATGAGATATAACTGCAGACGAGTCATGACGGACCTCATGTCCGCCGGCGAGCTGTCTCTGAGGCACCGCACCGGTGCTTTCATGCGCTGTTGCCATTTCCTTACACTTACGAATAGCAACTAATTAGATCAATTCAAATCAATTTTAAGTACTTAGGTACTATCTAAATAAGACTACGTATACGACTTACTGCAAAGCAAGGGTTAAGTTGGAAGTTTACTTCTCATTAGCTGTGTAGGGGAAGATGTTTTGTAAGTACTTAATTTTTATGTTTAGTTTTATAAAATTTTGATGGATTTTCTCTGGTATCGATATCTATATCAATTCTCTAAAAATTAATAGTCTCACCATCTAACTTTATATTAAAATCATGAAATTTTGAAATGTATAAATATGCCCCACATGCGGGGCACTTTCATACAGGCTATGGGGCAGATTCATAGAAGTGAAGACATATATACACGTTGTGCATGAATTAATATTTATTTATTTATCAAAATCAAAGTATCCGTATCAAAATATAGGGGTGCAAAGTTTTCATATACATATTATTAAAAGAAAATAACATAAAAATCTGTATAGTTTTGCTTTTTATGGCACCAAGAGAACTAAGCTAATGAGTCTTTCTAATCAGTCCCATTACTATTTAAGTCTAGCCATTAGTATTTTCGTCCTTCATCATCATCAACAGCTTCGTCCTTACTTACTTCTTATTTATTAATGTTTGTGCATTAACGCCATACTCTACGAATGTGCTCTATTACTCATACAGTACGAATGTGCCCCGTACACTACTGTGAATGACAAGAAAATGAAATGAAAATATTGTTAAATAATTCGCGACTCATTTCACAAATTTGACCCTATTATCTTTGAATTAAAATGGAACTAAATAATCCAAAGAGCAGCTTTTATTGAAAAATTACGTTCAACTTCAAAGTGAGGGTATATAATTACTTACGCCGTCAAATCACGTTTCGTATCACACCGTCGCTCGTTTGACGCTAAGCCCTGTCAAACTCCGTCAGCAACCACACATATATAATAGGTAAGCTACACGCACACACGAATAAGTCATTTTTTTTATGTGCGCCTAACATCAGGTGTATGTCATCATGTCATGTCAGGCAGTCATCTAGTGTATGAACTAGTATGAAAGATGCCCCTTGTATGAATCTGCCCCACTTTCCCCTACCTACAAGCTATTTAGGTTGGTTTATTAGGGCAAAATGTTTAAAGAATCGTTCTGTCTGTTTGTTGGCCAAAGTCAAGAATTGAAATTATTGAAAGAAATAACGACTATATAATAAAACCAAAGTTAATAATCGAAACATGTGCGTTAAGGACATAGATTACATTAATAGGTCTAAGTGTTGGACTAAAAAGCCTTTTACACTTTTAGCCAGGACCAATTTTCAAGCTGCTTTAGCTAGTGGATCTAGTTTATGTGACTGAATGTATGGTTGTTACTCTTATTGCACAGTTACATAAAAATGCTATCAGTAGTTTTTTTGGTAAAAGATGAATAATCTGAAGCTATAAAACAATTAGTTCCAGACTGACAAAGTGACCACCTATTTAAAATGCTTGAGTGACATCTTTATAAGCGATCCTAAAAAAGCAAACTGAAAAAGTACTAAAGGTAATTTATAAAGTGTCATTATTTTCATGACGTGCGCACCCTCAATGTTTTGCCAGCTGTGTGTTATGTCCACAACACAACGATACACGAGACCCGAGTTCTTTTTACAACTTGACGGTCGATGATAGCTCATTGACATATAGATAGGACAGGAGTTGCTTATGCATACCGGAGTTTCGGCTTTGCTAAACACCGGTTCTTGAATGAGTGGTAAGTATTTTAATGCCGAAAAACAAAACGGCATTTATTTTATATTTTTCGTTAAGGTACCCATAATTTAAACTTGTTGCGACATTCTTACAAGATAACGTGGCCTCCGCGTCAGATTATTGAAAGTGGTTGGTTAATTCTCACCGAGGACTTATGTTTTCGATTAACTTCTTACTTGGGTTTAACTTCTTACTTGTACGTTGGTTCTAAACTCATCGTCCTAGCGTTATCACAGGTACGCCCCGGGGTCCGCTTACTAGTCTAATCGGATTTGACTGAATGCAAGCTTTTCACCGAGCGACTGCCTGTCTGACCTCCGCAACTCAAAGCTATATTCCATGGCTAAGACTATTTTAGACTAGTGTGAGTTTATTCAGACATTGGTACATACATAGCTCAGTGTAATTTTTTCAGAATTTATTTATTGTGTATTTCTTTACTGTGTACACTTATGTTTATATGCTGTCTACTTCGTTCTGTTCCGTTGCAAATCTCGTAAAGTGGTAGCTTCGATAAAAACGCGCTGTGTCAAACAAAGACAGACTCTGACAGATGCCTTGTAGTCTCAACCCTGGCTGTTAATGATCAGCAAGTGATCTAATTGGGAGTTGGATAGACAATAATATCGTAACGTAATACTCCGTATTGCGTTATAATACTTATAATATCTCGCAGATGTTTAACGCAGTGGGTGGAGCCAGCCTCGCCCAAGCAGCGCTTCGCTAGGAATTTACCTTATACGGTTATAGACCGGCCAAAGGCAGCCTGTGAGTCATTGGTTTATGCCTATATAAGATGGGTGCGCGATCTAAATCGGTCACTTTCCCTAGACGTCGCCACGCTGCCGCTACACCTCGTGATTATTCTGCCTTCTACTTCCATATCTACAGTCCCGCTGGGGGTGATCATATTCTAGTTGTCTGTGTGCCTATATGTTCGGTCTGTAGTATCTGTCTCTCCTAAGCATAACAGCCGATCTAGGGACAGCCTGTTCCTGACCGGTTGTTGTGTATTCTATAAGCTACTTTCCAGTTTTACCTACGGGCTACAATTCCCCCTACGGGCTGACGTTCTTCCTACGGGTCTACACCTGTCTTTGCCCTACGGGTTGCTGTTGGCTGCGACCTACGAGTACTGGCGCCGTGCTTCTCCCAGCCGCCGCCTACGCATCAGTTCCGGCCTACTAGGTTCCTACAGCCAGGCCACTGGCGCCTGACTGCGCCAGCCTACGCCTGAGCCTTACGTCTCAGCCTACATCAGCTGCACCGCCTGAGCCTCCACTCAGCCTACACCTCGACCACCGAGCTGCTTACCCAGCGTGCACTTCCCCTAGCTCACCGGCGACCATACGAGCAGTCTACCCTGCGAGCGTCGGAGAGCAGCAGGCGTCTACACTCCAGCCTTCAGGCCAGCAGTGCTTACACCTAGTCGGTCATACTGTATGTAAGCGGCAGTGAGACATAATAGAAAACCTGTTCCTTCTAGTAGTGTTTCTATTGAACCCCGACAACCTACATGAGAGCGAAACGTCTCAATAGACATACGTCTTCAACCATTATTAAATTGAATAATCATACCTTAATGTGTCGCTTTTAAACACGCCGCGCCATGTTAACTCTAAAAAAATATATTTGGAAAAGTCTCTCTAATTCAACCAGTTCCTGAAATCCGGTATCGCAGCTCAGTTCCGGTATTAATAAATGTCTCATATTGCATGCTCTATACAGGAGGCAGTGGTTCTCGCCCATGTTGTGATTTCTTCTTTAAAATAATATTGAAGGATAAAATATCGAGATGTGATGACGCTTTGATATGAACACTGATCGATTAAGTTTGACCTGTGTAACTTATTGTATTGTTGGTTTAAAAAAGTAGATACCTACCGAACAATTATATTATACTAGTATGTACCTACTCATTAAGACTTACCATATATGCATAGACCAGCGTTTCCCATTTGCCGGGTCGTAACCCAGTACCGGGCCGTCAAAATAAAATACCGGATCGCAACATTCCCGCCTTGTTTTAAATGATAATACCTACCTACTATCGATCGACGTATAGTTTAGTGACTAAATAGAGGCGATACCAAAATATTATAATTAAGTACCTTGTATTAATAAAAAACATTTCTACTATTAATAAATGTGAATTATTTAACCTTATGGAACCAGCTTGGTTTAAAAGTATTCAATGGGTCACGAAGGGGCAATGTGAAAATTACCGGGCCATGGCAGAACAATGCTGGGAAACACTGGCATAGACACTATAGATAGGTAATTAGGTATATGACCTACTGAAGTCTAGCCGAGTATCCTTCGGTAAACTGAAAGTAGAGAACCTACTGGATTACTCTTCATTCTATCGTTCACCGTTTTGAAAAATTGGTATGTGAGTAAAAGCAGAATAGTTAGTGTTGAAGGACTTTGACTTCTGAGAACAAAGAATAACTTTTTGTGTTTTGCCGTTGCGCTATTTAGGTAGGTAGGTATCGTCGTTTATCCTAACCCCAAACTAAAGGACCAATCATGCTCTCACTGCTGATCAAATATTTATCTATACTTAAGTACTATTTCCTTACAAATGTATTACTCATATTAAATCTATTAGTATCGAATAATTTCTTGATCATGACTAAGTTGGTGCTCTTCCGTCAGAACAGAAGTGGCCGGATGAGACAGCATGGCAGTAGGTACACAAACTGAGTGCCCAATAATAACGTGATATATTGCTGCTTCTTTATGTCCTGTTCACGTTAGTAGGGCTGTCACACGTTACGATGCACATTTAATAATAAGTAATACATTTATTTTCTATGGTTAATACGAGTATAATATCATGTGTGAATTTACACACGATCATCTGAGGGTCTAGTACGAGTTTGCACTCGATCGTCACGGTGGACGATAGCCTAGTCGACGGGAACAATTTTCATACATTTTCTAAAAGCGCCCTCTAGCGGACTCTATCGATCGCTACTCTCCGTTAGGGGCGCTTTTAGAAAATGTGACCTGAGGGTCTAGTACCAGTTGCACTCGATCGTCACGATGGACGATAGCCTAGCGGACGGGAACAATTTTCCATACATTTTCTAAAAGCGCCCCTAGGAGTGAGTAGCAAGAACGTCACCCGATGGAGCGACTTTCAAATCGCGAGTATAAGTGTCATTTTGATCGACGAGTCGACGACGATGATGGACGACGATAACAAAATAGGCAAATCGGTAGTCTAGGATGCACTTTTGACAAGTCAAATAAAGCATATCGAGTCCATTTCCGAAGCAAACGAGCATTCTATTGTCACTGAAAAAATTTCGGTGAGCCCGTGTTGTGAGTAGTGTAATAAATAAAGGAAAATCATTATCTTATGTTATTTTGCTTGAAAACTTATTGTAATGGCTCAGGAAGATGATGTGGCTGAAGTGTGACTCTGAGAAAGAGCGAGAATCGAAGATAACGTACAAAATTGTCTTCAACCAACCGTTTGTTAATACCAATATTATTTTGGGTTCTACAAAGGAATGTTAATGAAGGTTGAGTCATAGAGTGTTATTAGAGGCTCATAACATTCCCAGAACTAACGCAGGTGAGTAAAAATTGTTTTAATTTGTATATTAAAAGTTACTTCTGAAGTGATCAAACCTTAACATTTTCTGTTACACAGGCTCTCTAAACATATCTTTGTCATGTCTACTTTGCTAGCAACGTAAATATATACCTAAATATGTAATGGATTTAATTAAAATAACGGGGCGGTTCACAACAAGTTAATTACAACAATAGATCCTTTGTTTCGCAAACTTTTTAGTGGATATTAATTGTTTAGAGGTAGGAAGGTAGGTATCGTTGTGTTAGTGCCATAAACTTAAGAAGGAAATACGAGAAAAACGATACACTACATCTTTATACTTAACATTTAGTAGGTACCTATTATCTAAAGATGATAATTATAGATGTGGACCTTGAACATTATAATTATTATTACAATATATATTATGAGGCATCAAATGTTCATATTGTCCTAGTTGCATTACATCCAATTTACATAGGTACTATGCACACTATGACTCATTAATATTTAGGTACTCCTTTTTACTAAATTTCAAAAGTTAGTTCACCTAACTGTAAATAATAATTGCTGATTATAGGGAGTGTAGCTACCTTTGTCAATTATATTATATCATTAAATTTGAATATTGTTTGTTACAGAACAATCATCAAATCAGAAGAAGAGAAATATCATCTAATGGGAACAGGCAAATTGAAATTTGCATCAAGATTGATGAGCCGTTGATGGCTCATGGCTGTTTACATGATATGACAATTCATGTCTCTATAATCATGTTATGTATATGGCAGTATAGACAGAGTAACAGAAAGGCAGTAAATGAGTGGACCAAACTGCCACAAGCAATTACTACATCTCACTGCTTGAGGCAACTTATGTTTTGTTGCAGGGACAAAATGAAATCATGTAATCTTGACAAAAATATGTATATTTTGATAAAGAAAGAACAACATACAATATACAATTTTTTTATTCTGTATAATATGTGTTATGCATTCACTAAATATATTTAATGTTACAATATTATGCTTTTCCTTTATTTCAAATACAATAATATTTTATAAATACAAAAAAAACATGTAAGAAGTAAGATCTTGGAAATATTTTACATAAATTGAGTATATTTATGAAAACACAATTAGACAGTCCTAATTAATGATGTCTTTTAATAATAAATGATTAATTAAATTTGTTTATACATTCACACAAACTATACTTGTTGCATATTAAGTCCAGTGATTAAACATAAAACTGGTTTCTGTTAAAAAAGAACTACAACACAATACACAGGCACATTCAATACCTAATAAACTTGTAAAGCTAATCTCTGCTACTATAAATTAAACTCAAGTGATCCATAACATGCTACACCGAGACATGTTAAATTTGTAAACTCCTTATTTGAGTACTAATAATGCCACAGACTTCATATTCTTGCTACACCGAGACATGTCCAATTTGTAAACTCCTTATTTCAGTACTAATAATGCCACAGACTTAATATTTTTGCTACACCGAGACATGTTCAATTTGTAAACTCCTTATTTCAGTACTAATAATGCCACAGACTTCATATTCTTGCTACACCGAGACATGTCCAATTTGTAAACTCCTTATTTCAGTACTAATATTGCCTCAGACTTCATATTCTTGCTACACCGAGACATGTCCAATTGGTGAACTCATTATTTCAGTACTAATATTGCTGCAGACTTCATATTCTTGCTACACCGAGACATGTCCAATTGGTGAACTCATTATTTCAGTACTAATATTGCTGCAGACTTCATATTCTTGCTACACCGAGACATGTCCAATTTGTGAACTCATTATTTCAGTACTAATATTGCCGCAAACTTCATATTCTTGCTACACCGAGACATGTCCAATTGGTGAACTCATTATTTCAGTACTAATATTGCTGCAGACTTCACATTCTTGCTATTCTTGCCTACTCTCGGTTCTTGAAGTCTGCCGTAATTAGCTAAAAACAAGAAATTATTGAACATTGAAATAAGTAAAAAATACATGACTTTATTTACTGATATTTTTTATTACCTACTCTTGTATTTATCAAAATATATCATTTCAGTTTGCCAACAAATTATATATTTATTAAGACTATGACAGACTTAGAGGTTACCTATAATTTTTTGATGAATTTCAGTAGAATTACTGTAAAAATTTTCTGAATATTGTTTATTTTTAGACTGACTTTAAAACCACATGCATTTAGTCATTTGAAATACTGGCTTGGGAAAATATCACAAAGTAACTATAGTTTACTAACCATTGGTATAAATACAGAGAAAAATAACATCATAATCTTTAGAATACACACCCAGTGGTTTGTATATCACTGCAATTTGTTTATTGCGCGACATCTTTCAACATTTGTCAATTTATTCAAAACTTCTTAGTGTTGAAGTCCTTTTATCCACATGTCTTATGATCTACTTGCTTCTTACACTCCTGAGACGTTCCAAACTCGATCTGCGCACTATTTCAGCTAAACTGAACACGGAAGATCTGAAAGAGTAAGTTTAAGAGAATTAAAGACAAATAATAGGATTAATAGGATTGGTTAACTATGTATCTAGTTGACAACGAATAGGTAAACGATGACAGAATAATACTTACCCGGCATAATGTAGGCGAAATAATGATTTTACATTTAAGTTTGAAAGAAAACAACAAAGGTATTGTTAAAACTGACGTATCGTATCTGACTTAATCTGACATTTATAATGTCATTTAAGTGATGCCAGATGCAATTTCTAAATTAGTATTATAATGCTGAAGAGTTTGTTTGATTGGACACGCTAATCTCAGGCACTATATTAGTTGCCGTTTATATTCCGTGAGAGCGTAGTATTTCCTTTGATGGGTGGATCACGGCACAGAAAATCACTGTTTTGTCTGTTCCGTGGGGACGATCTACTCGTGATGAAATCAATGTCATCCGTATAAATCCGATAGAATACCTCAACTGATAAACTGCATAAGTATATAAAATAGATGAGCGTAGTTGCGGCATCCGCTATTATTTGTATATCTATATTCTTTTTATAGGCTCACGCACACCTGTATCCCTGACGGGGTAGGCAGAGATGTAATATTACACCCACATTTCGCCATGAATTTTTAGGTCCCAGTGGTCCCACGTAATAGGAGGCGAGCCTATTGCCTTTACCGGGCACATCACTAGACTCCGTTACTCTCTACTGTGTTATTATATTTATATTTCATACATATAATAAAACACAAAAAAATAATATTTTTGTACTTTGAATATGTTAAAAAAAATACTCTGTTAGGCTAAGAATCAGTAAAGGAGCATGAATCTAGAAGATAAATTCTGTCTGTTTGTCCGTTTGTCTATTTGTACGCGCTAATCTCCGAAGTTACTGGATGGATTTGAATGAAACTCTTTTTGTAATATTGCTATTAGGTCTGGGTCAACATAATTATAGTCTATAATTGATTTTGGAAAGTGGAACACCTGATGCAGTACCACAACAGCCCACAGTGTTCGCCGTAGAACAAACTATGTGGACAAAAGTCATTATCAAATTCCCGGAATTAGGTACTTTCTACCTGTAAACAACACCCCTAAGCCCCTGATTCCAAGAATTGTTTAGGTACGTGTAACATTCCATACTGATGAGTAATCGTTTATCAAAGTAAGCTAATGAGGTAAATGCAATTAAAGAAATAGGTCAGTGGCATTTTTGCTACACTTGTGCTAACACCTCATGGTGACAGTTCTTATTTTGTTTAAAGTTTCAGTGATAGATTTTACTTCTGAAGGTATGTATAATATATTTTCTTGTAAGAATCCTTTTAATGTGTCATAAACATACGTAAAGTAGACTAACTATGAATGCACAAAAAAATGATGTTTTATCTTTGTTTTCGAACTTATCAAGCTTGGAAAAGCCTCTTGTATCCAGGCTGAATTTTTGATATGTTTTAGCTGCATGACTATGGACGATTATGGCATATATTTTACGTAGCACACTTGAGTACAACTACTTTTTTTTTTTCAGAAAAGCTTTACTCTATTAGTAACATAGAGTTTTTCGAAAAATGGCTAAAGCACGAAAAAGACGAAAGAAATGATCGTTTATTTCATCTAAGTTTGATTTATCTGGCATTACTGAAGAATGTCAAAGGGAAATTAAGATGACATTAGCCAATATTTCTTCGAAAATTGCTACAAAACGGGTTTCTTCAGGAAAGTCAAAAGAGCGTTTCCTTATAAGAATAAGATGTGGCTGAAAGGCGATGAGATAGTAATTTGTAGGCGATCGACTCAACCACAGCCTTCTACCTCATCCGCTGACCTTTCTCGGCCTGGCAGGCCTAAAAAGTCTTCGAAGATAGAATTAATGACTGCAGAAGAGGTAGCTGCACGGTCAACTGAACATAAGAACGTTGCCAGAGTTATAAAGAACATTGGCATTGATTATTGATCCAGCTTCCGTAAGTGTATATATTGGCCTTCAACAACCAAGTGCTGTGCAAAGTAATAGACCGCTAAGTAGTGACGAGGCATTAGCGTATTACATTGATTCAAAATCAACAAGTCACTCATACAAGCAGACTAGGACATGGACTATGAAAGTCGGACATCACGTGTCTCCATCATATGAATGAATTGTTAAATAAAAAAAAGCGTGTTATCCTTCCGAGAATCACTTTGTTGGGACACAATCTCTAGCAGAAATTGAGCTACATGCTATTTTTAATCAAACTGCAGAACGGTTAGTTAGAAGCTCAGAGAGAAGTTGTCACAAGCGTGCTCCACAGTTCCTCGTTTACTCTTATAAGTAAATGGGTGGTCTATCATCTCATAGTGGTTATAAGCAGAGATTTGACAATAGCGAAGACACTGATGAGTTCCTTTTCGTTTTTTCATTTGTTTCTCTTAGGTTAATCGACGAAGGTAACAACATTATCTGGCAAAATCCTCATCCATCGTCGATGTTTTGCCGTTCAATTAAATTCATTTTTGCCAAAGAAACTACGGAATTAACAAAAATCGAGACTAATAAAGTTTTGGAACAAATAAACAACTTGGAGCCTACATCTTGTGATCTTGGTGATTCTTTTTATATTTATTATTTGATTTGAATTGACTATTATTTTTTATAAATATGTCAGTTAATAATTTTTGTATAAATATGTCAGTTTGTAATTTTTGTATAATATATGTCAGTTTATAATTTTTGTATACATACATAACGTCACGCCTTTTATGCCCGAAGGTGTATTTCTACCCCAGAGGTGTATTTCTACACCCACTTTTCGCCAGATATACTTTAGTCCCACGTAATAAGGTGCGAGCCTATTGCCGTACCGGGCACATTTCCAAACTCCGTGCTGCTACTGAGAATTTCGTGACAGAAAAACCCAATAACACTGCCCGACCCAGGAATCGAACCCGGGACCTCCCGATCCCACGCTCACATTTATGCCGCGAGACCAACGAGGCAGTCGTATGGGGTTTGATGTCGAGTTTTCCGTCTCTACGCAAAGATGGTATTTGCATCGTGTTATTCCTTAGTCACCTCTTACGACACCCACGGGAAGATAGGGGGTGGTGACACTTGTATTCTATGCCTTCAACCACACGGCATAATTTATTTAATAATATAGTATTATATATTATAATGACTGAAAATATATTTTTGTCCACCTGGCTTGTTCTACGCCGAACACTGTGCAGCCCGGCGAAACTATAAAACATAAAAATGCGGTTTGGCAAAAAACATTATGCCTGATGAGCATTTTCTGATGGGAGATTATTTGAAGATCTCGAACATCTGATGCGGAGAGCCCAGCTACGCTAAAACATATACAGCCATGACGTGTCAGATAAAGTTATTCAGTCTGATGAGCATTTTCTGTTGCCTTATAAAAATCAGAGATCTGAAACATCTGATGAGGAATTATAAGATCCCATCTGCACTATACTATAATTATACAATATACAGACTCGACGGCTTAGCAGTAGTTGTTAGTTGTCCAATATTAAGAGGATTTCTTGTTGAGAGATCTATATTCATAATTCTTCGAGCAATTAAAGACCCGAGGAAGGACATAGTTTTTATCGCGATAACCGACATCCACGCGGGTGGAGCCGTGAGCGACAGCTAGTATTGACATAATATGTATTTTGTATGGATCTTTTGTCAAATATGCCTCTCTAATCTCCAAATACATGGATATATTGTATACATAATATAAGAGAGACAGAAACTTATATTAGAGAGACTTGAGTTCGAAACCATAGCGTTTTTTTTTATTTTGTGGTTATTGTGTGCTGCAATGTGAGTACGTTAATCCGTTGGTTCCTGCTGTCATAAAGATCTTTGACCGTCGTTGTAAGGAGTAAGTAGCGGCAGTAGCTTGAAATATCCTGATTCTGGTCAAAACCATATTATCATTTTAAGTTGCGGAGGTCAGATGACATATGAAATAGGTACTTAATCGAGTCGTATATACAATCGGGATGACTAGAATAAGTAACTTTAATACTCAACTTTTCTATTCTTCAATCAGATGATTCTATTGTTGAATGATAGCAAATAATGAAGAGTTTTGTTGTTTAGTCCAATGAATAACACAAACGGCTTAAGTTACTAATCTATTACCAGAATATACAATATTAACACAGTAATAGATTCGCAATTAGCCTATTAACAATTTCACATGAGGCTACGAATACGTTGGTTCTACTATTTCACTAATTCTGTTCTTATATTATGAACACGACTTCATGGCCATTGCATCAGTATATCCGAGTGAAATTATTCGTCTCATACATCCACTCGGGCGGAGCCACGTGTGACAGCTAGTTCATAATATTATATTTATAATATATAATTTATAATAAGACGTTAATTTTTACAATATGTGACGCGGAGTAGTGACTTGGAGTTCATTTCAGATATAGTCATGTATATCTCAAAGCATATTGGTTCTACCATCCATGTGGTACACATTATTTGCATTAAATTGTGAATCAAAACCATTCTCAAGTCCTCTTGAACACACACAAAAAATTTCATCATAATCGGTCCAGTCGTTTAGGGGGAGTTCAGTGACATACACACGAACACAAGAAATATGTATAATATATATAATAATAAATAAAATAATTTAATAAAGATAAAGATGTACCTAATTAAAAGTTAAATTCCCAAAAATAATTGCCTTTGGCAACATTAATTAAGACTTCTGATTTTACAGTGTTGTTACATAAGATAAATTGTTAGTCGTGTATGGTCGTAAAACAAAATTCCATATAAATTACATTACATTTAATAATAAGAAGATTTTGTTAATTTTATTGTAGGATTAATTTCACGTTGCAAATAAAACAATTAAATAAATAATCAAAATAATTCATGACTAATTATATTACAAAAAAATATATAAAAATGTCAACACTCATGTATTTTAAATCTGGTATTCTGGTTTGCCATCTCCGTCGTGTCAAAAATGTCAAAATGAATGCGTATACTTCATCTCTTTCTTTCCGAGTAGTTAAAAAGAGAGAGAAATAGAGGGCGTGGCCTATGTGCGTATGTGTGCAGATGATCGGAAATGGCCTGCCCGCCGTGCCATTTCGAGAGCTCGTACTGCGGATCAGTCGAAATGGAGTGAAGCACATCGAGCTGTCCATTCTCTACAACGGATAAGTCGTTGGAAAACTCGTACTAGACCCTCAGACCCAAAACTACGCAGAGGACTTGTAGTATGGCAAGTAGATAACTGATAGATAAAATATTATATCTAAATATAATTTAGAACAATCAACCATTGGAATCGAACCCACGACCTCTGGTTTAGCGGTCAGTGTCATTATAACCACTAGACCAAGGCCAGTCAGTATATTTTTTGTTCTCAAATTATTTAGGAATGTTTAAGCTACGCTACTTTACGCGTTTTTAAATAATTTACTTCGGGCGCCACGATGAAAATAGTAAATACCTACTGGCAATACCAGTAGGTAATACGCAGGTATTGCCGTCGTACGTCATCATCGTCCTACTAGCGTTGTCCCGGTTGCATCCAAGACCTTGGAACCTTAGGTTCACTTACTAATCAGTCTAACTAGATATGACAGAATATCAGCTTTAGAAACCTTACGACTGCCTCCGTGGTCCAGTGGGTAGCGTATGCGTCTGTTGATCGGGAGGAGAAGGATCTGGATGAGGGAAAAGGAAAAACGCTACAGTATATATAGGTACTATTACTTTATTTCGACATTCAATGAAAGGGTGGTAATTCGGTAGAACCAAATCCGTTCATGGTAAAATCAGCAAGGCTCTACTACCGCTAAATGTACCTACGTATAATACCATACATTTAGTAATATACCTATTAGTAACTTGTTGGCGTCACCCCTACATCCAAATATCGCGGTTGCGTGTCTGATGAGCTTTCCAGAGGCGATTAAAGTCATAACACTCTTTATTTATAGTCGGCCACTTCATTATATTATGTGTTCACAATGATTTCGGACACTACATGCACGATGTATTTAGCTAGTTTTATTATTGATGTAATAACTAAATAGGTCACCGATTAGGTACAATGAGTCACGTCGATTTCGCCATGTCTTTGTCATTTATTTCCTGTACAAGCTATCATTATTTAGAATGTATTTTTCTTAAAATATCTATTAGGTACAGTATTACGCAAAACGGTGTCCTAGTATTAACTATTTTATTAATAAACTAGAGGACGCCAGCAGCTACGCCTGCATTTTGTTTAAATGTACCCGTTTTGGCCGATCCCGTGGGAATTTCGGGAAATCCCTTCTTAGTGCACCCCTACGGTCCCCAAGGAACATACATGCCAAATTTCAGCTTCCTGCGCCCAATAGTTTCGGCTGTAGCGTGTCTGTCAGTCAGTCAGTAACGCAAGGACTTTATATATTAAGATTATACGAGGGTCAAACTGAAAGTTCTTAGAAAATCAAAAACTGATTACATTAGCCAGTTATTAGTTTTATTATATCTTTTCAAAATATTGTCCATTGACGTCAATACACCGCTGCATGCGATGGAACCACTGGGAAAAGCACTTTGCCCACTCGTCCTTAGGGGTCTCTTCAATGGCATCGCGATACGCAGCCACCGCTTCTTCAGCATTCATAAACCGCTTTCCTTTAAGTTTTTCTTTAATTTTTGGAAATAAATAAAAATCACAAGGCGCGAGGTCGTGGCTATACGGCGGGTGACCCAGTAATTCAACGTTTGATGTCGCCAAATAGTCGATCGTTCGCTTGGCGGTGTGCGACGAGGCGTTGTCGTGGTGAAGGAGGATCCTACTGCGAGGTTGTTTCTCTCGAACTTTTTCCAAGACAAGTGGCAAACAATTGGTAGTGTACCATTCTGCAGAAACTGTTTTTTGATCCTCTAACACAATTGTTGCGAAATGACCTATCCTTCCAAAGAACGAGGCCACCATTTTTTTTCCCGCACTTCGATCTCTCTTCACTTTAGTTGGCAACTCCTCGAAAGGAAACACCCACTGAGCAGATTGTCTTTTGGTTTCAGGATCATAACAGTAAATCCAGCTTTCGTCACCTGTAAGTATGTCGAACACAGCATTTGAGTCACCTCCGTTAAATCTTTCAATCATTTTACGGCACCAATCCACACGATGGAGTTTTTGAGCCTTAGTCAAATTATGAGGTATCCACCGGGCGCAAAGCTTCCTGACCGCTAAATGTTCGTGGAGGATTTTGTGCACTTGACTCATACCGATGCCTAAGCTTGTCCGAATCTGCTGATAGGTCACTCTTTTGTCAGTCTCTATCATACGCCGCACAACACAGAGGGTCTAGTACCAGTTGCACTCGATCGTCACGATGGACGATAGCCTATCGAACGGGAACAATTTTCCATACATTTTCTAAAAGCGCCCCTAGGAGTGAGTAGCAAGAACGTCACCCGATGGAGCGACTTTCAAATCGCGAGTATAAGTGTCATTTTGATCGACGAGTCGACGACGATGATGGACGACGATAACAAAATAGGCAAATCCGAAGTTTAAGTTGCACTTTTGACAAGTCAAATAAAGCATATCGAGTCCATTGTCGAAGCAAACGAGCATTCTATTGTCACTGAAAAAACTTTGGTGAGCCCGTGTTGTGAGTAGTGTAATAAATAAAGGAAAATCATTATCTTATGTTATTTTGCTTGAAAACTTATTGTAATGGCTCAGGAAGATGATGTGGCTGAAGTGTGACTCTGAGAAAGAGCGAGAATCGAAGATAACGTACAAAATTGTCTTCAACCAACCGTTTGTTAATACCAATATTATTTTGGGTTCTACAAAGGAATGTTAATGAAGGTTGAGTCATAAAGTGTTATTAGAGGCTCATAACATTCCCAGAACTAACGCAGGTGAGTAAAAATTGTTTTAATATGTATATTAAAAGTTACTTCTGAAGTGATCAAACCTTAAAATTTTCTGTTACACAGGCTCTCTAAACATATCTTTGTCATGTCTACTTTGCTAGCAACGTAAATATATACTTACCTAAATATGTAATGGACTTAATTAAAATAACGGGGCGGTTCACAACAAGTTAATTACAACAATAGATCCTTTGTTTCGCAAACTTTTAAGTGGATATTAATTGTTTAGAGGTAGGAAGGTAGGTATCGTTGTGTTAGTTCCATAAACTTAAGAAGGAAATACGAGAAAAACGATACACTACATCTTTATACTTAACATTTAGTAGGTACCTATTATCTAAAGATGATAACTATAGATGTGGACCTTGAACATTATAATTTTATTATTATTTCATAATAGGTAGTATTTGAATAACCTAATAATAGAACTTACAAATTATGGATCTATCTAACCTAACTAACATTGATGCACCAAAGTTCAATGTAATTGTTAATCTTTTTATGTTGAAAAACATTTTCTAAATTGTCAACAGGGAACGGTTATTTTTATTAAGATGATAGCTACAGCAATTCAACACATCCCTATACTCAAACCATTCAATCATTGATGTGATGGCACACAATTGAAAATAATATTTTCATGTTCTTGTTATGTACCTAATATATATTATGAGTCATCAAATGTTCATATTGTCCTAGTTGCATTACATCCAATTTATATAGGTACTATGCACACTATGACTCATTAACATTTACTCCTTTTTACTAAATTTCAAAAGTTAGTTCACCTAACTGTAAATAATAATTGCTGATTATAGGGAGTGTAGCTACCTTTGTCAATTATATTATATCATTAAATTTGAATATTGTTTGTTACAGAACAATTATCAAACCAGAAGAAGATAAATATCATCTAATGGGAACAGGCAAATTGAAATTTGCATCAAGATGGATGAGCCGTTGATGGCTCATGGCTGTTTACATGATATGACAATTCATGTCTCTATAATCATGTTATGTATATGGCAGTATAGACAGAGTAACAGAAAGGCAGTAAATGAGTGGACCAAACTGCCACAAGCAATTACTACATCTCACTGCTTGAGGCAACTTATGTTTTGTTGCAGGGACAAAATGAAATCATGTAATCTTGACAAAAATATGTATATTTTGATAAAGAAAGAACAACATACAATATACAATTTTTTTATTCTGTATAATATGTGTTATGCATTCACTAAATATATTTAATGTTACAATATTATGCTTTTCCTTTATTTGAAATACAATAATATTTTATAAATACAAAAAAACCATGTAAGAAGTAAGAACTTGGAAATATTTTACATAAATTGAGTATATTTATGAAAACACAATTAGACAGTCCTAATTAATGATGTCTTTTAATAATAAATGATTAATTAAATTTGTTTATACATTCACACAAACTATACTTGTTGCATATTAAGTCCAGTGATTAAACATAAAACTGGTTTCTGTTAAAAAAGAACTACAATACAATACACAGGCACATTCAATACCTAATAAACTTGTAAAGCTAATCTCTGCTACTATAAACTCAAGTGATCCATAACATGCTACACTGAGACATGTTAAATTTGTAAACTCCTTATTTGAGTACTAATAATGCCACAGACTTCATATTCTTGCTACACCGAGACATGTCCAATTTGTAAACTCCTTATTTCAGTACTAATAATGCCACAGACTTTACATTCTTGCTACACCGAGACATGTTCAATTTGTAAACTCCTTATTTCAGTACTAATAATGCCACAGACTTCATATTCTTGCTACACCGAGACATGTCCAATTTGTAAACTCCTTATTTCAGTACTAATATTGCCTCAGACTTTATATTCTTGCTACACCGAGACATGTCCAATTGGTGAACTCATTATTTCAGTACTAATATTGCTGCAGACTTCATATTCTTGCTACACCGAGACATGTCCAATTGGTGAACTCATTATTTCAGTACTAATATTGCTGCAGACTTCATATTCTTGCTACACCGAGACATGTCCAATTTGTGAACTCATTATTTCAGTACTAATATTACCGCAGACTTCATATTCTTGCTACACTGAGACATGTCCAATTGGTGAACTCATTATTTCAGTACTAATATTGCTGCAGACTTCACATTCTTGCTATTCTTGCCTACTCTCGGTTCTTGAAGTCTGCCGTAATTAGCTAAAACAAGAAATTATTGAACATTGAAATAAGTAAAAAATACATGACTTTATTTAATGATATTTTTTATTACCTACTCTTGTATTTATCAAAATATATCATTTCAGTTTGCCAACAAATTATATATTTATTAAGACTATGACAGACTTAGAGGTTACCTATAATTTTTTTATGAATTTCAGTAGAATTACTGTAAAAAATTTCTGAATATTGTTTATTTTTAGACTGACTTTAAAACCACATGCATTTAGTAATTTGAAATACTGGCTTGGGAAAATATCACAAAGTAACTATAGTTTACTAACCATTGGTATAAATACAGAGAAAAATAACATCATAATCTTTAGAATACACAGCCAGTGGTTTGTATATCACTGCAATTTGTTTATTGCGCGACATCTTTCAACCTTTGTCAATTTATTCAAAACTTCTTAGTGTTGAAGTCCTTTTATCCACATGTCTTATGATCTACTTGCTTCTTACACTCCTGAGACGTTCCAAACTCGATCTGCGCACTATTTCAGCTAAACTGAACACGAAAGATCTGAAAGAGTAAATTTAAGAGAATTAAAGACAAATAATAGGATTGGTTTACTATGTATCTCGTTGACAATGAATAGGTAAACGATGATAGAATAATACTTACTCAGCATAATGTAGGCGAAATAATTAAGTTTGAAAGAAAACAACAAAGGTAATAATTCAACTGACTTATCTGACTTAATCTGACTGACATTTATAATGTCATTTTAGTGATGCCAGATGCAATTTCTAAATTAGTATTATAATGCTGAAGAGTTTGTTTGATTGGACACGCTAATCTCAGGCACTATATTAGTTGCCGTTTATATTCCGTGAGAGCGTAGTATTTCCTTTGATGGGTGGATCACGGCACAGAAAATCACTGTTTTGTCTGTTCCGTGGGGACGATCTACTCGTGATGAAATCAGTGTCATCCGTATAAATCCGATAGAATACCTCAACCGATAAACTGCATAAGTATATAAAATAGATGAGCGTAGTTGCGGCATCCGCTATTATTTGTATATCTATATTATTTTTATAGGCTCACGCACACCTGTATCCCTGACGGGGTAGGCAGAAATGTAATATTACACCCACATTTTGCCATGAATTTTTAGGTCCCAGTGGTCCCACGTAATAGGAGGCGAGCCTATTGCCTTTACCGGGCACATCACTAGACTCCGTTACTCTCTGCTGTGTTATTATATTTATATTTCATACATATAATAAAACACTAAAAAATAATATTTTTGTACTTTGAATATGTTTAGAAAAAAATTACTCTGTTAGGCTAAGAATCAGTAAAGGAGCATGAATCTAGAAAATAAATTCTGTCTGTTTGTCAGTTTGTCTATTTGTACACGCTAATCTCCGAAGTTACTGGATGGATTTGAATGAAACTCTTTTTGTAATATTGCTATTAGGTCTGGGTCAACATAATTATAGTCTATAATTGATTTTGGAAAGTGGAACACCTGATGCAGTACCACAACAGCCCACAGTGTTCGCCGTATAACAAACTATGTGGACAAAAGTCATTATCAAATTCCCGGAATTAGGTATTTTCTACCTGTAAACAACACCCCTAAGCCCCTGATTCCAAGAATTGTTTAGGTACGTGTAACATTCCATACTGATGAGTAATCGTTTATCAAAGTAAGCTAATGAGGTAAATGCAATTAAAGAAATAGGTCAGTGGCATTTTTGCTACACTTGTGCTAACACCTCATGGTGACAGTTCTTATTTTGTTTAAAGTTTCAGTGATAGATTTTACTTCTGAAGGTATGTATAATATATTTTCTTGTAAGAATCCTTTTAATGTGTCATAAACATACGTAAAGTAGACTAACTATGAATGCACAAAAAAATTATGTTTTATCTTTGTTTTCGAACTTATTAAGCTTGGAAAAGCCATGTATCCTCTTGTATCCAGGCTGAATTTTTGATATGTTTTAGCTGCATGACTATGGACGATTATGGCATATATTTTACGTAGCACACTTGAGTACAACTACTTTTTTTTTTTCAGAAAAGCTTTACTCTATTAGTAAAATAGAGTTTTTCGAAAAATGGCTAAAGCACGAAAAAGACGAAAGAAATGATCGTTTATTTCATCTAAGTTTGATTTATCTGACATTACTGAAGAATGTCAAAGGGAAATTAAGATGACATTAGCCAATATTTCTTCGAAAATTGCTACAAAATGGGTTTCTTCAGGAAAGTCAAAAGAGCGTTTCCTTATAAGAATAAGATGTGGCTGAAAGGCGATGAGATAGTAATTTGTATGCGATCGACTCAACCACAGCCTTCTACCTCATCCGCTGACCTTTCTCGGCCTGGCAGGCCTAAAAAGTCTTCGAAGATAGAATTAATGACTGCAGAAGAGGTAGCTGCACGGTCAACTGAACATAAGAACGTTGCCAGAGTTATAAAGAACATTGGCATTGATCCAGCTTCCGTAAGTGTATATATTGGCCTTCAACAACCAAGTGCTGTGCAAAGTAATAGACCGCTAAGTAGTGACGAGGCATTAGCGTATTACATTGATTCAAAATCAACAAGTCACTCATACAAGCAGACTAGGACATGGACTATGAAAGTCGGACATCACGTGTCTCCATCATATGAATGAATTGTTAAATAAAAAAAAGCGTGTTATCCTTCCGAGAATCACGTTGTTGTGCCACAATCTCGAGCAGAAATTGAGCTACATGCTATTTTTAATAAAACTGCAGAACGGTTAGTTAGAAGCTCGGAGAGAAGTTGTCACAAGCGTGCTCCACAATTCCTCGTTTACTCTTATAAGTAAATGGGTGGTCTATCATCTCATAGTGGTTATAAACAGAGATTTGACAATAGCGAAGACACTGATGAGTTCCTTTTCGTTTTTTCATTTGTTTCTCTTAGGTTAATCGACGAAGGTAACAACATTATCTGGCAAAATCCTCATCCATCGTCGATGTTTTGCCGTTCAATTAAATTCATTTTTGCCAAAGAAACTACGGAATTAACAAAAATCGAGACTAATAAAGTTTTGGAACAAATAAACAACTTGGAGCCTACATCTTGTGATCTTGGTGGTTCTTTTTATATTTATTATTTGATTTGAATTGACTATTATTTTTTATAAATATGTCAGTTAATAATTTTTGTATAAATAATTTTTGTATAATATATGTCAGTTTATAATTTTTGTATACATACATAACGTCACGCCTTTTATGCCCGAAGGGGTAGGCAGAGGTGTATTTCTACACCCACTTTTCGCCAGATATACTTTAGTCCCACGTAATAAGGTGCGAGCCTATTGCCGTACCGGGCACATTTCCAGACTCCGTGCTGCTACTGAGAATTTCGAGACAGAAAAACCCAATAACACTGCCCGACCCAGGAATCGAACCCGGGACCTCCCGATCGCACGCGCACATTTATGCCGCGAGACCAACGAGGCAGTCGTATGGGGTTTGATGTCGAGTTTTCCGTCTCTACGCAAAGATGGTATTTGCATCGTGTTATTCCTTAGTCACCTCTTACGACACCCACGGGAAGATAGGGGGTGGTGACACTTGTATTCTATGCCTTCAACCACACGGCATAATTTATTTAAAAATATAGTATTATCTTAATATATAAAATCCTTGCGTTACTGACTGACTGACAGACACGCTACAGCCGAAACTGTTGGGCGCAGGAAGCTGAAATTTGGCATGTATGTTCCTTGAGGACCGTAGGGGTGCACTAAGAGGGGATTTCCCGAAATTCCCACGGGATCAGCCAAAACGGGTAATTTAAAAAAATTGCAGGTGTAGCTGCTGGCGTCCTCTAGTATATTATAATGACTGAAAATATATTTTTGTCCACCTGGCTTGTTCTACGCCGAACACTGTGCAGCCCGGCGAAACTATAAAACATAAAAATGCGGTTTGGCAAAAAACATTATGCCTGATGAGCATTTTCTGATGGGAGATTATTTGAAGATCTCAAACATCTGATGCGGAGAGCCCAGCTACGCTAAAACATATACAGCCATGACGTGTCAGATAAAGTTATTCAGTCTGATGAGCATTTTCTGTTGCCTTATAAAAATCAGAGATCTGAAACATCTGATGAGGAATTATAAGATCCCATCTGCACTATACTATAATTATACAATATACAGACTCGACGGCTTAGCAGTAGTTGTCCAATATTAAGAGGATTTCTTGTTGAGAGATCTATATTCATAATTCTTCGAGCAATTAAAGACCCGAGGAAGGACATAGTTTTTATCGCGATAACCGACATCCACGCGGGTGGAGCCGTGAGCGACAGCTAGTATTGACATATGTATTTTGTATGGATCTTTTGTCAAATATGCCTCTCTAATCTCCAAATACATGGATGTATTGTATACATAATATAAGAGAGACAGAAACTTATATTAGAGAGACTTGAGTTCGAAACCATAGCGTTTTTTTTTTATTTTGTGGTTATTGTGTGCTGCAATGTGAGTACGTTAATCCGTTGGTTCCTGCTGTCATACAGATCTTTGACCGTCGTTGTAAGGAGTAAGTAGCGGCAGTAGCTTGAAATATTCTGATTCTGGTCAAAACCATATTATCATTTTAAGTTGCGGAGGTCAGATGACATATGAAATAGGTACTTAATCGAGTCGTATATACAATCGGGATAACTAGAATAAGTAACTTTAATACTCAACTTTTCTATTCTTCAATCAGATGATTCTATTGTTCAATGATAGCAAATAATGAAGAGTTTTGTTGTTTAGTCCAATGAATAACACAAACGGCTTAAGTTACTAATCTATTACCAGAATATACAATATTAACACAGTAATAGATTCGCAATTAGCCTATTAACAATTTCACATGAGGCTACGAATACGTTGGTTCTACTATTTCACTAATTCTGTTCTTATATTATGAACACGACTTCATGGCCATTGCATCAGTATATCCGAGTGAAATTATTCGTCTCATACATCCACTCGGGCGGAGCCACGTGTGACAGCTAGTTCATAATATTATATTTATAATATATAATTTATAAAAAGACGTTAATTTTTACAATATGTGACGCGGAGTAGTGACTTGGAGTTCATTTCAGATATAGTCATGTATATCTCAAAGCATATTGGTTCTACCATCTATGTGGTACACATTATTTGCATTAAATTGTGAATCAAAACCATTCTCAAGTCCTCTTGAACACACACAAAAAATTTCATCATAATCGGTCCAGTCGTTTAGGGGGAGTTCAGTGACATACACACGAACACAAGAAATATGTATAATATATATAATAATAAATAAAATAATTTAATAAAGATAAAGATGTACCTAATTAAAAGTTAAATTCCCAAAAATAATTGCCTTTGGCAACATTAATTAAGACTTCTGATTTTACAGTGTTGTTACATAAGATAAATTGTTAGTCGTGTATGGTCGTAAAACAAAATTCCATATAAATTACATTACATTTAATAATAAGAAGATTTTGTTAATTTTATTGCAGGATTAATTTCACGTTGCAAATAAAACAATTAAATAAATAATCAAAATAATTCATGACTAATTATATTACAAAAAAATATATAAAAATTGTCAACACTCATGTATTTTAAATCTGGTATTCTGGTTTGCCATCTCCGTCGTGTCAAAAATGTCAAAATGAATGCGTATACTTCATCTCTTTCTTTCCGAGTAGTTAAAAAGAGAGAGAAATAGAGGGCGTGGCCTATGTGCGTATGTGTGCAGATGATCGGAAATGGCCTGCCCGCCGTGCCATTTCGAGAGCTCGTACTGCGGATCAGTCGAAATGGAGTGAAGCACATCGAGCTGTCCATTCTCTACAACGGATAAGTCGTTGGAAAACTCGTACTAGACCCTCAGATGTTATTTTCAGTCGTCGCCGTAGAAGGCCGTCCCTCACGTACATCATCAGTGAGATTAGTGCGACCACGTTTAAACTCATTAAACCAGTTGTAAACAGTCGCACGAGATGGGGCTTCATCGTGAAAGGCCAATCGTAGTCTATCATAACTTTCTTGTTGACTTAAATGACATCGAAAGTCATAAAAAATCATTGCACGAAAATTTTCTCGTGTTAAATTCATGTTGACGTGACACAGACAATTTTCAATTTGCCGCCAAATCGTAAAACAAATGACAAATGAATGAAATATATACTCAGTAATATTGGCAAAGAGTTCTATTTTCAAATTTTAGAATTTTTTTTTTATTATATTGTTTATAAGTGGCCAGTTCTAAGAACTTTCAGTTTGACCCTCGTAATAACTATGCTGGAATTGCTGGATAACATTATTGTTCGTGTAGACAAGTGTCAGGTACCTATTCAATGCTTAATAAATCTATATTATTTGGGCTCTGCAATGATATGCTCGTCAAACGGCTAGCCAAGCTGATTGATCAAAATGCTCTTTAGTATAGATGACATACGGACGGACCAAAAAAAAATGCATGGCGAATTTATACCTAAGGGTTCTAGTTTTTTACGGCATCCGAAGAGCCAAACAGACTGCTACGCAGAGTATCTCGGGCTCAAAGCGACGGCGCACACCTCTGACTTTTCGAAGTTAAATACGCATTAAAATGTTAAGTAATATCGCTTAGCGATAAAGGGAATCATCGTGAAAAAGACTGCATGTCTGAGAGTTCGCCATAATGTTCTCGAAATACATGTTCATAGCCCGCACTTGGACAGACTTCAACGTGGTAGACTTAGGCCTTATCCTTCTCGTGAGAACACGTCCGTTTCGAGCATCGGCACAATGTATATTATATACAGGCCTTATAATGATAAATAACTAAGGAACTAGTAGCCCACCCTGTGGTACACCGAAGGTTTGTTTACTGCATGCACTTGTAGCCATCTACGCAGAGCTTTGCGTACTATTCCCTTTTACTTACAACAACTTGAGAACTGCCTCCATTTTTTCCATTTTCGTCAGGTATTAAAAGTAGGTGAACAAATAAAAAAACAGAATACTTGTCAACATGATTTTATTTAAAATCAATGGTCACGCCAACACAGTCGTTATTAATAAAATATTATAAGTACATAAGCCCCACTTGCGTTCGCGAGACGTTATCACAATAGAAATACATTACAATGAGCTGAAGCCGTTTTATTAACAAAATAATTTCGACAAGCTACTATCGGAATTCTTAGAGGGAACAAGAGTTATTTTTATCATCTCAACAATACAACTTTTATACGCAACATGCAATGTTAATAAAGTTTACTTTGATTCCTCTTATTTTTCATAAATTGGGAGTTTCTAAGGTGAGGTATTTACGGTGTACCTACCTATGAACCGATAAGAATTCTCAATATTACATCTCAAAATGTACGTAATAATCGATCCCTCATAAGTTCATAACAGATCATCATACAATATGCTTTAATTAAAGCCTAAAAGAATTATTGTCAATAAATTAATGTTTCTTGACATTTTAAAGGACAGAAAACGAAGCCAAACGAAGCACAATAAAAGTATTATTGCTATGACACATACAGGCGTTCTCTGTCCTTCAAAGAGACATTGGAATGTTGAGGTGTTAGGCAGACAAGTAGCAATAAATAAAGACATCGTTACAAGAAAACTTTAATTTAGAGCAATCCGACAGTAACTTCAACAAATCGACTTCAAATCTTGAGCCCCATTATTAGAGGTAAGTAGACAATAAAAGCTTTAAAAAAAATAAAGCATAGACACCCTATAACTTAATTCTAAGGCTCGACGCACACTGTCAGATTTGCGGCGACGCCGTAATAATTCAAAAGGCCCTTACCACAAGCAGTCGAAATACATGCCTTACTACAATGTAATATCTAATCATACAATTTATTATAAAAATATTCAATTACAATTATGTTGCTGCCCTTTTTAGCCTACTTAGAAATTTTGATTAACTTGTGGTAAGAGCGTAAATAAAACTATGAGGATAATATGCTGGAGCGGGGTAGGATTACATTGGTAAATATGCATAGGGAGATCCGGGATTACACTTTGGGGAAAGGTCTTAGGAAATACGAACTCTTGGTTTTTTTGTGGGGAGCCCCCTAATCTCCTTATCATCTACTTATGCGGTGTGCAATCGACCATTAATAAAAAAACTATTTTAATAGCCGTAATTTTTTAGTAGCCATTGCAACTTATGTGACTATTTTGTTTTTTTTTTCACACAGAGCTGTAGCACACGTTCCCGCTTTCGTAAGCTTTATATATAAATTAATATGCTTAATTAAATGTCTACGGATAAAGCCACTAGTGATTGTATTATTGCAGATGCCGAGCCAATACCAATTCTATTTACTATGATATTTTAAGTAGGTACTTTTTATTGAAAATAGCAATAAATACTTCTATAGTTTTTTTTTTTTATATTTTTATCTGTATTGTAGATTGGGCAATTCAAAGATTGATTTAACCAAGTGATAGACGATTCAAGAAATGGCTCGTCAGGGCCTCAAATCTGAGACCACTGGATGATTGACATTATTACACTTATATGAGATTATATTATTTTATTTATATTTATCTGAAGCGGAAAGTAGGTATATAAATAATAAAATGCTTTTGCGGATAATGTTGTTGGCTTTTAGCATTGCTTTGCTTGATAGTGAAGATGATTAAAATGAAGTAGAAAGCTCCCTTCTAAGGAGCAGTTGGAAAATTGTCAAGAGCGGCAGTTATGCATCAACTGAATACGACATATCTATAAAAATACATTTATCCAATGTTCATTAGGTTCAGATTAAAAATGAGGATATGTATTTTTGCCCATAAACTTTATTCATAGATTGATTTTAAAATTTATGTTTGTGAATCTAAACTGAGATAAAATTCAAGCACGGAATTCTCAGAAAGCGTGTAGATTACAAGATATTAAATTCTATGTCATTAAAATTTACCGTAGTTCAATTCTTTCATTGCATTCCTCTTAAACATCCATACGTTTACTACTTGTAAACACGATTACCTGTGTCCGTCTTAACCAGAGAGCATGGAACTCTACCGTTTTTTTTTTATTCTACGAGTCCTTTGTCAAGCGCGGATCCAGTCCCAATAGGGTCGACTTATTCGGCAGGGCCATTTAAATATGCGGCTAAGTTGCCGATACTCGGTAGATTTCCTACAAAGGAACGTTTTAATTGCCTATAAACTTAATTAGGCTTTGGGCATACCCATTTCGGCTTTAGGGCATGCCCATTTCGCTGGATCCGCGCCTGTCATTTGTAGGCAAAAATCACGTCTGTAATGCCAAGAGCCTGACAAATGTGTAAGTGGTGTATCTAATGATGGTGTTAGCTTTCGTTGTCAGCTACCGCGGCTGATTGTGTCGAGGGCTTGCAGGGCTCGAGTTACTGAGCGCGGACAGGGAGCTTGCGCGCTTCATGCTGTGAGGAAAATAAAGTAATAAATATCACAAACACTCTCTCATCACGGGTTAATCACACTTGCACATATTACATTGAAATGATCCTGGATTGTGGTAATTAGATTGGGTGACATTTTAGTGAACATAAAGTGAATTTGAAAATTATGAGACATTATTTGGACCACATTTGCAGGCAAAACATTTTAAATTAAAATACTTACAAAATTCGTTCTATATTTCAGTCTTCTTTGCCTGTTTCTGCTGTATGTATTGATTGCGTAAAGTGAGTGACTAATATTATGCCTACTTACTGAATAATATAATAATACCTACTAGGCTAATTAGTTTTCGTGATAAATAAAATAAATAAAAGTGACATCATTTAGTAACTTGTGCGTCATGTCACACCATTAATCATGTTCTTTCAGTTCCCTATTTAACTGATTTCCTAGACCTATTAAAGTAGATAGTTGGATACCTAAAGGAAAATAGGTTCCCTTCGAAAACTACATGGTAGGTACAGTTAATATAATCGCATACCTATGAACATCTCATTTTCGTTCATATAGAGAAGCTATAGCAAGATCGGGTGTGATGCAACAAGAGCGCGTGTTTGCGCAGACAGTAAGCGGAAATAATATAGCCTACCTACATAATATGCCAATAGCCCAACCACGGTCATGTTATAGATACAGTATTTTAACTTCGTATAAGCGAGTCACGCGAGTCATACTTACGCGCCTTGAGCTCGTTACCGAATTGTGTGCGTCAGTAATGCGGGACCAAGTACCCCACTTCAAATTTTAGGACTTTACCGGGTGTGTACTAAATATGTACTATTTGTACCCAAAACGAGACATTTGTACGTCTAAAGTTAAAAAAATTAAGCTGTCCTTGGTCTCACCACTTTGAATGTCAAAGAACATCGAGCTTGAGGAGCGTAGACATACACTCGGTACCTATTGTTGTTCCGACCATATGTAGAAAGTTAAAATACTGTATAAATAACATTACCATGTACCATGCGGTACGCAATGAGGGACGGATTTTGACAAGCCTATAACCTTTTCCATGTCTGAACTGCAATGTAGCTCTTTACCTTTCAGGGTCAGTGTAGTCTACGTCGGCCGGCAGGTGCGCGGAGTGGCGGCCCGCGAGCCGACCGAACAGTCGCGCAGACGAGCGACGCAACGACTCGCGCAGTCTAGAGAAACTCGCGCTCCGCGACACCGCGCCCCCGTCCTGCCCCCGTGTTATGCAATTTACACTCCATACTGCCAAGAACTCATATTTACATAGAACCACAGACCTTAAGGATGTCGTCGTGGCCACGAGTTTTATTGCCCGTTCTTTCTCGTGGTTCTACCTATTGCTTTGCGAACGAGGTAGTAAATGTAAAAGCATTAAGTAATTTACTTTAAAAAATTGACGTTCATAAGCGTCACCTTGTGACCTAGATGAATAAATGATTTTGACTTTGACTTTGTCTCCCTTGCTCTTACACTGGGGGAACGACTGCCACGCCACCAAGCGGCAATTTGGATCGTAAAAAGTTTGTCGTCAGAGGTTTATTCCCATCCAGTAACACCCTAAAGTGTAACACTGTTACTCGTTGGGAATTTTTTTCCCAACGAGTAACACCCTAAGTATATGTGTTACTGGATGGGAATAAAAAGTTGCATCGAGTAACAGATGTTACTTGTTGGGAAAACGCGCGGGTAAAGTATCCCAACGAGTAACAGTGCTACTCGTTGGCAAAAGACGCGGGTAAATCATCACATTATATAATAAATACCTTCAGATGTTTTTGCATATTATTTAATCATAATTATGTTTCAGTCTAATTAGTATTAATATGATTATACTACATAATCAAAGTTTTGTATACTATACATTTTAAGATGTACCAAGACTACAAAACATCTAAAGAGATTTGTTTTGTTTGCTTGTTATTTCTAGGCCTGCACAATATTGCAAGATGATAAAATGTCTGCAGATTTAAGAATAATTAAATCTGCTAGCAATATCACCATGAATGTCGGAACAGGTACCTATCTATCATCTTATTTAAAATCTATACCCTAGGAAGAAAAGTTGTTTCGTGTCTGAAAAGGTCCAAAAATAAAGAAAGACATTTAAACATTTTGTAACAAATTTAATAAAATTTAGAAAAAACGTCATAGCTACAAAAATTAAAATTGAAAAATTGAAGAATTTGTTTTTGCTGGTTCATCTAAGATTACCCAAAAAATCACGGAGTTTACAAAATTTTGAAGTTCTTATCCAAAAACTAGACACTTGGAGCTACAGTTTCCTTTATTTTGATTTCCTGTACGACTATTTCTCGCGAAGTTACGGCTTGTTGAAAATTGCCCAAAAATTAGGATTTTTTTTTTGATCCCTTAATTTTTTGTCCAGTAATATACACTATATTAATTTAAAAGTAACTTAGAGACTAGTAATTCAAATATCACAATTAAATCAATATTGATAAAATTCGGTACAAAGTTTTTGATAGATATCTACTGGAACTAAAACTATCACAATCAAAATTATGTAACCAACATAAAACATAAACAGAGTAACTATTGACGATCATTATTGCCAACGAATGTATGTTGTGTGTCTGACTTGTGATTAATTTGCTAGTCCACATATACGTGTAAATTACTTAGTGTATTTTACGTATTTACTATACTTGAATTTTATCAGTTAATCGATATTTTATACTTTTATTCATGAGTAAGTTGTGATGCATACAATGTAACGTTCAACATATAAGCAACTTGCAATACTTTTAGTATAACTTATTGCACCCATGCAATAAGTTATTTTTAGTTTAATATATACTACTGGAAAAAATTAAGGGATCAAAAAAAAACAAATTTTTGGGCAATTTTCAACAGGCCGTAACTTCGCGAGAAATAGTCGTACAGGAAATAAAAAAAAGGAAACTGTAGCTCCAAGTGTCTAGTTTTTGGATAAGAACTTCAAAATTTTGTTAACTCCGTGTTTTTTTGGGTAATCATAGATGAACCAGCAAAAACAAAATCTTCAATTTAAATTTTTTGTAGCTATGACGTTTTTTCTAAATTTTATTAAATTTGTTACAAAATGTTTAAATGTCTTTTCTTTATTTTTGGACCTTTTCAGACACGAAATAACTTTTATTCCTAGGGTATAGATTTTAAATAAGATGAAAGATAGGTACCTGTTCCGACATTCATGGTGATATTGCTAGTAGATTTAATTATTCTTAAAGCTGCAGACATATAATCATCTTGCAATATTGTGCAGGCCTAGAAATAACAAGCAAACAAATCTCTTTAGATGTTTTGTAGTCTTGGTACATCTTAAAATGTATCATATACAAAACTTTGATTATGTAGTATAATCATATTAATACTAATTAGACTGAAACATAATTATGATTAAATAATATGCAAAAACAACTGAAGGTATTTATTACATAATGGGATGATTTACCCGCGTCTTTTGCCAACGAGTAGCACTGTTACTCGTTGGGATACTTTACCCGCGCGTTTTCCCAACAAGTAACATCTGTTACTCGATGCAACTTTTTATTCCCATCCAGTAACACATATACTTAGGGTGTTACTCGTTGGGAAAAAAAATCCCAACGAGTAACAGTGTTACACTTTAGGGTGTTACTGGATGGGAATAAACCTCGTCAGAGCGCCCATAGGAAATGTGCTTCTATGTATAAATCTGAGTTCTTTGTTACCGTTCATAAGTGACAAAACTACCAATACATATAAAAAGTAAAACACTCGTCTCAAATGGCAACATTGATTCAAATGTACACAGTATGTAACGTTTCTGAACGTGTCTGTTTTTTGAATATGGAATACAGTAGGCGAGGATGGTAAGTTGGGTTGAAGTTGATAGGATAGATCTTGGTAGGCTGAATGAATCATTGCCTTGGTCTAAAGAACAACAGTACAGTAATGGCGGGAAGAACCACAGAAAAAAATAAACTCTACAATGGAGAAGTGTAACTAGTATGTAGGGTAGAGTGAGAAATGATATATAGGCACAAAACATCCATACAGAGTGAATGAGATGCCACCATGCATCTACTCTAACAGCAAAAGCCGTTATGAACAAAATGTGTTTGTGTGTCTGTTCGTTTGTCATGCGCCATGTTTGCTTCGTGGGCTATAAATTGCATAACACTGTAGACTCACCTTGTTCAAATAAATATATAAAATAAAACCAAAAAATAATGTTACATAAATTATATTTATTAACAATTTTTATAATTACCATTCGATCTTGTTATCGACACAATAAAAAAATATTTCTCATCGGTGTAACGTGGCGATTATTAAATGGAGATTCTTTATAAAACTGTGAAAGTTATGTCGATATTGTAGTATAATGTACATAGAAAAGTTTCCACAATTCAAGCACCCCCATAGTTTCAAAGAAAATTCAGTGTATATAAAAATACTATATAATAATATTTACCTACTCTCACATAACTCTTAGATCGACATACGCTAACACTGGAATGAAAGTTAAGCATAAAATTACTGATGATAATGACGTTAAAACATGACTATTGGTAAATAGATAAAATAGCTGTACTCAACCACCTCTTGTTAATTTCACACTATTTATCATATATACTTAAATCTCATGTTCACATACAATAGACCCAATTTTAAAGAAACCGCTACGTTTCTAGCCTTACTTTAGTAAAATATTAAAATATATTTAATCTAAATGGGTCTACAACTAATATTATAAGGTTGAGTAAAGCTAAGCGACCGTAAAAATAAAAATTCCACATTCATGCATTCTTTCGTAACAAAGAATATACATTGATAAAAAATACAATCAGTAAATTAAAAATTGAATTGTAAGCGAATAAAATCGTTGTTTAAACATGCTCAAATAATTATTATTCAAATAAAAATATATTGTAATGATATTTATAAATATGTATTTCAATGATTATAAATGCAAATTCAGCTTATAAATTCTCAAAATATATACACATTTTATATAACCATTATATAACTGTTCTAGATAACTAGAAAACCTATATCTATCAGAGTATACAAAAAAAAATACTGTAAAAATATTTTTTATAGTTTTATTATACATATTAGCACAAACAGGTACCAGATTGTTTGTATACTCTGATCTAAATACATAATATAATATATATTTATATAAATAAATATTATAACACGGTTATATCAAATGATTTTCAACAAATGACAAAGTGTCATCGCATAAAACAGCATACAAGAACCGTCTTGACTTTTTTTATTTATTTATAAACAAAATAATGTATACTATAGGACGGCTAACTGACATGCTTATCACACAATCATTTGTATTTTTATTATATTTTTTTATAGAAAATTTTTATCTTCACTAAAATTATATCGCATGCTAATAAATAATACTAAGCTACTAAGACCATTTTGAATTTTCTTGTGATAAAATGCTACAATCCAAATTAAAACTTAACTAAACGTTGGTTTAGGCCATAAACTATGCGCATTACTTTTTCTGCCCAAAAATTCAAAATGGCGGGCAAATTTTAAGTGTGGAACGCACATGATCCGTAACAACAGTGGGCGAACATTAGTCGTGGTACGACAGGCAATGGGTTTGATTCTACCACTAGTAAAGGCATGATCCAAGAATATCAGGCTATACGTGTAGCGTTTGTCTAAATAGCAAAAGTACGGTGCATAAAATACATATTGCTACAACTATTTTTAATCTTATAAAATTGTAATGAAAGCCTTCAGCAAACCGACTATAATCGTTAACATAACGCCTGTCTCAGTCCCACCTGCAAGTTCTCATAGAGTAACTATTGAGTTGGAGTGAGATGGCAGTATGTTACGAAGCCACTGCTCTCGTACCCAGGACCATGTGCGTAAAGCGAGTGTGAACTTAAACCCTATGGTGTACTACATAAAGACTACTGGTGCGGCGCATTGCTTCCGGTGTTGATCCCTAGAGCATTGAACAGCTTTGACTTTAGGTTCATGCGTGGTTCGCTCGCTTGGTTCGCGCCCTAAGGAAACAAACAAAAAATAAACAAAATAATAATGTGCAAATTATATGAAATTACGGTGTAGTAACAAGCCAAAGTGACAGCAAATAAAACAAATGAAGTGTGAATAAAATTGTTTACTTAGAAAGTATGGAAAATAATGTCGATTCTGTTGTGTTATATGTCTTGTCCGAATTGTTGTGGCTTGTAAAAGAGTGGATTGGAAGCATTTTCATTTACTTATTACCACTCCGATTCAAACAAAACCACTTATTTTATTGATTGTGCTTTGCTTGAATGCAATAAAACTTTTCAGCCTATAACTTATATTCTTTTTATTTTGCTGGCAGTATCTCGATTATTTGTAATATAAAACGAGCGCTGTCTGGCAAAATCACGAATAGGCAGGCTGGTTCACAGACTTTAATACTTAAGCCTGAATAGAAATATTTGTAAACTAGAGGACGCCAGCAGCTACGCATGCATTTTTTTTTAAATTTACCCGTTTTGGCCGATCCCGTGGGAATTTCGGGAAATCCCTTCTTAGTGCACCCCTACGGTCCCCAAGGAATATACATGCCAAATTTCAGCTTCCTGCGCCCAATAGTTTCGGCTGTAGCGTGTCTGTCAGTCAGTCAGTAACGCAAGGATTTTATATATTAAGATAATTACAATTTTGTCACTTTACAACACTAGCAACTAACTTAAAATAATTTTGTCACATAACTTATTTCAATGAGAAGCTACGTATTCATAACTTGTGAAGTAAGACAACAGAATCGAACGTATAATATTGTATAGTGCAAGCCCAACCATAGTGAGGACTATTCACTAATTACATTCCATACTCAAAAAGTAGAATTACGGTGCTGATACACCTGAGCATTAGCTTGTAACAGAACAGCGAGCATTCTCCGTTTTTTGTTATGTCGAAATGAACAGCGAACATAGCCGAACATTGCTACAAATATTTTCATGATATTTTAAGCGAACGCTCTAGTCAGCAAAAACGTCAAAGCAAATTTACTGTCAATTCGCTATAAGGCTGTGGTTCCACTAGGCGGAGCGGAGCAGAGCGGAGACGAGCTGTGCCGCGATTCACCGATCACATGGCTTGAAATAGAAGAGATGTGGATTTCAAGCCATGTGATTGGTGAATCGTGGTACAGCTCGTCTCCGCTCTGCTCCGCTCCGCCTCAGTGGAACCGCAGCCTTATGCTCGCCAGAACGTTCGTAATAAATGTATCAGCATCATTCATCATCATCATTACAGGTTAATGCTCAAATGTATGAGCACGTGAAGAAAAATGTACAAATATAATAAAACATCACCCGTTTTCAGGGCAAAATGAAACCCAACATAAATACCAGTAAAAAAAGTAGCAAACATTAAAAATATATACAAACAAACAACAAAAATAAAACATAACAAATGTATGATTTTGATGAACATGTGTTTACTTGCAACGCTGCCTGATAATCCAAATGATTTTTGAATATATGAATGCATGAAGAGTGGCTGAAGACACACACAATTTTACATATCTCCTAAACGCCCTAGCTTTCGTAACTAGATCATAATTGCATAACTATTATAAGAATTCCCCTTACACTAACTGTATATATTACAATTTAGAAAAAACACTTTTTATTCTAAAACCAAAAAGCATTGTTTAATACAAATAAAGCACCAATAAACAAAAAATAAACTAGTTGCGAATTTTCAAGTCAAGGAATCACGCGCAACAGTCATAGCTGTTATTTTTTTTACAAAATATGATAATAATTTGATATCGAAAGCTTTGTACATGAGATTTGTATAGTGCAATACCCATTAGTGGTAAATTTCGACGTATACATGCGCACCATGGCAAGCTCCCAGTGATAAGGTGATTGTTTAGATGGTGTGCGGCTTAACGAAACATGTACACTCTGTGCAAACCCAATTTTGGCTGAGGTGGCTTCGTTCGGACTTATTTCCTACTCTTGCACCGTCTTATGTCTATTTTTAGTGCAGTATTTTAAGCCTTTAAAATGATGTATTTTAACATAATTTCAAATATACATAACTACTTATCTTATAGTTTACTAAAATTGGAATAAACAATATCTCATCTATCCAGCAGCTTAAAAAATAAGTACTTCTTATGAAATTAACACGTACTTAAAATGTACCTACTTTAAAAACTTGATATGGGAACTCATTTATTGGCTACACTATAATTATTTATTAAATTTAACAAAATCACTTTATGTATTTTATTAAACACTAAATTGATAATTCGAAGTTAATCGTTGATTAAAGAAATATCTGTTGCATAAACTTAGTACTTAGATGAACCAATTTTTAAAGATTATTAATTAGATTAAAAAAATGCAACCAGTTTTCATTCACAAAACAATCGGTCTACTGATGTATAAAAATAATTATTGTGACAAGGCAATTTTTTTTGTATATTTTGATAGCCTTGAAAACTTTGCCCGGTGAGCGCAGAAGGCTCCCAAATATACAGGCAAACTTGACGCCAAAATGTTATGACCGAAATTCAATGAATATTACATGTAACTTGAAACCAGGTTCAAACTGCGATAACGCTAGGAAGATGATGATTATATGTAAGTTCGAACGCAAGCCACTTATACACAAGACAAAGCGACAAAGACGTGTGGTGGCTCAAGGCCTGACCTCGTCGTGTGTGTCAGGCGCGGGGGGTGCGGGGGGCTCGGCGCCGTCCCGACTGCCGTGGCGCGCGCCCCGAGCCCGCGACTGCTTCACGATGTCCAACGCCTATAGCCAAGCGGGATTAGCAATGTCACCACAATATTTGCCTAGATTACGCTAACATTTGCCTAGATAGCTTTAATGTTTGCCTATGTAACTGTAATATTTGCCTACACAACTGTAAAATTGCCCTACTGATTTTGGACGCTTTCGCCCATAGCATTACATTCAGCCCCCATTCATTACTCTAATATTTGCCTACGTACATTTAATATTTGCCTAACTAACATTTGCCTACATGGCTAATATTGGCCTATACAACCCTAATCATAACTTTAAGATTTGCCTATATAATTCTAATATTATAATAATACTAGTTTTCGAAGTTTTCGCCCATAACATAAATTCTTTTATCAAAAATTCAACTCCAGAATTTCAAATAAAATAATGTCTAAATGACTATGGGAAAATAAATAAAAAGGCTCTGCAAATAAAACGGCTCTTCCTTTGCTATCAAATTATAAGATAAGATTTTGTTGAATTACTAAGGTCATTTATGGAAATATTCAATAAAATATTGTCCTAAGAAGTCAATCAGGATTCCGGACACTGGCCAATACTTTGCCTAAATTAAAGCCTAGGAATTTTGGACAACTTTGCCTACATTTATAGAAAATTTCGAAAAACACTTTTTATCGCCAATTATTCAGCCACCTGTAATACAACAATAAACTAAGCATTTGTTATTAGCTCTTGTTTGTGACTTACTTGCTGAACGTGCTAGGCAGCGTGCAAAATTAATATTGTTCTGTTAACTTGTGCTCGTAATAGCCAATATCATAATAACAACGGTACAAATAGTGTTCACATTGCCCGAAACGATTATCGGAATTGCCCGGGCAATGTTAATTTTGGGTAAATTTAAAATTGTCTGTGTGTATGTGTGCGTGTAGTTATAAAAGCAAATAAATAGTGAGAAATAATTTGAAGAAATTGTTTAAATTTAAACATTGTTGTAAAATGTCTTAAGCGGCATATTTGACTTGTAAGTTTGAAGTTAATCTTTTAGTTTTATAGATGTAAATATATTATGTCGCTTAAGTCACTCTTGTCTTTTAAGATGTGTATTATAAATATAAAATGTCTACGGAATTCAATCATAGATATCAAAAATGTTAACTACAAATATGCAAAAGTAGAAGTGCATTAATAATAACTGACACGCCAGTGATAACACTCTGTATAGTGATGTTGTAATATAGCATGTAACAGACAGACGTATAATTCATTTGTTTGTTAGTATTCAGTTTTTCAGAAACATGGACAATAATAATTAAACTTTTTCATTTTTGAAACAGAAAAGTATATTTGAATTAGGCAAAATATTTTTGATAATTACATTTTAGTACATACGTCGCGAAAGGCAAATTTTATAATATAACATGTACTGCGAAAGGTTATTTTTTTAACAAAAATACATTATCATGTCTGTTACATGTATTAAAGAAGTCAGTAGTAATTAAAATCGTAAATTTCGACCAAAATAAATTGTGTGAGCTAATAAGGCTGACACATATTGCTTGCGTATACGTAAACGTGGACGGTGCTTTTGACGTGATTTATAATTTAAGCCACGATTCCATTTAGAATGGATGGACCAGTTAGTGTTGGAGAAAACTCGAGTCCAGGAGTCGATTTTTACATACTCGACTCAATTTCACGGGGTTCGTTATGCCCATAACTCGAGAGTCCAGAGTGCAGTCGAGCGCGAGTCTTAACTTGATACACGACTCTTAAAAAGAACTCGAGTAACAAATCAGACTCGAGTTTTTAACGAAAGTCGAGTTAAAAGACTGACTCAATGATACTTCGACTCAAAAAAATGTCGAGCAAAACATGTAATTTTTTATTATATACCCAGAACATATTTCTTTCTATAGTCCGTGCCACGAGAACATAGACTTTTTGTAAACAAAGAATTTCTACTAAGTGACTTAGCGATAGTTCTGTCAAAAACAAATAATATCAAATCCAATGAGCGCAACGGTACATAGACTATACGTGTCATTAGAAACTAATATGTCAATGGATCGGGTTTTCATCGATATTATGCGCTGTCAACAGGATTTTTTCATGTTTTGAGGTACTGGCGCCTAGAATGTCAACATTTGGAGTTAGTTCATTGAAATGTTACATTCTTGAGCTTAAAACATGCATTTATCAGAGGACAAAATTAATTTTTCAGTTGTCAAGTTGTCGTTTACCCCTAAACGTAAAGTTAAATACAAGTTTATAGGATCGCAACGCCCCTCCACTGCCGGCATCTCGACAAAGCGGGTGCAGGATAGCAGATGGCAAACTATTAGTCGTGCAGAAAATTATTTAAGTATACCTAAAAAAGAAATTGCGTTTTCAGACTACCGTAACTTTTAATGGATTTTGTTTAAGTTCATTCTGACGATTTCATTCACAGAACACGTAAAATCTCCATGCCTAGAATTTTTTATGCAATGTATTTACTGGCTAGTTATCTGTAATATTATTAGTTGTTGGTCAATAATTTAATATTTTGGGATAGGTAGGCTACTTTGAGCAAATTATTTATTGTCTATTATTTAAAAATAATCATGTGAATAATAGAGTGACATGTATGTACTCTATCATAAAATACATGGTACCTACTCTATCCTTAATTTACAGGATAAATTATGTGTAAAACGACAAAAAAATCGCCAAATTTATGAATAAAACAAAATATTTCATTTTATTTCAGTAAAATTTAATAACATAAATTTAAAAACATAAAGGCATAATTAGGCATTGAAAAAAAATACTGTTCAGAAATTATAGGTAAAATCTCAAACACAACTGTTTGAAAAAAGGTTGTAAAGCCCTGAATGTTTGTTTACAAAAAGTCTATCTTCTCGTGGCCTCAACTATACATGTTTCATAGACAGAAAAAATATGTTGACAATATAAAAAAAAAACATTTATTATTTATGAGGACACATTTATTAATAAAACATTTATAGAAATAATGAAAAACAGATATATTTTATTTTTTATACTTCATAAATGTTTAGTACATGGATCATGGACACAATAGAATTTACTTGTATCCACAGCCTCTCTGCATACTCATCGTCTAATTCCGACAACTTTTGGGGAAACAAAAAGCAATAATTGAGAGGGCATGTCAAATAAATTAATAATAATAATAACAATTAATTTATTTACATTATTCACATTATTAAAATCCATTCATAAATAAAACACAAGGAAAATCAGTTAATAATAGTGTTTTAGCTAGTTAGGTGGTGCGTGCTCAGTTCAAAACGAGTCGAGCTCGACTCGTTCATTACGTGAGCAAGCTCGAGCTCACAAGAAAATTCGAGCTCAAATGCTAAACTCGTGTTTAAAGGGATGCTCTCTAAACACAGTGAGCAGGAGTATGTGTCTTAGTGAGTCGTGTATTGCGATTAAGAGCTGAGCACTTAAATGTCGACTTGCGGACTCGAGTTTTGTCCAACACTCACCCATTACCTACCTACCTTATACCTTACCTAACTAATATTTTAAGAACCAATTTGAATTTTACGAAATCTTATTATATTTATTTTTTGTCCGGCTTCAAATGGATACAAACGGTTTTTATGACTGAATGTGTCAAGATATCAAGAACTAGTTAGTAACACACACATTTTAATTCATCGGGGTGTTCATTGTGTCCATATTTATGTCCCCCGTAACACAAATTTTATTAATGCGGGATATGACTTTTTAAGGGAAAACATCCTTGTGTGGTTGTTGTCTTACAAACACACAAAAGACCGTATACGTGCACGCTGACGTATACGCATCCAACACATCCAAACCCTCAAAATCAGTGTCAAATAAATAAATAAAGAGGAATATAGTGCGTGTGCGTCCTTACCTCCTTCCGGCTGCGTAGCGCGCAGTCCTCGAGTGTCTCGGCGGCTTCGTACTTGCCCTGGCGCCGGTACAGCGCGCCGAGGTTCTTCAGCGTCGTTGTTACCGTTGGGGAGTCGACCTGAAAAAAAAAAACACTAAAATGTTAATATCAATACAAAATTTTTTTTTAATCCAAGGTAAATATTCAGACAGGCAGTCGCTCTGTGGCAAAGCTTAATATTCAGCTAAATCTGATTAGACGAGTACGCGGACCCCAGGTTGAAACTGGGTTAACGCTAGGAGGATGATGAATCCAAGGTAAACAGTAAAACAAAAAATGTTGATGTATTTCTGTAAAACGTGTGAACATTTACAACACCTGATTGAAGCGCCGAAAGGTCAATGAACTTTATTCTCAATCTGTTTGGCACCTACTATAGTGGACATAGCAACAGACGGCCGTGTTGAGGATATATGGTTCAAATCCACGGCACGCACTACCGACTTGTCGTAGTTTAACATCTTAATATAAAGGTTGTTTTATAAGTTATCGGACGGATTTTAGTATCGTACTCAGTATTGGATTCTCATTACAAGGTTATAAATATTAGGTCCTGTATAAGTAGGGTTCTCGAAAAAGCAGCATAGCCGTCCGCTCGCTTTCCTGCTCCATAACTCCGATCATAGTCAAACAAACAGAGCCTGAACATTCTTTGACAGCTTTATGAGCGCGGCCGTACTCGTTCAAAGTTGCCTTTATTTAAACACTAGATGGAGTTGTTCGTACCTTGGCAGCTTTGTGCCAGCCGCCGTACTCGTTCAAAGTTGCCTTTATTTAAACACTAGATGGAGTTGTTCGTACCTTGGCAGCTTTGTGCCAGCCGCCGTACTCGTTCAAAGTTGCCTTTATTTAAACACTAGATGGAGTTGTTCGTACCTTGGCAGCTTTGTTCCAGCCGCCGTACTCGTTCAAAGTTGCCTTTATTTAAACACTAGATGGAGTTGTTCGTACCTTGGCAGCTTTGTGCCAGCCGCCGTACTCGTTCAAAGTTGCCTTTATTTAAACACTAGATGGAGTTGTTCGTACCTTGGCAGCTTTGTGCCAGCCGCCGTACTCGTTCAAAGTTGCCTTTATTTAAACACTAGATGGAGTTGTTCGTACCTTGGCAGCTTTGTGCCAGCCGCCGTACTCGTTCAAAGTTGCCTTTATTTAAACACTAGATGGAGTTGTTCGTACCTTGGCAGCTTTGTGCCAGCCGCCGTACTCGTTCAAAGTTGCCTTTATTTAAACACTAGATGGAGTTGTTCGTACCTTGGCAGCTTTGTGCCAGCCGCCGTACTCGTTCAAAGTTGCCTTTATTTAAACACTAGATGGAGTTGTTCGTACCTTGGCAGCTTTGTGCCAGCCGCCGTACTCGTTCAAAGTTGCCTTTATTTAAACACTAGATGGAGTTGTTCGTACCTTGGCAGCTTTGTGCCAGCCGCCGTACTCGTTCAAAGTTGCCTTTATTTAAACACTAGATGGAGTTGTTCGTACCTTGGCAGCTTTGTGCCAGCCGCCGTACTCGTTCAAAGTTGCCTTTATTTAAACACTAGATGGAGTTGTTCGTACCTTGGCAGCTTTGTGCCAGCCGCCGTACTCGCCGTATGGCGCGTTCTCCTTCTGCAGGTGCTTGTTCTCCTCTCGCTCCTCCGCCACCTGCCAGATCGGTTTGTTGTCGCCTGCCAACATACACACACATTATACACTGGCAAACTAAAGTATCAAATGGAATAAAATTAATTAGCATGACTAACCAACTTTGATATAATATTGAACAAAAAAAATACCCTTTGAAAGACAGAAACTTTATTATTATACCGCCTATAGACACAGTCCAGCTTATTTTTCTTTTAATGAGTATTTTTTGTTTTTGTAGGAGTTCATAAAAAGTTGGTTAGTCACTTTTAAGACTTAATAATATAATTACACTTGAATATTTCAATAATACTAAATGTAATTCTACTTTGAATTAAAGTTAATAATAGGTAATTATATATTATTATCCAAACCAGTTAATTAAATAATAAAAAAAATAAAACTAAAAAATAATGTGACACAAGTCGGGAAGGTGTGACACACTGGCAAAAGACAGTAGTTCAACAAAAAAAAATATAATTAAAAATAAAAATCAAAATAATATTAAAAAATAATATATTCTTTGCCTTTCCTACCTGTGCCACACAGTATTCCAAACTTGTGTCACTCACCGGTTAAGTTTTTCTTTATAAACATCCATACAATGCACCAAATGTTATTATGAACCTGTTGTATTAGAAAGGACCTCACCATCTTGGACAACAGAAATAACAAATAAAATACTATTCCTGAATTTTCGTTACTTCAAATATTTTTTTATTTAAAATATTTCTTTGCTTATTCAAAGCAAACTGTAAAATACTTCATAATCATCGTTTCTAGTTAGATAATATCAATGAGAAAAATTCGTGATAAATCTTATTGAATTATTTGGTGCCATTCACCACATATTAAAATGTAAAAAGTCCAAAATAAGGCGACTTTTGAGCATCGGCTTGATTTAATGATTTTGTTTTCATAATATTTTTTTATTTCAGCAAATTAAGTCTAAAGTAAATCTGTCATTTCTGTTTCCAAGTAAAAATAAAATATAAATTAAATAAACAAAACAGCTTATGATCTCCATTTAATGTAAATAAATAGTATATAAATACTTATTTATTAATCTCGCATACTATATAATAAAATTCAGCGTTTTGTCAACATTTGGTATACAATAATTATGTCAATATTTGGCATAGCAACTCTTAAGGAAGACATATCAATATACATATGTAGAATAACAATTAATATAATTTGAAAGTAAACTAATCTTCACGGATTTCAATAATACTTGGAAGAAGTAGGACCGTTTAAGTAATAGTTAAACGCGAAATATTATGAGTAAGGAGGATGATTGACTGGATGTATGTTTGTTACTCTTTGTTACAGAAACTACTCGACTGATTTTGATTGGAATTTGCAGTAATATAGCTTAGGGATTATATATAGGCCGGAGCTGCGGGCAAATGTAGTCTAGTTGGCTCTGTCAATTTTACCGATATTACGTAGCTAACCTCAAAACATACTTTATACATATCCCGGTAGGTAAACATTTAAAGAAACACTAATGGCCGAAAAAGTTAAACTAAACAAAATCAGTGAAAATAGTTTAATTTCAATATGTAACATTCGCAAAAATATTTGGTAAATTATAGCCATTTACTGGTCAAAGCAAAGCTTTCATCCGAACTAAAATTAAATTAACAATTAATATTACAACAACAGTCTATCTAAAGCCAGTATATTAATCCGGTTAACTACTGCTTCTAAGGAACAAGTACTAAATAATTAAACGGTTAGCCGTATGCAGGGCCGGACTAAGCCGGAAGTGCCCAGATGACTTTCACAAGCATAGGCACTAGATTGCAAGAACTGTAACCTAATATGTATGGGCCCATTTTACCCTCACAACCGAGGCCCGGACAAGCTGGGACTCGGCTGCCAAACACTACCTCTACTATATGGCCAGTCTGACTGACCCTATATTTAAAATAATAATATTTAAAATCCGATTACTAACAGTTGTATACACATGCTTTAGTTAAACTGTTGATAAAATCAATAATTTAAATCTTTTTATTTCTCAGTAAATGCATACCTCGTTCTACTACAACCATTCATTGGACTATAAGTATACTAACTATAGAAGCTTTTATAATAGCGACGAAGCGAATCATTAATAAAACTAAGGCAAGATTTATTTAAGAGTATAATATTCTATAACAAAAATATAAGACCTCATTACGCAATAGGGGCTAAATATAAGAACAGACTTAGTCCTACTTTTTCAGACCATTCATTAATTATCATCATCATCCTAGCGTTATCCTAATTTCTTGTCTAGTCTTGGAAAAAGAGAAATCTTGACAAAATATTAGCTATTTTGTCCATAAATAAGTTAAGAGAACTTTATTTATTTTAATTTGAGTGTAATTACTACGTAGAGATATAGAACTAAAATTAACATTATTCTTCCTATAACTTCAAGTAGAGGCTTGGCGTCGAACTATATTTAGACCATATTTTATAATAAGGCCGTATTTTTCTCAAGATAGCACTTTCTCCTTTAAAAATACCAAATAATCAATATCTTTTAAAGTTGGCGCAAGTATCTTGAGAGCACCAATTTGAAAATCGCTGTCGCTTAGACAAAAGCTTAAGTAACGGCTTCAGAGGTGAACTAGAGCAACTGCAACAATATTAGCATATTTCCCTTATATATTTGCTGTATTATATCACAATTCTAAAACAGTTAGTGCGTCGATAAGATCCAGTTAAATAACTTCGTCCAATTTTTTATTTTAAAAAGATAGTAGTAGTAGATAATGGCTATCCAGACTTCAGACCGGTCAAATAAAAAAAATGGCCCACAGAGTTAACAAGTGGAAGCGACTGCGAAAATGGTTGACAGTCCTGTATTCAAGTTCCAACTATGAAACCGTTAACATAATTAACAATAAAAAATATCAAATATAGATGCGAAACATTAAAGAAACTTAACGCGAAAATTAGAATTACATCTTCATATCTAAAAGTCACTTGTCTTTTAAGGCGAGAATTATATTTATTTAACATCTATATTCGTATTCATAATTAATACTATTATTGCTAAAACATAATCAGGCAACGCAAGGCACTTTCTTTCGTACAATGCTATAAGCGCACATTTAAATAAATTTATAATTATGTAGAACCTAATAGCATCGATTGGAAGCACTCGACTATAGAAGAACCGCTTCTACTACAACTTTTGAGGGTAATTTGTTTAATTTTAAAGTGGTCTTCTGTACATTAGCTGCCGGACACAACCGAGACGAGAGTAATTTGATTAGCAACTTTAATACGACCATTTAAGGTCTATTTTCCATTGAACATTATTTTATTATTTATCTATGAAGTTCTAATATACGAATATTGCTTTAAGGTTGATATTTCAGGAACCTTTCTTAGTAATTATCGCGTCTCGGTGGCTTGTCTATAGCTGCCTGTATTATCTTCCCTATCACAACAAGTTTACTCAATTTTTACGAATACTTTTGGGAAATAACATTAAATATATTTTTATTTCACTGCAACAACATATTGTATTCAAAATCACAGAACAACTAGTGTAATAATTTTGGTATATATATATTTGGTTAATTTGAACCCGTACGACGTCATGTTAAAAGAAAACTTCGTTTTTTGTCATGAATGGAACGAAAAAGATGAACCAACGAAAATTTCTATACTTCGCATAGGTACTTTTAGTCACAATGTACTTAAACAAATCAATTGTAAATTAATCATAGCACGTACAATCTCGTTAAAATTCCCTTAGTTCACGGCAAAGGCAATCGAGACTGTCAAAATTCTTTAACAATCTTGATATGTGGATTGTAATCCACAGTCAAGATTAAGGCGAGGCCAGTTGATCGATTTAGATAAACTAATTCAAATTCAATAAATAAATAATTAGTAAAATTGTCTAAAACAAACACTTTCTACTAAATTTATGACTATACTAGATGAATTGAGCCCGCGGTTACACCCGCGTTATTTAAGGCTACTGCTCCGCTCCCGTAGCTCATAGCGTGATGTTATATAGCCTATGGCCTTCCTTGATAAATGGGCTATCTAACTCTGAAATAACTTTTTAAATCGGGTCAGTAATTCCTGAGAGAAGCGCGTTCAACCAAACAAACAAACTCTTCAGCTTTATATATTAGTACTAGCTGACCCAGCGAACTCCGTATCGCCTTTATAAGAATTTTTATTTAATTCCCTTTTTTCCAAGCCCCTTTTCCAAAGTAACCATTGACTTAGCGCTTAATCTCTTATCATTCCAGGGTCTATAAATGATGCAAAAACGAACATAGATTTTTATATAATATTGAATTCCCCATTCCTTAAAATATCGGAGACGATACCCATATCGACTTTTTAAAAAAATCCCGTCCGCCATCTTTGATTTCATATCCGCCATCTTTGATCACGAAATAGATGTTGTATTTAGTTTCGCCATCCCTTAAAACATCGGAGACGATAACTATATTGATTTTTTAAAACTTTCTCATCCGCCATCTTTGATTTCTCATCCGCCATCTTTGAACACGAAATAGATGTCGGATTTGGATTCCCCATCCCTTTAAATATCGGCTACGATACCCATATCGACTTTGAAAAAAAATCCCATCCGCCATCTTTGATCACGAAATAGATGTAGGATTTGGATTCCCCATCCCTTTAAATATCGGCGACGATACTCATATCGACTTTGAAAAAAAATCTCATCCACCATCTTTGATTTCCTATCCGCCATCTTTGATCACGAAATAGATGTTGTATTTGGATCCACCATCCCTTAAATCATCAGAGACGATACCCATATTGATTTAAAAAAAAATTCCCATCCGCCATTTTTGATTTCCCATCCGCCATCTTGAATCACGAAATAGATGTTGTATTTGGATTCCCCATCCCTTCAAACATAGGAGACGATACCCATATTGATTTTAAAAAAAAAATCCCATCCGCCATTTTTGATCACGAAATAGATGGTGTTTTGAATTCCCCATTCCTTAAAATATCGGAGACGATACCCATATCGACTTTAAAAAAATCCCGTCCGCCATCTTTAATTTCATATCCGCCATCTTTGATCACGAAATAGATGTTGTATTTAGATTCGCTATCCCTTAAAACATCGGAGACGATAACCATATTGATTTTTTAAAACTTTCTCATCCGCCATCTTTGATTTCTTATCCGCCATCTTTGATCACGAAATAGATGTCGGATTTGGATTCCCCATCCCTTTAAATATCGGCGACGATACCCATATCAACTTTGAAAAAAAATCCCATCCGCCATCTTTGATTTCCTATCCGCCATCTTTGATCACGAAATAGATGTTGTATTTGGATTCACCATCCCTTAAATCATCAGAGACGATACCTATATTGATTTTTAAAATTTTTCCCATCCGCCATTTTTGATTTCCCATCCGCCATCTTGAATCACGAAATAGATGTTGTACTTATTTGGATTCCCCATCCCTTCAAACATCGGAGACGATACCAATACTGTTTTTTTTAAATTTTCCCATCCGCCATCTTTGATTGCCCATCCGCCATCTTTGATCACGAAATAGATGTTGTATTTCGATTCTCCACCCCTTAAAATATCGAAGGTGATACCCATATTGATATTTAAAATTTTCTCATCCGCCATCTTTGATTTCCCGTCCGCCATCTTGGATCACTAAATAAATTTCATATTATTAATCAGCGTCCCGAAAATCTCAAAAACGATACCCATATAGATTGTATCCTATTTGTTTAGCCTTTTTTTGCCTTTGACCCAACCCTCCCTCTTCTCGTTTGACCATTTTATTATTTTTGTCCGGCCCCTAAAAGTTGTGGTCTAATTTTATATAGCCTATAGCCTTTCGGAATAATTGGGCTATCACAGGCAATAACAATTTTTAAAATCCGACTGCTAGTTCCTGAGATAAGCCGACATTATGTTTTAGCCTTTTTAGCCTTTTGCCCGGCCCCAAAGGGTCGAAGCGTTATGTTATATAGCCTATAGCCTTCCGGAATAACTGGGCTATCGTATACAAAAAGAATTTTTCAGATCCGACCGGTAGTTCCTGAGATTAGCGCGTTCAAACAAACAAACAAACAAACTCTTCCTCTTTATTATATTAGTATAGATAAGATTATGTAAAAGTGTCGAACCAAATATATTTCATAAAAAAAGAGCTTATTCTCTTTGCAGGGCATAATCAACAAATATTTGTTTTGTCTCGAAATAATTATCTTCATTTCAGACTTTGAAAGTCGGTTGAATCAAGTGAAAGAGTAATGTCGTGAGAATAATAAACCTGTTCATTATATAATGCCCGCTAAGTTTTTTCTTCAGTTATAAGTTCCAACCAAAAAATAAATCTTTTAATTTTATCCATGAAACTGACTGTTTCAAGATCTCAGCTAGACCTCGCCTTAAAGATTTCAGTTCGTATAATCTATTTAGCTTATGGCTATCACGCTTTTAAGCTATATAACCTAGTAGTAACCACGTTTTCTCAATGGCAAGGCACAAGAGTATCAAAAGCCTAGTATTCAAATGCACAAGAGATCTATGAAGAAAGAAAACAATATAAGAAAATAATGTAGATAAAACCTACTTTTGTATTCTTACTGGACGCAAATGGTAATGTCTTCGTTTAGAAAATATTTATATAAAAATATATTTAGTTATTTATGCATTTATTATTATATATTGCGTCGAATAAAAATAATATTCACACTTATGTTTAATCAAATATTGTATAAATTTAAATAATTCTACTAAATCAAACACTACAATTAATAAAACATAAAATTATGCAGAAAATAGAAAAATCTCACTAACATTATAGTCTATTGTAACATGCAATGTTTTTTGTATTTTTTATTTACAAATTCGAGCTACTTCTTATGAAATACAGAAATAAAGAAAGATATAATTTTCTAGAACAAGGTAGGTCAATAGAAATATTAATCATTCGAAACAAGAATTTTCAATGTATACTTTGTGCTTTGGTCTAATTGTTTTTTTTTATGAATATTAAAATAATATAGCCTCCACCAGCAGTCCATTTTGAAAAGAGAAATGACAAAATAACTATGACTTTAAATTCTACAAAACTTGGTACCATTTTTGGTACTACAGACATACTAATTCTTTATTTGTGTAGCTGAAATTCAGCAATGGTGACCACAAAGCACCAAATTTTCACTATGGTTATTTCCACATGGAAATTCATGGGACATATTCCTTCACAATGTGATGACAATTAAGTATTTGCCATGAGACTTTACAATCGTTTAACCGAAATTAAATAAAGAGGAATTTCTATGTTTTATGCTTGGATGTTACATAAATGTTTATGTAATATAATTTTGTCATTTCTCTAAAGAGGTATTGCAGACTTTGAGCAGCCATTTCAACAATAATATTATGCTATGGGAATGTAGCAGTTTTCTTCTGCTTATAATTGTTAGTTTATCTTAAACTGTATCATATACTATGCACGGAACCTTGGTTATTTTTTAGGCTTTTTTAATGATGCTATATACTCTGAAATGGTAAATAAAATATAAAATTAATTTGAGTTAACATGTATATGTTGTTTTAGTGTTTTATAGAGTAATTGTTTTAGATTTGTATTCTTTACCACCAAATATGCCTTAGACACGTTAAAAGATACAAAGGGCCTTCTTAATACAACGCGAGAAATTAAGCACTTAGGCAAATACATAGCGATAAAGTCTTAGAACTTTTGGATCAATAGTTTTATGTGGTATACTCTGAGAAATATAACAACGTCTTAATTAAAAGTGTTGACGATGTGTTATAAAGATTATTTACTCGCGTTGTGTCAAGCTGGATTTCTTTGTCTATATTTAAGAAGATGAATATTAATTAAGGTGTGATTTACCATGTCCAATATAATAAATATAGAAGAATAGTCTCGTCACATATTTAGCGATTTATAAGTAATCCCTTTGCGGTTTACATACAGTATAACAATAAAATAAGAAGGACAATGTAGTAACCGTATCAGGTGTGTATCTTTGTAATATTTATAATATATTCCAAGTATGTGTTAAACGTTTATCTGTGTGTAAGTTTGAGTATGTCCCTCACTGTGAGTATGATTGTATTGATGTGAAAGTATATATGCGTATAACTCACCGTCGATAGTTCCGAATTCCCTTTCGTGCGCCCTCGTTAGCACTTGCTTGTATAGAGTTTCTGCTTCCTTGTACTTGCCCTGGAATAAAGTTATGGTACAATTAATCAATATCTTAATGGAGAGCTACCAACCCCTCCGTTGCAGAAATATTACTTGGTGTTTTCCAAAGAAAGACATAGTCGGTTGTAGGCTAGGATAGTCACAGAAGAAATTTACTAAGGCACAATTATGTTGTGTTGTGTACTAAGTTAGGCATCTTGTAGAAAAGCTCTTAATATAAAGAGAATGTATCCTTGCTTTACTTGAAGCCACAAGATTTACAATACACCAGAAAAACATATCGTCGTTGTCAAATGAATATCTGCTATGTGCAAAAAGTACAACTTTGAGATATTCAATAAAAACATTCTCCTGTAAAATTTTATATGAACCAATTTTTTTAAGAGTATTTTAAATTAAATTTATATGTTTTATACATTACATTATTTGATTTTCAGCTATTTAAATGGAATAATTTATTTATTATTGCCAAATTAGAGTAATTTGTGCACATAGCAGATAATAAAATGTCAGTTATTGGCACATCGCAGGTATTGATAAAAAAAACATAGTTAATTTACATTAACATTTTATTATTATTTAATGAAAAAAATATACTAATCAGATTCATATTTTTAACAATCATAAAAAGGATGGTAATCACGGTCAATAAACGGCTTAAGTTCCTGTAACTGGTTGAACTTAATCTTGTTATTTCTAATGGGTCGTTATAATTATAATGTTGAAGGTTCAGGATATTCTTGAGAAAGACGCCTTCATTGAGAAAGGAGTCTTGCTCAAGAATATCAGGAGATAAAATCATGTGGTTGGTGAAATTTGTAGTACATTTCACCATTAGACCCATGGTGAAATTTGTAGTACATTTCACCATTAGACCCATGATTAGACCTATATAAAAATCCTCTGATACCGTTCACAGTGGGATCACCCTTCTTTTTAACAGGTCTAATAGACTGAAAGTTGGTGGTGAGATGCTCGTAATCTTGAGAAAAAATCGTAATGAACCACTCTGATGTCATACGGTTGTTTGACACATAGCAGTTTTTAATTGACAATATTACGGCTGATGCACAAAGCATAATTATATTTTTTAGCGATCACATTTCACTGAATATTGCTTAGAAACACATAGCAGTCTTTTTATATGAAAATTTGGTAAGTAAACTAGTCATAATAGTCAAAATGTTAAAATCGCCAAAAAGTGCACATAGCAGATATTCATTTTACAACGACGATATGCCAAGATTATACAAAACATACTTTCAACCTTATACCACAGTAAATAAGATCGACGTTACCTGTTTGAGATAGCAAGAGGCGAGATTATTCTTGGTCTTGGCGACGTTAGGGTCGTCGGGGCCCAGCTTGCTCTCGTAGATCTCGAGCGCACGCTGGTAGTACTGCTCCACTTCTTCGTATTTGTTCTGGAAAAATCATTTCAAATATTATGTAAGACATAGACTAGTGAGTGGACCTTATAACCCTAAGGGCCTGGTCACGAGATCGGCCTAAGCGGCGAGCGGCACGGCAGGGGCGATGTACATGGCGCGTTTACTCTAGGGCGGCCGCGCGCTGCGTCACAGTAAACGCGCCATGTACATCGAAAATGATCGCCGCTGCCGCCCGCCGCTGCAGGCCGTGACCGGGCCGTAAGCGACAATGCAAATGCAAACAATGCAAACTTGCCAAACTTGCAGCAAGTTTAAATCAAACTTGCTAGTTTCACTGTGACAAACTTGCATGAAGTTGGTTTTTCAAAGGATTTGGATGACGACGAGCACAGGTTGGTGGTCGGTCGACCTCCTAGATACAGCAGGAGGTGCTCGACGACCAGCTGTTGTCGGACCACCAACCTGTGCCTTGTACCTGTGCAACCTTTGCAAAAGCAAACTTCATGCAAGTTTGATGCAAGTTTGTCACAGTGAAACTAGCAAGTTTGATTTAAACTTGCTGCAAGTTTGTTGCTATCTGGGGTGCGACCTAGGAAGAATGTTGATGTTCAGGGTTTTGGAGTACACATATGTGTTAAAATGAGAGTTCCAGTCATAGCGTCTACAGGAATTTATTTCCCCCTCCTCCTAAATTGAATTTGAGTTACGCCCGGACTATAAGATTGTGCATGCTAAAAGTATTGGGAAGCGATTCGTCTATTGCGGTTATTCTTGCTAGGAGAGAATACGGCAGCTATTTGTAACCCATGTGGCTATTAGCGTGAGATGTGACTGGGTGATTTAAGAGATTCTATTTTGTATATATTTAATGTTACCTGGTTCTGGCACAGCAGCGCGAGGTTGTTGAGCTGCTTGGCGACGTCGGGGTGGTCGCGGCCCAGCACCGCCTCGCGGTACTTGCCTGACACATACACTTAGTTGTATGTATGACGTTACCTGGTTCTGGCACAGCAGCGCGAGGTTGTTGAGCTGCTTGGCGACGTCGGGGTGGTCGCGGCCCAGCACCGCCTCGCGGTACTTGCCTGACACATACACTTAGTTGTATGTATGACGTTACCTGGTTCTGGCACAGCAGCGCGAGGTTGTTGAGCTGCTTGGCGACGTCGGGGTGGTCGCGGCCCAGCACCGCCTCGCGGTACTTGCCTGACACATACACTTAGTTGTATGTATGACGTTACCTGGTTCTGGCACAGCAGCGCGAGGTTGTTGAGCTGCTTGGCGACGTCGGGGTGGTCGCGGCCCAGCACCGCCTCGCGGTACTTGCCTGACACATACACTTAGTTGTATGTATGACGTTACCTGGTTCTGGCACAGCAGCGCGAGGTTGTTGAGCTGCTTGGCGACGTCGGGGTGGTCGCGGCCCAGCACCGCCTCGCGGTACTTGCCTGACACATACACTTAGTTGTATGTATGACGTTACCTGGTTCTGGCACAGCAGCGCGAGGTTGTTGAGCTGCTTGGCGACGTCGGGGTGGTCGCGGCCCAGCACCGCCTCGCGGTACTTGCCTGACACATACACTTAGTTGTATGTATGACGTTACCTGGTTCTGGCACAGCAGCGCGAGGTTGTTGAGCTGCTTGGCGACGTCGGGGTGGTCGCGGCCCAGCACCGCCTCGCGAATACACAGCGCGCGCTTGCACAGTGGCTCCGCCTCCCGGTACTTGCCTGTACACATACAAAACATCATTAATACTGTTATGTTACAAGACAAGCAGAGAATGTTTCAATTTCGGACTTTGCAAACAAGCAACCAACAGTCACTCGCACCGCTACGCCAATCACGCAGTAAATAATGAGAGCGTTATGTATAGCGGTCAAGTAGTATATGACAGGCCGTATGCTGCTTACCTCTCTTGCCGTACAGCACGGCGAGGTTGTTGAGCGTGGCGGCGACGGCGGGATGGTTCTCGCCGAGAGTCTTCTCGCGGATCGACAGCGCGTCGTTCAACAGGTTCGCCGCCTCCTTGTACTTGTTCTGGTCCCTGGGGGCAGAGGTGTAGCTATTAGTATTCAGTGTAAAAGTTATGCCTACGGTGTTGGGGCCAGGTTTAAGGTTAAGTTTGAGAGCATTCTATAAATCAGTAACAACCAATTAAATAACAGACCGTAACCACTAATTTATGGATAATAAATTGGTGCCTACGATTGATCAACAAAAATAATGATAATTTCGATCCTACTGTATTGTCCTGAGTCAAGGACGGTTATTTCAATATACTAGTATTTCCAGGTATTACTTGTTATACCTATAGACCGATGCGGCGGCGTCAGCATGCAGGGCATGGAGGTCTACAACTAGAGGATCTAGCCCAGAAGTCTTCAGATCTTTCGTGACTTGTTGCATACAGAACATGGTCCGTAACGGAGTATAGGGTACGGAGTATAGTTGGTGGCAAACAATCCACTAGTACCTGTAGACCAGCGCCAGTATATTGAGCATAGTGGCGACATCCGGGTGGTCGTGGCCGGACGTCTTCTCCAAGTCCTCGAGCGCCTGCTTGCACAGCGGCACGGCCACCTCGTAGCGGCCCTGCGACGCGTACTGGATCACCAGGTTGTGGAGGGTACGGAGTATAGTTGGTGGCAAACAATCCACTAGTACCTGTAGACCAGCGCCAGTATATTGAGCATAGTGGCGACATCCGGGTGGTCGTGGCCGGACGTCTTCTCCAAGTCCTCGAGCGCCTGCTTGCACAGCGGCACGGCCACCTCGTAGCGGCCCTGCGACGCGTACTGGATCACCAGGTTGTGGAGGGTACGGAGTATAGTTGGTGGCAAACAGTCCACTAGTACCTGTAGACCAGCGCCAGTATATTGAGCATAGTGGCGACATCCGGGTGGTCGTGGCCGGACGTCTTCTCCAAGTCCTCGAGCGCCTGCTTGCACAGCGGCACGGCCACCTCGTAGCGGCCCTGCGACGCGTACTGGATCACCAGGTTGTGGAGGGTACGGAGTATAGTTGGTGGCAAACAGTCCACTAGTACCTGTAGACCAGCGCCAGTATATTGAGCATAGTGGCGACATCCGGGTGGTCGTGGCCGGACGTCTTCTCCAAGTCCTCGAGCGCCTGCTTGCACAGCGGCACGGCCACCTCGTAGCGGCCCTGCGACGCGTACTGGATCACCAGGTTGTGGAGGGTACGGAGTATAGTTGGTGGCAAACAGTCCACTAGTACCTGTAGACCAGCGCCAGTATATTGAGCATAGTGGCGACATCCGGGTGGTCGTGGCCGGACGTCTTCTCCAAGTCCTCGAGCGCCTGCTTGCACAGCGGCACGGCCACCTCGTAGCGGCCCTGCGACGCGTACTGGATCACCAGGTTGTGGAGGGTACGGAGTATAGTTGGTGGCAAACAGTCCACTAGTACCTGTAGACCAGCGCCAGTATATTGAGCATAGTGGCGACATCCGGGTGGTCGTGGCCGGACGTCTTCTCCAAGTCCTCGAGCGCCTGCTTGCACAGCGGCACGGCCACCTCGTAGCGGCCCTGCGACGCGTACTGGATCACCAGGTTGTGGAGGGTACGGAGTATAGTTGGCGGCAAACAATCCACTAGTACCTGTAGACCAGCGCCAGTATATTGAGCATAGTGGCGACATCCGGGTGGTCGTGGCCGGACGTCTTCTCCAAGTCCTCGAGCGCCTGCTTGCACAGCGGCACGGCCACCTCGTAGCGGCCCTGCGACGCGTACTGGATCACCAGGTTGTGGAGGGTACGGAGTATAGTTGGTGGCAAACAGTCCACTAGTACCTGTAGACCAGCGCCAGTATATTGAGCATAGTGGCGACATCCGGGTGGTCGTGGCCGGACGTCTTCTCCAAGTCCTCGAGCGCCTGCTTGCACAGCGGCACGGCCACCTCGTAGCGGCCCTGCGACGCGTACTGGATCACCAGGTTGTGGAGGGTACGGAGTATAGTTGGTGGCAAACAGTCCACTAGTACCTGTAGACCAGCGCCAGTATATTGAGCATAGTGGCGACATCCGGGTGGTCGTGGCCGGACGTCTTCTCCAAGTCCTCGAGCGCCTGCTTGCACAGCGGCACGGCCACCTCGTAGCGGCCCTGCGACGCGTACTGGATCACCAGGTTGTGGAGGGTACGGAGTATAGTTGGTGGCAAACAGTCCACTAGTACCTGTAGACCAGCGCCAGTATATTGAGCATAGTGGCGACATCCGGGTGGTCGTGGCCGGACGTCTTCTCCAAGTCCTCGAGCGCCTGCTTGCACAGCGGCACGGCCACCTCGTAGCGGCCCTGCGACGCGTACTGGATCACCAGGTTGTGGAGGGTACGGAGTATAGTTGGTGGCAAACAGTCCACTAGTACCTGTAGACCAGCGCCAGTATATTGAGCATAGTGGCGACATCCGGGTGGTCGTGGCCGGACGTCTTCTCCAAGTCCTCGAGCGCCTGCTTGCACAGCGGCACGGCCACCTCGTAGCGGCCCTGCGACGCGTACTGGATCACCAGGTTGTGGAGGGTACGGAGTATAGTTGGTGGCAAACAGTCCACTAGTACCTGTAGACCAGCGCCAGTATATTGAGCATAGTGGCGACATCCGGGTGGTCGTGGCCGGACGTCTTCTCCAAGTCCTCGAGCGCCTGCTTGCACAGCGGCACGGCCACCTCGTAGCGGCCCTGCGACGCGTACTGGATCACCAGGTTGTGGAGGGTACGGAGTATAGTTGGTGGCAAACAGTCCACTAGTACCTGTAGACCAGCGCCAGTATATTGAGCATAGTGGCGACATCCGGGTGGTCGTGGCCGGACGTCTTCTCCAAGTCCTCGAGCGCCTGCTTGCACAGCGGCACGGCCACCTCGTAGCGGCCCTGCGACGCGTACTGGATCACCAGGTTGTGGAGGGTACGGAGTATAGTTGGTGGCAAACAGTCCACTAGTACCTGTAGACCAGCGCCAGTATATTGAGCATAGTGGCGACATCCGGGTGGTCGTGGCCGGACGTCTTCTCCAAGTCCTCGAGCGCCTGCTTGCACAGCGGCACGGCCACCTCGTAGCGGCCCTGCGACGCGTACTGGATCACCAGGTTGTGGAGGGTCCGCAGGCGCGCCGGGATCTCGTAGCCCGCGTTCACTTGCTGTGCGAAGTGCAGGGGAGGAGTTGGGGACATGGCTGGAACGAAAAAAGAATGTTATTGGTCTTTCCTTATTAAATAGCAAAGGTTTGTCGTACTAAGGCTGACCTATTCTTTTGATGAATCGACTGTAAGTCATGGAAACAAATATATCTGTGTGACCCATGCTAATAGTGCAAGTGCTTCTCCAAAATTAGTGAATTTTCAAACAAACTTTTAAAGCCTACCCTTTAGGAGTGTAAAAATCTATTTTTTAAGTGAGTCTAATTCGGCCAAAGATTGTGCCAAATTAACCCAACTACGAAAGAAAAGTCACCCGCAGGATGATGATGAACCGATTCCATGACAAGTCTATCATTAAAATCGGAGGCATCGTTTTGGCTCAATGATAGTCCATACGTAATAAAAAAATATGCCTTAATGTTAAAATAGCAAAAAAAATTCTATACCTATCTAAATAGTAATCAACTATCGTACGACATTCTGCCGATAACAATTTCGCTAGCACATTACAGTTACTTCGTGCAATAATGATCTAGGTATAGTTTGACCGTAACCGCTGTACCGCGCCTTAGGTATGCGAGCGGCGAGACGGGGGGGCGAAACAGTTGCTCCATCTGGTCATTCTGTCGTCATCGCTCACGGCGGCAACTAGTCTTATTTGTTGCGGACTGTCTGTGTCAGACGCACATGAGGTAAAATATCTAAAGATGGGTCGTGCGTTATCTCGAGATATCAAGACTGTCATTTTCAAAGTGGCCGAATATTTAAAAAAGAGGAAAGCAGACAAAGAAAGTTTTATATATAAAAGTGACGCAAATATCGCCAAAATTGTTGCGGAGGGTACGGGATACTGCGAAAAAACTGTAAGAAATGTAGCAACTGCAGGAAATAATAATTTAAGCCGACTGAAATTTAGTTCACCAAAAAAAAAACAAAAGTTATAAAGAAAAAATATGTTATTGACGATTTTGATTTGGGAGTCATCAGAAGAAAAATTCATCAGTTTTATGAGATGGAAAAAAGAGAGCCAAGTAATCGTAAATAACTGTCAAGATTGAGACAGGATGGCATATTGAATTGTGGACGAGAATATCTGAGAAATCTTTTACACACAATGGCTTACCGTTTCAAAAAAATGTAGATCGAAGAGACATCTTCTCATAGAACAACCTAATATTACAGAGTGACGGCGAAAATACTTGACGAAAATCAGGAAATACAGAAGCGAAAACCGCAATATAATATATATTTCCTAGATGAGACATATATTAATGCCAGTCACAATGTGAGCAAATGTTGGCAATCAGTGTCAGAACCTAGAATTCACACTGACATCGGGAAAGGACGACGTGTGGTAATTCTTCTCACTGGGTGTGTAATGGCTTGGTTCAAGGTGCATTAACTATATTTAAATCAGACGCTAAGACCGGTGACTACCTTGGAGACATGAACGGGCCTACTTTTTATAAGTGGGTGGATGAAAAGCTTAAAGATAAGTTGCTGCCGAACAACGATGCGTTGTCATGGACAACGCATCTTACCACAGCGTTCAAGTTGAGACGAATCCGACCATTACAAGCCTCAAAAGTGAAATGCAGAACTGGTTGCGGCGCCACAACGTTGAATTTTCCGAAACTATGAAAAAAGCCCAACTGCAAATTCTTATCAATAACACACAAAAAGAGCCCGTTTACAAAATTGATGAACTCTTAAAAACCCATGGACACACAGTACTGCGTTTACCGCCATAACATCCAGACCTGAACCCCATCGAGTTGGTCTGGGCTGATGTCAAAAACAATATAGCGCAAAACCATATTAATTTTTCTCTAGACGAAAGATAAACGTCCTGAATTTATTGTTTTCGGAGTACACGGCAGAAAAATGGCAGAGATGTGATGACCATGTCCAAAAAAATTAAAACGTTTACTGGGATCGCGACAATAGGTTCGATGATATTATTGAGCCAATAATAATAAATCTGCAGCATGACTCTGATTCAAGCTCCGATAGCGAAATGGAATGTGAAGTTGAAACAGAATCTATGTCAGAATAGTCAGTGTAATTTATTTACCTAATAAATAGGTTTTAATTTTCAATTTGAATTATCAGTCACTTTTTCATTTTCATGTACAATGTTATTTCCAAGGATTAAAGATTCATTTCATTTATATTGGTTATTTTATTGTACTTCGCTACATTGGACAAAACAGGGATTGAATAATATAATTATACTCGTAAATATAGTAAAAAAAATTGTGCTTCGATATCGTAAGATCTGTCTGACACTACTAATCTCATGTGCGTTCATGCTCTTTCCTGCCCACACCCCATCTCCCCGCATATACCTGAGGCGCGGTACCGCGGTTGCGGTCAAACTATATATAAATATATACCTACATATATATTCTAGATCTCTGTGACGAAGCCTTACGTCAAAGTGAGAGTAATATAAAGATAAAATACCCGTGCCACTAAGATAACTATAATTATTTAGTATTTACATTGAGATTGTGAGAAAGAAAGTTACCGGGTCAATGTATGCACCTTAGATAATGGCCCTGACATTGATTTTATATCTCCGTTATGTAATCACCTAGTGGCGGCATTTAGAGTCTCAAGGCCTTAGGAGAGAGTCGACCGCTCGATTAGATTTTATATGATGGTGTCTGGGAAACGGGCTATGTGTATATGACAAACAGATGCTTGGGTATGTAAAAGAAAGTCTGACTTCGGATTTATAGACTTTGTTCGCTGTAGCCTTTTGCAAAATGTAGCCTTTGTGACTGCTCAGCCTCTTTGCGGTCTTTACACACAAAAATCATACCATAACACAGATCCATTGCTAGCTTGCAACGTGAAAGACTATATGAATGGTCTTTAACATTTGATGTATATTGTATCTGTGTTCTCCATAATATTTTGGAAGGTATGTGAAGTTTGCCAAACCGCACTTCGCCAGCGTGGTGGATTACGGTCTTACCATTCTCATACTTATAAGATGCTCAGGACAGTTTATATGTAGCAGATGATGTTGTTGATGATAGATAATATTGCTTACATTTGTTGTTCCTGTTGTCCTCGTGATCGTCGTCGGGGAACAGGTCCACCATGGGATCGTCGCGCTTCTTCTCGCTCTGACCACTGCGGTTTGTGTCTGACTCCTCGTTTATATCGCTGTCGTATTTGCTGCAACATTTACACATTGACATATCAGAACATCTGGTGTAGTATCTGCTGACTCTAATGACAACCTTGGCCTAAGCCTGTGGCCAGCTGTGGACAGAATATAAACATGACTTGTTTCAAACACATCAGTTCGTCTTTAACACTCATAAAATCTCAAATTAATTAGAGTAAGAAACATAATCCTAGAGGATCACAAATGTGGTGCTACTGAATGTTCCGCCGGGGCACAAAATGTTAGTTACGGCAAATGTATTGGGAGTAATAGGGAATCTTCTATTCCGCTGTACCTTACCTCAAACAGCCAAGTAAGTTTTATATCCCGCTCTTCTTTCTATTCCTTTTATCATTAAGAAGTGCGGCAACCGGGTTTACCATCAGGCAATCCGTCTGCTCGCTTGCCTCCTATTAGGTACATCAAAATAAATTGACCAGCTATCTGAACTCTGAAGTGTTACTGAGTTTTTCCGAATTCTCAGTAGCAGCACGGAGTCTGGTGATGTGCCCGGTAACGGCAATAGGCTCGCCCTTTATTACGTGGGACTTAAACATTCATGGCGAAATGTGGGTGTAATATTATACCTCTGCCTAACCCTGCGGGGATACAGGCGTGAGACTATAAAAAAGTGAATAGAAGAATTGGGCCTCTGTACTCACCGTATAGAAGCCATAAAGTCGAGATGCTTGTTCTCCTCCTCGAGCTGCGCGACCCGCTGTTCCGACGCCTGCAGGTGTTGCTGTGCGGCCGCTAGCTCGTCTCTGAGCCACGCGTTCTCCTGGCACAGCCGCCGGACTTGCGTACGGAGCTTCTGCTTCTCTGCCTCCACTGATTGCAGGTGGGAGGCTAAGGCCATCATTACCTGGAAATAATATTAGAAGATTTAGTCGTGAATCTGCCGAATGGTTCCTGGCAAATTGGATCGAGGCGGTGCTACCAATTTGGACGAATATCGAGGAAGAGTTGCAATATCTGTATGTTGTCTAGATAAGGGAGTCTCGAAGTCAAAAGTCTATCTAGAATCTAGACTCTAGTGAGTGAATCAACACTTGCACCTATTTTAGGGTCTATTTGTATAATAAGAGACCACCAGAGCCTGTAAGGGATTTGGTGTAGTACTGTCTGCGCGAATGAATGAGTGCGTAAATGAGTTTGAATGTGTAAATGCTAAGCTACTGTGGATGAGAATGAAAGTAGGACTTACTCGTCTCTTTATTGTGGGGGTGTACGCCCCGGTCAATATAGTTACGGGTATGTCACAACATGAGCAAGACGAAAGGCAGGAGTTTTGGGAGAGTTTAAGAGAGATTTTGAGGAACTGCAAGGATAATGAAAGATTGATCTTGTTAGGGGATTTCAATGGATGGGTGGGAGTAAAGCGAGATGGATTTGAAAGGGTGTTAGGTGCATTTGGTGATGAGAGTGTGAACGAAAATGGAAAAGCACTGCTTGAGATTTGTTTGGAGTGGAGCCTTTGTATGACAAACACCATGTTTGATCATAAAAGGATACATATGTATACGCGAGAGGCGAAAAATGTTAGAAGAAGTATGATTGATTTTGTGATAGTAGATGAACGATTGAGAAAGAATGTGTTGGATACAAGAGTATATCGAGGGATCAGTATCCACACAGACCACTTCTTGGTGTTGAGCCGGATAAGTGGGCTCTTTAAAGGATGGCGACACCGAGAGCATAATGAAAATAGGGTCTTGGAAAGAATAAAAGTTGAAAATCTACAAGAGAAAGATGTGAAAGATGAGTATAAACGAAGATTGATAGCAAGATTTGAGAGATTCGATGGCATAAATGATATGGAAGAATTATGGCAGGCCTTTAAAGAAGAGGTAGTATGTGTAGCGTCTGAAGTATGTGGTATGATCAAGAGAAGGAAAATACGAAAGGTTAAGAATACATGGTGGGACAAGGATGTACAATCAGCAGTGTCAGAGAAGAAGAAAGCTTGGTCAGATTGGTTGGCTGCCAGAGCAAATGAAAGAATGGGAAAAGCAACGAGTGTAGACATAGATGAAGCAAAAAAGGAGTTTGTTAGGTCAAAAAGAATAGTGAAAGAAATGGTTAAAAGGAAAAAAGAGGAAAAGAAAGATGAGTTTGATAGCAGATTATCTGACGATTTCCAGAGGAACATTAAGTTTTTCTGGAAATCCGTTCGTGCAGTTCGAGGAAGAACTCAATCCTCAGAACACACATCCATCAGAGAGAATGGAAGTATAGTAAATGGTGAATTGTGCGTGCTGAAGAGATGGAAAGAGTATTTTGAAAGTTTATTCGAAAGAACGGCGATAGAGACACCGATAGCTGAAGTGAATTGTAATGATAGCAATGATGAAAGCGTTATTGGCGTGGATGAGATCGTGAAGGCACTGGGAAGTATGAAAGTAGGTAAGGCTGCAGGATATGATAGGATTACACTCGAAATGCTGAAGGCTGGACAGGGCATCATAGTTGGTCAGTTGCGGCGGTTATATAACTTGTGTTGGAACACCAGCCGAGTACCTAATGACTGGACCACAGCTGTAGTTGTGCCTCTTTATAAAGGAAAAGACTCGCAACAAGACTGCAAAAACTATAGAGGCATTAGCCTTCTCAGCATTGTTGGCAAATTGTATGCAAAGGTACTTATTGAAAGAGTTATGGAAGTAACCGACAAGAAAATATGGGATGTACAAGCGGGATTCCGAAAGGGTATGGGATGCACGGATCAAGTTTTTTCCTTGCGAAGCATAGCCGGAAAATTTTTGGCCAAAGGTCAAAAGGTCTATTGCGCATTCGTGGATTTGGAAAAGGCTTACGATAAAGTGGTGAGGAATGAAATGTGGTCGGTGCTGTCAATGAATGGGGTGGACAGCAGCCTCATTCGAGCTCTGAAATCCCTTTATGAGGATTCTAGAGCTTGTGTGAGGATAAATGGGGCATACACTGACTGGTTTACCATCGATAAAGGTATTAGACAGGGATGTGTAGCGTCGCCGTGGCTGTTTAACCTCTTCATGGACAGTTGTTTGCAAGATTTAAAACATAGTGACTGCGGATTAAGGATGAATGGGTTACTCGTCAAATGCCTCCTTTATGCTGATGATCAGGTTATACTTGCATCTTCAACGGAGGAGTTGCAGGAGATGGTAACAATCATGCATCGTGCGTTAGAAAGGAAAGGAATGAAAGTGAATGTAAGTAAAACGAAAGTTATGGTTTTTGAAAAGGAGGAATGCGTTACGGCTTGTAATGTTTTGATCGATGGACAGCGAGTGGAACAAGTGAATGAGTTTGTTTACTTAGGTACGTTGTTTACAAGAGATGGTAAGAATGAAGCAGATATTGAAAGGAGAGTTAATGCAGGTAATTGTGTGAATGGAGCTCTGAAGGCGTTTATGAACAGTCAAAACGTGTCCAAAAAGGCACGTTTGGCTGTACATAGAGGTGTGTTAGTGCCTAGCCTTATGTATGGTAGTGAAAGTTGGGTATGGCAGAAGAGATTTGAAAGTAGAATAAATGCTGTAGAAATGAGAGCACTGAGAAGTATGTGTGGTGTGTCTTTGACCGACAGAGTAAAGAATTGTGTGATACGAGAGTGGTGTGGGGTAAAAGAAGATGTAGTGACAAGCATTGAGAAAGGCATGTTAAGATGGTTTGGGCACATGGAGAGGATGGATGACGATAGACTGACAAATAAGATATATCAGGCTAGTGTGAATGGGACAGGACAAAGTGGAAGACCTAGGATAACGTTCTCTGACCAGATTGGAGACATCCTGAAAAAAGGACAAGTCAGAAGTACCCTTAACAGAAGAGCATGCATGAGAAACTTGATGGGAGTGAGTGAAGCAAGTGAGGTATGTCAGGATCGTTGCAAATGGCGTTCCGTAGTCTCTGCCTACCCCTCCGGGAAACAGGCGTGAGTCTATGTATGTATGTATGTTGTATAATAAGAGTCTTGATCAAAGAACCGGTGCAGTAACTATACAAAAGCTCCATATATAAAGCATAAGAAAATCGGCTCAAATTCAATCTTTATAAATAACATTCAATCGCCGAGTATTTGTAAGCATAAATCTTCAGAACGAGACTGGACCGAATTAAATGGAGGGTCACGTCGAAAGGAACTACATCTCGAAATTAACCGCCCAGAACCGCATGGGACGGATAGTATTAAATAATTTGGTGTTGAATAAATATTTACAGCTTATGTTTTGTACTACGCAAAGTTGTGCTAAAGTCCTATTATTGCCACCCTCGTAAATGTAATCTTAGCCCACATCTCTGCGGTTTGGCAAATTGTGAAGTGGACAAATGTGGCTGAAATTTCAGAACAGTCAGCAACGTCATCATAGCCTATGTTCTAGTTACATATGGATTTTTTCAATATTGACGACATAGGAGTAATTCTAATTGATGTCCTTTTTCAAACTTGAAAACAAACATTTTGTATGAGTGGTGATTCGAAAAGTGGCTCTGAATATACATTGAAACAAGTAAGACATAAATATTTAAAAATCTACCAATGTTTACGGATGGGATGAGTTACGAGGGGAGTTCAATGTATTCTCGGTATCGAGGTGATATACTAATGATAAGGGTAATTTAATAATCTCATTAGTTAATGACACTCTTTGAGGGTATAAATACAAAATTTCATTTAATTGCCACCATTAGTATTCAAGATATCACTGCGAAAATACAACTATGATGACTGATTCGACAATGATGAAAAAAATCGAGCATCGTGCAGTAATAAAATTCCTCACAAAACAAGGAAAAACTCAAAAAATTATCCATGAAGAAATAGTGGCTATTTACCAAGATTCTGCGCCTTTATTATATACAATTCAGAAGTAGTCAAGTGAATTCAAACGGGGTAGAGAGAGCATTGAAGGCGACCCCCGCGCTGGTGGGCCAATTTGTGTCGCTACTGAAGAAAACGTCAAATTAGTCGAAAAACTTGTACTTGAAGATGCCCGTGTAAGAGTGAAAACATTAGCAGAAATTACTAAGCTATCCGTGGGTATCATTCACACAATCCTTCATGACCGCCTGAATTTGTCAAAGGTCAGGGCAAGATGGGTGCCGCGAATGCTCACCGCGCTACAGAAACAAGTGCGAGTTGACTGTTGTAAGGAGTTTTTGGACCTCTGTGGTGAAAATCCGCAAAGTATTTTCGATCGGATTGTTACTGGTGATGAAACGTGGGTTCATCACTATGACCCTGAGAGCAAGCAAGAGTCTATGCAGTGGCACAAAAAAGGATCAGACCTGCCGAAGAAGTTCAAAGTCACTCCGTCCGCAGGAAAGCTCATGGCCACGGTGTTTTGGGATTCTAAGGGAATCTTGCTAATCGAGTACACAAAAAAAGGTCAAAGTATTACTGCTGCATCATACGCAACCACCCTGCATAATTTAAAGGAGGCAATTAAAGAAAAAAGACGTGGAAAATTAACCGCAGGTGTGTTGCTGCTTCACGACAACGCGCCGGTTCACAAGGCGCGCCTTGCCCAGGCTGCTGTGCGGGAGTACGGATTTGAAGAAATCAATCATCCACCCTACAGTCCGGACCTGGCCCCTAGTGATTATTATCTATTCCCTAATCTTAAAAAAGACCTTCGTGGAAAGCATTTTTCGGACAATGAAGAGTTGAAGGGAGCAATAAACGAACATTTTTCGGGCCATGAAGAAAAATATTTTTCAGAGGGAATTGAAAAGTTACTTTCACGAACAAATAAATGTATTGAGATGTTAGGGGAGTATACTGAAAAATAAAATTTATTCAGAATTTTCCGCCTTTTCCTTCATACCTATACCGAGAATACATTGAACTCCCCTCGTACGTGACTATACACGGAAAACACGCCCACAAAATAAATGTAAGATTTCAAGATATGCACTTAAAAATCTTATTAGAATTGCCGCAGCTTGGTGCGCGATTAAACGAAAATCTTTTAAGACGTCGGCAAACTTCTATACTTAGAATTCAGATTTTATCAGAAATTCCCGGCGTTAATGCAATAGCTTGAATAGTGCTAGCAAACAAGTACAAAGCACTATACAAGCCATACTAGAAGATTCTTGATGCACTCTTTTTATGAGGCTTTCTTACTTTCCGTCAAAGACGTGGAGCGTGAAATAGGCTAAGCAATTTAGCTCAGCGCAGCGGAAGTGCGCTGACGAGGCCAAGTGTTTTATTACTTCGATGCGGCTCAAGCGCTTAGGGGGAAATTGTCTTAATAAAATCTTAGAAAATGGTTTGATGTGGATGTTTTTCTGCAATGGGATTTTGAGCATTAAATCATCATACAGCATTTTGCAGTCCACTGCTGGTTTCTCCATGAATTCCTTATTCGCGTATTTCGCATCACAACTGCATTGTGAATCAAAAGGATAAGAATATTGTATGATGTATAAAAAGCGCGAAAGTTTAAAATCAATTAATCAAAGGGATGATTTGGCCTTCTGGGTTTGTGTAGGGTTTGATATGGAATTTTTCGTCTCTTGCCAAATACACTATTTTTAAGGATCTATTGGATTTTTTTGTTTCTGCAGTCCATATACCGCAAAATATATTTTCAGGTGCCGTAAGTTTAGGTCCCGGTCACATTTGAAGGCGATGACGATGCAATAACTGTCATTATCATTGGCACTTAGCCCAATTTAAGAATCAAAACCATTTTACGTAAACAAGAGTTTTCATGAAAATCATCAATAATTTGCTGCGAGCTTAGCTTTCGTTGTATATTCATATCGACATGATAGCCGAGTGTAATCGATGAACAAATATAATCGAGTCCAGCGAATGCAGCGAGTACAGCGAGTGAACTGAGTACGTAGATAACGTCATGTGGAAAACCGACGGCTGAATAGTGTCGGTGTTTTGATAACCGACGACGAATTTCCTATATCAATGCTATTTTTGATGCGAGCATTTTTTAGCATGTTAGTTTTTCGGCTAGTATTTTCATATTCAGCTTTGAAGCTTTTTATGAAATACTGGGTATTTATGCGTGAATAATCTGTATTATATAAAATCCTTGTGTTACTGACTGACTGACAGACACGCTACAGCTGAAACTACTGACCGCAAGTAGGTGAAATTTGGAAGGTATGTTCCTTGGGGAGTGTCCCTACACTCCGCACGCACGCGCACTAAGAGAGCATTTTTGGATATTCCTCCCCTAAGGGGTAAAGCAGGTCGTTAGAGTTTGTATGAAACTTTTTATTCCTTCAATGGATTAGCTTCAAACTTTGCATATTGGTTCTTGAAATGAAGTTATTGAACACTAAAAGTCTTTTTTGAAGTTCTTACCCTAGGGGAGGAAAAAGGGGAGTCTGAATTTGTATTAAATCTTTTTAATACTTCAAGGGATTAACTTCATACTTTGTATATTGGTTCCTGAAAAGACGTTCGTGCACAGAAGCATGTATGATCCTGGGGAGTGTAGGAGAGTTTGTACAAATCATTTTATCTTAGCAAAATTTACGCGAGCGAAGCAGCGGGCAAAAGCTAGTAAAATATATAACCGTAATATTTATTGAGTAACATATCCAACCCAAAGATTTTCTTCGGATTCAACACAAGATTTCACGTACATCTTTTGTGTGTATCTGTTAAGTCTCTCGCGATGCAAGATTTGCTAACCTACAGAACGTAGGCAAATCTCGTATCACTAAATTCTAAATATTTTAGTAGATAAACATGGTAATTAAATAAAGCTCATTATAATAATAAAACTATTGTTGTGTTTACTGTTCGGACGGTTGCTTTTACGACGTGCTAAAATGGCAACAACCGCCTGCGTTTAACGGTAGCCACGCCTCGCCTGCCCACTTCGCAGTGGTCGTCAAATAAAACAGTTGTGCATTATGCACATCTCTTTCACGACTCGAAGTGAAAAGTTTTTATTAATTAGCCAGTTAGCCAGGTTTCGTAACTATGGCATGTCAATCATTTTAAGGGCATTAAATGTAGACCTTTCAAGCAGTGGCTCCTAACGTAAGTATTGAGATTCTCGAGCGGTACTTACACCGAACCTTGCGCCATTAAATCAATTTAATCTGAAACTTTTGATTTGGATGTGAAGTGAGTAAATGTTTCATTAAATTTACATTAGTTTCCCTTTTAAATCTAATCTGCGTTTTCTACATCATCCAATGCATAAAGATACTATGTAGGTATATAACTTACAACTCAATAATAACAGGCGGTATCCTTTGCGTATTATAAACTGACGAAAAAATTCGTTAAGCTGTCATGCAACTTCATCGCATTGCTTTCCTTATTGAAGTCGAAGCCTTTTTGTAGGATCGCAGTACCTACTTTCTATACCTAATAACTTCAGTATTAACAAGAAGTATTTAAGATTCAAGTCTAAACTAAGCACACAAACGTGATGCAGTAACTTCAAAAGGGAAAATCTAATTCCAGCACCTGCCATTTTTCCCGTCACAACTTTCTCGGCGAGATTGACGCGTCTACAAGTTACAGTCAAAGAGTCGGGGATCGTTTCATTGCTAGGGTGTGTGAGGGGTAATCTCAGACATAAATAAACGGAACTGATTAATGAGACGCGGTTACCGTTCCGACGTAGTCCTGCGGTTTGTGAAGAGAAAATATACCTAGTGGAAATTAATTTTGTCGCGTTTTACATCTCAATTACAGTAGTATGGCGGTTTCGTTTTCTATTGAAGAGTTTCTTCTTTCGTTCGACGAATGTTCGTGTTAGGGAAAAAGTAATGAATTTACCTATGTAACTGTACCTATGTAATGTATTGAAACATATCCACTTTTTCGTGTGATCGCATGAACTTTGCATATATACATACATACATATACTCACGCCTTTTCCCCGTCGGGGTGGGCAGAGACAACAGAACGCCACTTGTTTCTATCCTTGCCCCAGTATGAACTTGTATGAATTTTGCCACAGTTAAATTTTGAGAAATGGAACGAATCGGTTGGTTTGATTTTAAGATAACATTTTATTTTCATCTTGTATTTTATCTACATTTCAAATGCTCCGACGTGCCCGTATGAAATGTGTCTTGAAATAAATGTATTTTACTAAGCAGTCATCTTCTTAATATATAAAATCCTTGCGTTACTGACTGACTGACAGACAAGCTACAGCCGAAACTATTGGGCGCAGGAAGCTGAAATTTAGCATGTGTGTTCCTTGGGGACCGTAGGGGTGCATTAAGAAGGAATTTCCCGAAATTCCCACGGGATCGGCCAAAATGGGTAAATAAAGATGCTTGCAATAAATTTGAAGTTCCTAACGTTTCACTGAAAATCACTAGGTAGCACTCGTGTTATGTGTACCTTCCTATAAAATTCTGAGTGAGGATCCATCTAAGGAGGCTCTATATCGTCAGTAAGGGACTAGTGAAAAATATATATGTGGCTGTAAAGGAACTTCCTTGACATCGTTTTGCACTCATGTTTGCAGTGCGTGAAGTACAGAATAAGTGCCCGGGCTACCTTCTAAACGAACGTAAATTAACTTTAAAGAATCCCTCAAAATATCTGTAGAAGACGCGACAGTCTTAATTACCTACTTAATTACCTAAACTTAAAATATAAGTAATGAACTAAAAGGGATTTATTAAAATTGTAAATGTTTATATTACTCAACTTTTTATAAGGTAAAAGTCGAAATTTATAGGCGGATAGGATAGGCCGCCAGTGGGGCTCTGACACAGACTATGGATTCATTCCTGAGACAAGAAACGGGACTAACATGTTTACATAAACCACTCATCAAAGTAGTAATCGCTACTCTCTCTCTCTCTCTCTCTCTCTGTGTCGTTTCCTCATTACTGAGGGTCGCGACCTCCCTTCAGGATCTTATCTTTTATAATATTTTTCCATTTTTTGCGATCCTGAGCAAAGTGAATGGCGTTGTGAATGCCGGTGTCGAGTATGGTGCGAATCTGGTCGGTCCATCGTATGGGGCTGCGTCCTCTGGGTCTACGACCTTCAATTTTGCCCGTTAGTCTCGCTCTCTCTTAGTAATCGCTACAGACTACCTACTTTGCCAATGTTACCAACAACCACCCCTAGCCACACTATGCAAGCTACTTTAATAATGCTCAACAAAGCATAAGATAAAAAGTCTGAACATACACATATTCTAACTCTATTCGCCAATAAAGCCCGTAAGCCTCCAAGCTATAACACCACCAAGTTAAAAAGCCACAAGGAGCCTGAAACAGCACAGCACTGCTAAACCACGTAAACAAGCAAGTTAGTCGTCTGGAGGGTAAACAGTCTCCCACCCTAGAGCTTCCCGCATCACTTTGTGTTTAAAGAATAAACATTCCCACGTTCATCAGACCATTTTGCCGAGTCAAGGACTTTTTCTATGCACGCATTTGGTACAAAGGCATCGCTTTCAGCGGGATTGCACGAAGCTGTTTTTATTTTTTATGTTTGAAGCGATATTGAACATACACCTTTATATTGGACGTAGCTGCGACATTTCTATACCAGAATACTACATTAAAAGATTTCTTTCTCAACTTGAAGTCGAATAGATTTGCTCTCGCAAACGTTGGGACCAATTTAACGCCTTCTAACTTCGTAATCGTAATCAGTGAACATGTTCGATGTAAGTTAAGTTCATTAAAAGTACTTGGCTGACCAAACTTTGCTCAGTATTCTTTCTTAGTAAATCGTGTTTCCTAAAAATGAATCCTATGCTAGATCGATTTATGGCCCCCGAAAGCCTCTGCATACAGGTTTCATGAAAATAGTTGGAGCCGTTTTCGAGATTCAGTTTATATACAGGGTGTAAAAAGACCCTTAACGAAAACTAAAATCCCATGCTGTACCAATCACTACGAACATTTTTTACTTCGGCACCATACCTGGGAAATTACTGGTTCAGGAGATATTGAGGCTCAAATTTAGTATAGAATTTTTCTAAGTACAAAATCGATGCATTTACCCCGCCAATATGTTCTATAGATATGCCCTATGACCCCATGGATAAGTAGGTATTTCGAGCTTTGCACGCGCGCGCTTTTAATTGTGGTTTAAAAAATGTGAAAACTTAAAAAGAAGTCGTTTCCCAGGTATTATTTTTGGTTAGTATGACTTGGCATGATGTCCACAACGAGTAGACTTCGGCTTGGTGATGTGTCTTGTGACACCCTGTATATAGGTACATGGTGATATAAATTATACAATTTCTCGTTTAAAGTTAGATAGACGAAACGCAAAGACCAAACGACAAAACTATCGACGAAACGGAAATACATACATACATAGACTCACGCCTGTTTCCCCGAAGGGGTAGGCAGAGGCATATTAAACGCCCACTTTTCGCCAGTGTTTTGATCCCACGTAATAGGTGGCGAGCCTATTGCCGCTTATTGGGACATTTTGTTTGCCAGAGCCTCGTCCGTTGATCGGCAGGTGCACCACTTGCAGGTGAGGTTGGCTTGGGACCCTAAGTTCTTGGTGGGTACCCTATGGAAATAAACGGAAATAACAGATACCTATAGGACATAGACATATCCCTCGTACTAAATCAAGAGTCTATTCTACCTATAAAACCAGCCAGCACGTAATCGCGGTAATCTCAGCACTTGAGTTGCGGTGACGTAAACCCCGTCAGAGGGTGTAGAGTCCTTTGTAAGCTGAACGACGCCGGGTGATACACCCGCTTACATCAACCCCTGACGTCATCGCAATGTGTCACTAGATAAATTGACAGAACAACGGGTATTAAACGCTGCTAAGTTAGCAGAAAGTCCTTTAAGAAGAATTTGTATGAACAAGTAGAATAAACAGATATGCGACTTCTCTAATGCATTTCTGATTAAATTCGTCGCGGGTCAACCTCAAGACAAACAAAACCTATCATCTCGGAATCAAGAATGTCGAAATTTTATATTTTCTATAGTCACTACCGCTGAACCTAGCTACACAGGTGACACAGAAGCAGCAATGAGGGCGAGGGTAGTACTAAAAAGGTAGTAATAATCCGTGTGCTGACGGATTAAGAATACGAAATGTCACCACCCCATATCATCCCATGGGTGTCGTAAGAGCCGACAGAGGGAGCATATTATGCAGAGAACAGCTCTGTAAGAGAAGGAAAACCTGATAAGTACAAACCCTATACCAACCCGTTTGGCCAGCGTGGTATAGTAGGCCAATTCCTCCTTTCAAAGGAGAGGCCTAGTCCAGCAGTGGACTGTTAAAGGCTGATGATGATGAATAATACATTTGACGTTGATCTGACCGCGATTTCCACATTTTTCGTCAAAGCTTATAAAGAAATTGTTTAACGCACAGGAACACGCCCTCGCCTTTAGATTGAAACAAAAGTTCGGAGCAACCAACCCCTAAAAATAACTCGCCTTACGTCTTCACAATGTGCGACTCAATAAATTACAGGCGTACGAATATTAAACGCAAATAATTTAAGCATGAAGGTCGGTATTTGTAAGGGTAATATTCTGTTTATTAATATCACAAAGGTTTCAGAATTGAGGTACCCATTTAACATCATTCTGAGGTTAGAATAGAATAATAACCGTCAAATAAGAAACGAGGTATACTTGATAAAATTGCCGAACAAAAAAAACGTCATAACGTCATAATGGTCTTGATAACCAGAAATAATAGAATACCTAATTATATGTCTCGTGTTACTCTGTTAAACATGTTATATGTTCGGCAAATTGGCCATTTCCGTTTTTTCAACTCGTTTAATACTCAATACTTCTGGTAAAAGCATTGCGGTTTCAATACAGCAAATTTTATTTTATTTTACACATTTTAGGGAAACTTACAGCTAGAATACACAGTAGAATATACAATAACAGAAATACGGCCAGTTACAAGTTTCCAGAGATAGAATATGTTTACAAAGAAAAAGAAACTGGGTAGACAGCATTATCTAAGCTTCTCAGCAATAATCAAAGTAATTATTACTTAAAGTCTTTTTTAATTTAAGAGTGCTAGTGTTGAAAATGTCGATATCAGCATTCCGACTCGCGTCATTGTATAAACGAGCAACCCTAGCCAGGTATGAATTCTGTCTATAGGTGGTCTTAACATCAGGGATGTGTAACAGTCTAAATTTGCGTAAGAATGCAGATGGGACATGCAGGCCTATTTTATTCACCAGCTCAGGAGTATCAACTGTGCCGTTCATAATATTGAATAGGAATGTCAGATCCGCAATGTTCCTCCTAAGAAACAATGGAAGAATGTGGAATTTCTTGCAGCGCTCTTGGTAAGTAGGTTTGTAACACTTTGAGCGATATTGAATGTACCTCATGAATTTTTTCTGTATGCTCTCAAGGCGGTCTACGTAAATGTTACTTATAGGCAGGGTTCCAGATTTGAGAAGCATATTCCAAGTGACTACGAACGAGTGAACAATATAGAATTTTCATAGTTTTAATATTATTAAATTCTGCAGACACTCTCATTATGAAGCCTAATGCTTTAGAGGCCTTGCATACTATGTTATGAATGTGTGTATCAAAAAGAAGTTTTGAATCGAATGTAACGCCCAAGTCCTTTATTTCACTGACCCTGTTTACTACCGTGTCAAAGAGTTTGTAGTTGATGTGAAGTGGGACGGGCTTACGCGTGAATGAGCAAACGTAACACTTGGAGACGTTCAGATCTAATTTGTTTAGTGTACAGTAATTTTGAAATCTATCCAGGTCATCCTGCAACAATGCAGCGTCGTCTGGTCGTCGCGTCAGGTTTGATACTTTTTTCATTACCTTCATATCATCTGCATATAATAAGATTTTTGAGTGTATAAAGCAAGAATTGATATCATTTATGAAGATGTTGAACAAAAGAGGCCCCAACAATGATCCCTGGGGAACTCCGGAGGGGATAATAGCTGCTCTAGGCGAGTAGCCATTCATTACCACTGTTTGACACCGATTATCCACGTACGACGCGAACCATCTGTAGAGATTACCTCTATAGTCGTATTTTTAATTAGACGAAGCCAACTGACATTAGCTAATGTCACTTTGTAAAATAATGTTGTCATATTTAAAGTAATAGTGATGCGTTTAGTTCTCGTTCAATCAGATGAACGAACATTGAGTGTGAATAGTTAATCATTTCAAACTATAAAATAATATTATTTCTATATTACAATAAAAGTGCTCTGATATAAGTTACTAGTAGTTATGTAAGTAGTATAAATTGTTATATTTTATACATCTACAGGGTGTAAAAAGACCCTTAACGAAAACTGAAATCCCATGTTGTACCAATCACTACGAACATTTTTTACTTCGGCACCATACCTGGGAAATTACTGGTTCAGGAGATATTGAGGCTCAAAGTTAGTATGGAATTTTCCTCATTAAGTACAAAATCGATGCATTTACCCCGCCAAGATGTTCGCTAGATGCCCTATAACCCCATGGATAGGTAGATATTTCGAGCATTGCACGCGCGCGCTTTAAATTGCGGTTTAATAAATGTGAAAACTTAAAAAAAAATCGTTTCCCAGGTATTATTTTTGGTTAGTATGACTTGGCATGATGTCCACAACGAGTAAACTTCGGCTTGGTGATGGGTCTTGTGACACCCTGTATAGTTTCAACTACATAATGTATTGAAAATAGATCTTACAAGTTTCCTCGCAATGTTTTCCTTAATTTTTAAAACACTCGGTCAGTATAGGTAAATGCTATAGGAACGTAGTCTTCGAAATCTCGAACACCGTACCCGATATCGGCCGTTCGGCACACTAACTATTTACTAGACAATCGATGCAATTTCATTCATTCAAGAGTTTTTTTAATCATTCACTTTGTCACAACACTATATTTATTTCATCATAAACTGACAACACAGTAAACGTCAGCTGACTTCGTCTAATAAAAAATACGACTATAATGCCCATGGAGTACAACTTGTGCATTAAGGTTGCATGGTCGATCCGGTCAAAACATTTTTGGTAATCGGTGTATATAACATCCACTTGAGACCGCTGAGACATATTATGTGATAAAAAATCGCTACAGAGAACGAGATTTGACGTTGTAGATCGCCCTCTTAGGAAGCCGTGCTGATGTTCAATAAAACTTAATTTCAATGCAGAATAAGTTTGCTTATAAACAATTCTTTCCAGGATCTTTGCCCTATCGGTCTGTAATTCTCGACAGATGTTTTAGGTCCCTTTTTGTATATGGGTGTTACATACGCCGATTTCCAGACGGTGGGTGCTACGCCCGCGGTGAATGTTTTTTTTAAATAATAAAGTGAGTGGAATGGCAAGACTTTTTGCTATAACGCATTATAGACGCATTTTGCTATAAACACCGGGGAAATGCCATCTGGGCCAGCTGACTTGTTCAGATTAACGTGTTGTAGAAGCGAGACTACTTCTTCATCGCGAACGTCAATGTCACTTATGTGTAAAGCATCGATACCTACTTCCGTACAGATACCTGTACCAGTTGATGACGGGAAGCTAGCGCAAGGGTTAGAATTGACAAGGAAATTTGGATTGAAAAAATCGCAGAACATATTACATATTTCTTCACCATTACCTGATGACTGCTGCCCAAATTGTAATACAGACGGGTATGCTATGGATTTTTTCCGCGATTTAATGTAACTCCAGAATGATCGCGGGTTGTTTCCTATGTCGGATTCTATTTTCCTTATGTAGTCATTGTACATAACTCTTTCCATGTCTTTTCCCCTTTCCCGCAATAGGCTGAAGGCCTGGTAATCAGCAAGGTTACCATACTTTTTGTATTTCTTGTGATGCTTGGCTTTTTCCCTGATTCGTTTTATAAGTGATTTTCTGTACCACGGCGGATACTTAGTTTGTGGGAGGACCTTTTTTGTTGGAATATGATTTGTAAGTTGCATCTATATTACTTCGTAAAAATACGACACCGCGTCCTCTAATAACCTGTTGCTCAATTCGAAGTGCCAGTCAATGTCGTTAAGGTTGTTATTTATTATGTTAAAATCAGCTAAATGGTATTGAAATTTTACGTAAGGGCGATTAGACAGAGAGGCTAGTTCGATGAAATTCACGGTGACAAACAAAGCATTGTGGTGTGAGTCCTCAGGCACCAGTGGATCAGTACAACAAGCGACATTAACCTCATCATCGCATAGCACTAGATCCAAAGTCCTATTATTATTGTTTGCACAGTTATTATATTGCAAAAGACCGCAGGTGTTAAGGTTGTCTATAAATTTTAATTGAATGTCGCCAGAGAGATTACTGGCGTACAAGGAACCACCTCCATCTACCATTTGCCATGTTATATTTGATTGATTAAAATCTCCTAAAATGATGTATTTATCTAACGGATGTCCATGCACAATATCTAATACTTTGCTACTAAAATTATCTAATTGAACTGTTAATGAATTACCAAGGTTTTGGTTGCAAATATAAACAACACAGATATGCAAATTAAATGATGATTTAGGTCGTTTGCGGTGCAATTTTAATGTTACCCACAAGTCCTCCGCGGGCGAACACCACTCACTTCGCGAATCAGCCACTAAATCTTTCTTTACGGCAATTAAAACTCCCCCGCCCATTGCTTGACCTGTACGCACGTAATCCCGGTCCCGTCTCCACACCAGATACCTCGCATCAAACAATTCACTGTCCATTAGACTGTCGATTAACCATGTTTCGGTTAGACATATCACATCAAAGCTATTGATACACACATTCCTATAAAAAACACTTGTTTTCGTTCGTAGTCCTCTAACATTCTGGTAGTAAATACTAATCGGTGCCATAATAAATCATTAAAGCATATAATACTTTGTATAGAACAGATAATAAGGTACTTTCGTCAAAACAAGTAATAAATTTAATAGACAAAATGCGACTTTGTTAGTACAGTGATTAAGCGCAATACACAGAAAGCAAAACATATTGTAAAAAATAAAAGTTGGAGTACAATTATGAACATTTGAGAAATACTGCAAGCAGAATTGAGATCTATGACTATAGAAATTGTGTACAAAATGGCTTGAGCAAAGTAATACAAAGCGGCCGGTATCAGGCGGTAGGTGAACAAATGTCCCGCGGTAGAAAGAATTGTTACCTGCGGTTCTCAACATAAATGGTGTAGTGTGTTTAACTGACAAGTCAGAAAGCTGAATCGACATTCTTAACCTAAAAACTTGTGTAGATCTTGCTCGGACTTGATGCTGTGTATCGGTGAAGTCGAGTTTTTTCGCAACAAAATCTTGCAGACTTTAACCCATACGTGATCGAATCCGCGCTCCCTAGCCAGGGTTTTCGTTCTATTCAGTAACAACTTATTTTCCAAAGTTAGGTGGTCGTTGACATAGATCTTCATGTCGCCTGGTAGCTTCAGGTCACTGGCTTTGAGGTTTTTGTGCTTTTTAGCTGCGGCTACGAAGTCATTTTTTAAGTAACTGCTGTGTACTGAGCATATAATGTTTTTATTGCGACTGTCTTTCCTCATGGGGACTCATACTATATAGTTGATTTGCTCTTTAGGAATGATACAGTTGATGGCTTCTCCGATGTGGGCGACAATTGTGAAGAGGTTTTCCGAGCTAGTTGTAGGTACTCCTTTTACCTCGATATTATTAATCCGGGATCTTTGTTCACTCTCGCGGTACAAATTCTCTACTTTAGTAACTCGCTGCTGTAGCAAAGTTACTTCTTCTTTTGATTTTTGCAGCGATGTTATCTCTTGCTCCAGGATTGACACTCTTTCTGTAAGAGACTCCACCGAGTGCACAAATTCTATTGAAGTTTTCATGTCGGACAAGTCACTTTTCAGGGCTTTCAATTGCTCCAGTTCGGTCTGAATGGCTTTCACACTGTCCACCAAGTGGCCGGAAGTGCCTCCATCTGTGTGGTCAACTGCTTGAGTTGGTCTAAGATCGACTCGGTGGCCAAAGAAGCGGTGCCCATGCGAGGGATGGCTGCAGCTAGTGACTTACAATTGCTGCATTTCCACGTAGCTCTTCGATTGCAAGTTTTCTCCAACCTGCTTCCGTTATACCAGCACAGGGGAAATCAAACTGCCCCGTACATAGTGAACATGTGACACCGTCTCTAAACTCGGCCTCACAACGTTTGCACGAAAACATTTTTAAAATGTGTGTAACTGTGATAGTAAAAGTTTGAGAAACGCTTTGCTTGTTCACCGAGCGACAGAGCGATTGCGCGCGCGTTCGGTTTACTGTCTACCGACGTACTTTATTGGGATTGCGCGTGTCTAAAGCCTCGCTGTGTTCAATGATCACTGCAATGATGAACCCTAACTGATGAAGTACGTGGGAATATCTAGAAATGAGAGTGAATCTTCTGCGATAAAAGGTGACCACATATACCAACATGCTAACGGTGAATTCGTTTATACTTCTCAGAATAACTTACTAAAATATCTACACGCCTATTAATCAACAAGAAACTTAAACAGAGAGAGACTGATTCATTAGTACAAAATTAATGAATTTAGTAGATTACAGTCAGCTGAGTAGGTACTTAACAAGTTCAAACAGAAGTTCAATGAATTGGTAATAGAAACGCGAACGCTGTAGCTGTAGTTTTAAATTCTTTTGAGGAACGTTAAACTGAACAACTTTTATAGCACTCGGGGCGCCAATGCCTTATGTTCACGTACGTTTTAGGAGCCCGCGTTGTAAAAGTTAAAAATTTACTCTAGAATATTATACGACTTTGATACGAGGGTGTACAAGCTCTGAACATTAACTATTTAATTTGTGTAGCTGCGGATAATAAAAATAGTCCTATGCATTTTCAATTCTCATTAATTAAAATAATAATAATATGCCGAAACCGTCATGTTTCTCGCGTAAAATTTTCACCAGATTCTTAATGGAAACAAGACTTGTAAACCTTAAACGAACTTCTAAAGCACTCTAACTTTCTACGAAAGTTTTCATGCTGAAATATTAAGTTTATTTTCATAAAAGGCTGTAGACGATCAATGACTTGTTATTGTAGCGGCTAACGGGTCCATAGAGGCCATTGATATGGTATTCAGGCATAACTGACAAAGGGACAAGGACAAAGCTAAGCTCTTATACGATCTGCTATCAAAGGATGATACTGTACCGATTCTATATCTAGCCGGCCAATACATGTGATCTCTAGTGTGGATTTACCATTCTGTGGCTAAAGAAAACACACTAATTTTAACATGATCGGTGGTTGGTTCGCTTTTCGAAAGCTAGATGCTGCTTTTGAACGCTTGATATACCAAAGCTACGAAATAAGTCGCGGTTTCGAACATCCTTTTTTGACGGTTGAAGGCAGGGTAGCCGATAGCGATGTAGACGCCAAATTGTAATTTAATTATGATGATAGGCCATAGAAAGCAACAAAATCCAGTACATTCAATATTTCTCTAGTCCCATAAATGTTTAAAGAGAAACGAATACCTTGACATTTATAAATACTGACTTTTCTTTAAGACGACGCTACGTTTATACACGCCAGTGCCCTCAAGGCAAAGACTTGTGTGTGACCAATATGATGCTCCATGGAAGTCCTTATAGGCATTCAGCGAATGTAGGCTACCCTTGGGTTGTTTGTCTTGAACGTCTTCCGAAGAAGCCTTTTCATTTATCGTGTCGCTTTGAAAACAGTTCGAGAGTGTAAATTCGTGACCCATTTTTGAAGGGATAAATATTTCTAAAGGTTCTCAATGTGAAATGGATAAATGTTAAGTACGGTCTTACTGTACACATGCCGTGTAAAGTAAGACCGTACTTTATTTAAATATAATTTGCATAAAGACTATAAACTAATATTTTTACATCGGCTCTTAATATTGCCATCTGTATATATAAAATTCTGGCAGACAACGCACAGCAAAAATTACTGGCACAAGAAGCTGAAATTTGGCAGTTTAGAATATTATTTTTGCCAAATTTAGATATGCTATCAACATCTGCTACGTTTGCTTAATATGGTCATTTCATGCTGTAGACATAAACTCCTTTTAAGAGTTATCTACAGAATCGGCAACTTTAGAACTAAAAGTATGTGTACTTTATTAATTTTCTATCATAACTTGGTTAGATATCATAATTCGTTTTGCTACATGTATCAAAACTGTCTAGTTGCCAAGCACAGTATCACGTTTGATCAATGTCTTGCTTAAACCATCGCGTGTCTACTCCCATGAACCGTGTTTCTTATCAACTTAGAACTATTTTATTACATTAGGCACTAAACAATTATCAGGCGGTTTGTGTTCTTCGTCAGGACATGTTACAAACAAAGTAATTAAAAGAAGGAAACCCTAATGGATCAATAGCATAATTATGTACTAATGAAATTTTGCCTATGCGATCTGCTTTCGTCAATAATTCATCACAATTATTTAGTCTAGTTGGAGGGATTAGTTAGAACAGAGGTATTATATACATCATTTTGATAGCCAAATATTGATATTAAAAAATGCTAAATTCCTTAAATATTATTATTATAAAAGTAAAGCCAGCAAGATTACGACGATTTATACGTTCGGAGAAATTTGTAAATTCAGCAGATGTAGGTAATGATAAAATATTATTCGTCACAAGAGTTAAAAAATCTTGCAATAGCTTGCCTCGAAGGGAACGCTCACAAGCTATTTCATTTGGTCGATTTCAAGATTTAACAAAAGCCTTTCATACAATCATACATCAAAGAAACTCCATACAGATGTTTCTACAAGCGCGCTTAAATGCCGCAGACCTCAGAAACCTCAAGCATGTCATGTGTTCTAAAGCATGTGGTTGGGAACTCGAAGCCACGAATGATCACGTTTTGTTTACAACTTTACATAGCTTCGAACACGTGGGGATTATTTGTCACATTTAAGAATTTACTGAAGGAAGATAGCAGGTGGCTAGTTGAATTGAAATCCATTAATAAATTCAGTTGAATGGTGTTAACATTATTTATATTAGCTGTCGTAAACTTAAGGTTCCTCATTAGTATGATATATTATTAGTATTGATACTATGTTTCAATGTGTGCTCACAAGGGTTGGGTCAAATTATGTGAAACGCGTTATAATTAAAGATTTCATAATGTTATTAAAAGAGTAACACTTCTCATAGCCTGTATTGGAGACAGTGATGTCTACAATACTAGACTCAAGAAAACACCCACCTTCATCTAACAAAGCTATCAGAAAGGTATGCCTAATATAATTTAGGTACTAAAGATTTTAACAAAAACATGAAGCCTGATGGTATTACAAAGGAACAAAGCCTTATAAAATTCAGGTCGAGCCGAAGATGAAATATTTATAAGAACATAATGGAATCGCTTTCAGAGCCTTCATGGATTTCATTCCACTCATTCCGAGTGGCTGAATACTGTTTATGTAATACACAATTACACTGTATTGTTTTTATCGGCTTCGTGTATACTATGCACAATTATTACTTGAGCTTTCTTTGAAAATATTACGTTACATATGAAGTTCTGTGAGTTACGCTCAATTCGATTATATTTTATTTGTGTTACGGAATGTATAATACCAGTAAAAATCTATAGCTACTTCTACAGCTAAGAAGTTTACAACTACAAGCAGCTTGGTATTGCGTTGGATAATAATTAATTGATCTTTGACTTTTTGGAACCTAAGGCACATACAGCGAAGACACACTTTCTGGCCATTATTCATAATATCAAATATTATAATTATCATTTGCTATTAATATCTATAATAGTCTGACAGTAAAAAAAATCGATATGTGGGCACCAGCTATATATCATATAATATTATTTTTAAATAAAAAAGAACCGACTTCAAAAACACTAAATAACTAAAAAGCAAAAGATAATTGGTTATGGAGCAAAACTTTTTGGAGTCGGTGCCAAGCCAAGTATTTCTGATCTGACTATAAAACCTCTACACTTTTTTATATAACTTTCGTTGTTAATAGAATAGGTAGTTTGTAATTTAGTAACATTTTGCGAAAGGGCTTGGCACCGACTCCAAAAAGTTTTGCTCCATAACCAATTATTTTTTGCTTTTTAGTTCTTTAGTGTTTTTGAAGTCGGTTCTTTTTTATTTAAAAATAATTTTATTTTTTGCTTTTTAGTGGTATACTAATAAAAAAATAGTAATAGGTGGTAAGTAGGTACATAGGATAGTGTAGGTGGTACATGATGGGGAGGCTTTCCTTACTTGCCTCAATTCTGAAATGTAGACCTGTAACTTTCTGGCACATTCAAGTTTTTTTTGTTTTTAACTAGCCTAAACACGTTCGTTTCAGTTCCATCATCAGATCCCGAAAATCATCCAGTATCAAAGTGTTTGCCAAGACAAAGCAAACGAGCCTAAACTCGATGAGATTGCGTTATTGTATTACAAAGATCCCATGGCCACCTTCCTACTCTATCATCAGACTTTGGAAAACATTCAGCACTAAAGTCCGTGTAAAGACAAATCGAACGAGTTTACGAGTCCAAACTCAATGGGATTGCGTAGTTGTATTACAAATATCCCATAGCTACCATCCTGCTCCATCATCAGAGTTTGGTAAACATTCAGCACTAAAGTCCATGTAAAGACGAATCAAACGAGCCCAAGCTCAATGGGATTGCATCTTTGTATTACAAAGATCTCATGTGCCCGGTAGATGGCAATAGGCTCGCCCCCTATTACATTGGGACCTAAACATAACTGGCGAAATGTGGGTGTGTATACACCTCTGCCTACCCCTTCGGGGATAAAAGGCGTGAAGTTATGTTATGTTACGTTAAGGATCCCATGGCCACCTTCCTGCTCCATCATCAGACCCTGGAAAACATCCAGTACCAAAGTCCATGTAAAGACGAATCAAACGATCCTAAACTCCATAAGATTGGGTTGTTGTATCACAAAGATCTCATGGTTACCTTCCAGCTCCATCATCAGACCATGGAAATCATCCAGCATCAAAGTCTATGTAAAGACGACTCAAACGAGCCCAAACTCGACGGCATTGGGTTGTTATCGTCAAATCGCTTCAAGTGTGCTTATACAATTTGAAGAGTTCCTTCGATTTTTTCAGGATTCCATGATCAGATCCTGACCTGATGATCATGGGACCAACTGGGAGGTATACTCTTTCAATACAAACAAGAATTTTTGAAATCGGTCCAGGCGTCTAAGAGAAATCGGGGAACATACATAAAAAAAAAAGATTCCGACGAATTGAGAACCTCCTCCTTTTTTTTGAAGTCGGTTAAAAAAGGGTAACCAAGTTCAATTCTTTCCCAACTAACCTGTGCCTCTCCCAATCCAAGTTCGATAGCGTCGATGCTCTTCCTGACGAGGGCCGCCTTCTCATGCTCATGTTCGGTATTGGCAGCTAGCCCCGCTAGCAGCTGCGCGTGCTCCGCCCTCAGAGCCTCGAGGCCCGCGGCGACGGTGCGAGCACCCGCCACCATTTCCTCCTGCGTCATCGCCGTCATCCTGCCTAGGGATTCGATCTTCTTTCTGTGGACAACGATAAAAATAAATCAGATATAAGTTTAACTAATTGTATAGACATTCTTCTTCTTGTCGTGCCAATAGCGATTTAAATTGTGTGAGTACAATAATCTGCCACAGCGATGGCGTTGTTTGTTGCCCTGTACAGCTCGGTCAAAGAGCCCTTAGCTGCACAGGAGGGGCAGGATAGTGAAGACATATTTGTTTCTGCATTTTGGTTGTTTGCAACACGTATACAAGTCAAAACCTTATCCTAGACGAAGCCGGCTTCTTTTAGCTAAGTGGCCTCTTGAGAAGAAAAATCGAAACAAACTTAGAGTCATTGATTTTTTTCCCTGTCATTCCATTGTCTCATCTCTCATTCACAAGATGCTTAATCGAAGACAAAGTCAGCCTGTAAATAACGATAGTCGCCGCAAGATGATCAAATCTAAATGATCTCTTCTCACGAAAACGTTTTACATACACCAGACATTAAATAAACTATTCATTAGCTTTCTACAAGCAGAATGTATAATGAGAACACTAGATAATATTATCAATTAATTATAATCAAACATGAATCTTGATATTGCTTCAAGCTACATTGCTATATATAAAGTTAAAATACATCGTTATAACGTTATACCTACGTATACAATAATGCTTCTATTGCTATAGAAAGTACCACTAATATGGTGAAATTTTAGACCCACTAAAATGCCTAATCAAATCGTAATGAATTCTAAAACAAAGCAAGTCGGCAGATCAAACGCAATCTGCCATTATACGATTCGTAACATAAGTATACAAAGAAATTAAAAGGTATCAAATTAAACGTTCTCAGTTCAATGGTATTGTCTTTCAACACAACAAACAAATACACATATCATGTTCATGAAGGCTGTTGAACAATGACATTACATATAAGCAATCATGTAAATGAAGATGTCGCAACGGAGACTGATTCAATCAAAATGCTATCAAAGGTGACCTTATTAAATTTCGAGCGAAATATTTAGACAGATACGATACATTGTACATGACGAAAGAATTCAATTATGGTAATGAGGTGAGTCATGAAGTGATAGAATTATTTAATGGTTGAATAGCTTTTGAGCGAGTCGATGAGAGAGATCATTCTAATTACATTTTGGAGTAATTTAGTAATGTTGCTGATACTTGTAGATTTGAGGATGTTTTTAAATTAACATCCTACCGGGTGGTAGGCAGTTAATGTTTGCAGGCTTTCTGCGATGTAGACACAATAGCGGCATTTTAATGTTAATGATAATCAGATCGAAAACAATGCGATTTGCTGAGCGCAATTCTGATTCAAGAAATATAGAAAGAATTTGACAGAATAAATAAATTAAGTGTTAGTAGCGTTAACATCTATCAGAACATAAAAAAAATAATATTGAAATTATTTTAGTTATATCGCAGAATATAAATGTAATCAGGTACCTAATTTTAGACGTCATACGGATTTTTTAAGACGGTCCAATAATTCGAGGCCATAGTATATTTCATAGATCCTACTCATATTTGTCTAGCTGACTGGCACTGATCCAGACTACAACAATAATAAAAGCGGTCTATATTAACCTTTATATACTATTGTAACGTTTATTTGTGCAAAATACAAACAAAGCTGGCTCATGTGGTCGCGTGAGTTACAAAGCCAATATTGCACAGACCGCAGCCAATATTTCTGATAATTGACGACCAGGCCGGTATACCGGGCCTCCATTTTTGATCCAGCGTATAATTATCTATTAATAGCAGGAGTGCCCCAGGGCTTTGTACTCGGGCCTGGATATAAAACAAGAGCTTTATACCTACGATATCAATTGGATAAGCCGTGTTTACTTAGCAAAGTTTTCTTTGTCTTTTTAGTACAAATACCCCAGAGAGCCAGCTGAATCAAAAGCAAAGCCGACGTGTTTTTCTTACGAACATTCATTTTAACAATGTTTTGAACTCAGCATAGTTGGGATTAGACTTGGAGCCATATTTATTATCTAGAAATGTTTTAACACGAAATGCCGTGTCTTGCCTTATTTTAGCAATAAGAAAAGTTTGTCTTGATTATGGACTAAACATCTTTGAATTTTCATTCCCTAAACTATGGGTCTAATAGGCTAGTTGACAAAAAAAAATTTATAAGTCCGTCCTTTAGATTATTCAAAAATAAGCGATACGTATTTTTTTATTTGTAAATTAAACCAAAAATGACCAAGATATAGCTCATTAAAGTTACGTATAACGTCACGCCGTGCTGCATTTTTTAGCACTAGATGACGTCACACGTAACTTTAATGGGCTATATCTTTGTTATTTTTTATTTAATCGAAAAAAGAAAAAATACGTGTCCAATATTTTTTATAATCTAAAATACGGACTAAATAAAATGTAATTATTTAGACCCTGGAAACTACCCTATTATAAGGGCTCATTCAGACAGAGAGCGGTCACGTGGTCAAGCGTTCAAGCGGTCAGTTTTGCGTTCTTTGTGTTGTATTACGTTACATAGACCTATGTAACGTAATATAACACAAAGAACGCAAAACAGACCGCTTAACGGCTTGACCGCGTGACCGCTCTCTGTCTGAATGAGCCCTTATAATAGTATTTCTGTAACCTTTTTGAGAAGAATGTCGGCGATCATGAACATTTTTATATCGTGTATTTTAAACCCAATTTCATAGCTGCTGGAGACAAATAAAATATCCAAAGCGCCTCCTCTCTTTCTTTCATTTCGAATGATGATTATAAAGAAGACAAAACATTGTTTACATTAGCTAAAAGGCAAATATCCTTCGTGAAACGACGATTAATGGCGTGGCAAGGGGCAAAAACATAACACAATAATCGTTCTGCTATGGCGTGCCTCGTTGACCTTTAATGACATTCTATTGATTTTATAACTAAATATAGTTTCAGTTATAAACTTATAACTAAGCTGTGAATTCAGTGGACTGGTAAAATTATTCATAGTCCAATAACGAAATATAATGTTAAAACTGGAGAGTGAGCCGTATTACCGGTACATTAAATTTTGGTTACAAGCTTAGTGTCACTTCTTCAGGCCCAAAATTTGAAGTTGGTTTTTGTCTACTTATCGTAAAATGTAGAGTGAAGTGCGGAGCAAAGTGGTTTGTGTATATATGTATATAGAATATGAAGTATATCTAACGAAGGTACTAAAGAAATACGTGGTCCCAGACTCTGGTAACAGCTAGTGAACTAAATACCACATCGAAAAGTTCCAAAGTCATTATTGAACACATACCATGGTATGATAGACACGTGAAAGTCAAGACAATATTAAAAAGTTCATAACAATCGTTTCGAGTACAAGCCAGTGAGACAAAGATATTGATTGTTTAGTCTAAGTTTCAAAGCTTGAGTGACGAAGGCGTTGAGGCATTCGACGGGTTGCTGAACACGAATATTATAAGATGTAAGCATGTTTATTCAGAACTACGTCTTACATGCTGACATAATTATACAGTCTATTATATATTTATTTATAACGAATTGAAAAAATCTGATGGTGTCAGTTCACTTCTTCTGATATATGATTCTTCTTCCCTTCTATAATTGTTGACTTGTCGCTGTTAAGACTTATTTAAGTAATTCGGCAAGTATTTTTATTGACCTTGCTAAAAAAATGATGTCGATTAAATGTGTTTTTTTTTTATAAGTTGTTTTTATTTTATAGAAAATGTTCATCACATAATCCCAAAAACATGAGGCGACACATAACGCTCATAAGGTTAATTCGATTTTTGTGTTTTGTATCCACCCCTTCCTTTGTATTGATATACAGGGTGTCGCAAGGCCCATCACAAAGCCGAAGTCTACTCGTTGTGGCCATCATGCCAAGTCATACTAACCAAAAATAATACCTGGGAAACGATTTTTTTAAGTTTTCACACTTTTTAAACCGCAATTAAAAGCGCGCGCGTGCAATGCTCGAAATACCTACTTATCCATGGGGTCATAGGGCATCTAAAGAACATATTGGCGGGGTAAATGCATCGTTTTTGTACTTAATTAGAAAAACTCCATACTAACTTTTAGCCTCAATATCTCCTGAACCAGTAATTTCCCAGGTATGGTGCCGAAATAAAAAATGTTCGTAGTGATTGGAACAACATGGGATTTCAGTTTTTGTTAAGGTTCTTTTTACATTCTGTATATATAAGTTGCTTAAAACAGAACGGCATCAAATACCTTCATTTTCATGCAAACAGCGCAAATAATTCAGTTGTTACAACCATATCATGCGTGAGTCCATGTTCTCATCAAAGTTATTTTATTATAGTGCGCTTTTGTAAATCGTGTTTTCAGTATGTGACTGGCGACCGACGGAATTCTCGTCTTAGTAATACGTTAAGATTAACGTTCTATTCCTTTTGTCTGAACTTTTTACAATCGCTTGGACGTTCAACTAATCTTTAAATACAAGTAGTATGGAAATTTGAATATATGGTACTACTTATTCTAGTTTCAGTAGGTATGTAATTTAGATACACATCAATGAACCGATTTCGAAATTAAAATCCATTATCTATTGATACCATTCACAACTTTATTCATGGCATACATTACACGATTAAACATACAGAACGCCTCAACAATAACGTTACATAAACAGCAACAAAAGAGCCAAATCTATACAATTTTCAATACAAATACAAACATTTTTAACAGACGAGGGCATCGGTAGGACGGAAACATTACATTACCGCACCCACTTTCGACACAACGGTGTATAAAGTAGTGTGTGGACGTGTTGAAATAGGGGTGGCTAAAGGAACATTGGCAGAAGCAAATCAATTGCGAATGTTTGTTCGGACAGATAGCGGTACGGGAATGGTTTACGAAATTAGGACAACATCCAACAGATTGATAGAAATGAAGAGAGATTTTTTGTGGAGGCGAATGAATTTGAGATTCGCGATGACGCTCTTTGAGACGGATACGGAACTATACCAGGCAATCATAAAAATGCAATGCTTTGAGTTTTCATTGACAGTGCACAAGGAATCGATCACTTTTGCGAATACAAGAAAAAAAAATTAATCAAGAGACGGTTTGGACGCCTGACATTTCGTTCAGTAAGTTAAATGATTCACAGACCGAAAAACCTGTCGATCTAGCTCTAGCGTAACTTTACAAAAATATTCGGCGACAGAATGGTTTCAAACAAACTCAAAACAGCAAGAGTGCCACAACTAAATATATCAAACGAATACAGCTCTCACCATAACCACTCAGTAATTTGAGTGACTCTAGCTCTAAAATTTCCATAATTATGTTTTTCGCTTGAATAGCTTGCTCATGAATCTCGATATTTATTTCGCTGGGTTTATTATTCTGAACGATATTGAGGTCAACAGTACTTTACATTGACGTAGAACGAATTCCTTTAACTTGGTAATATAAACAGAATTCAAAGGTCAAACCCTCGTCAAAATATTCGAGTGTATTATTTCCTTTCTTGTAGAGTTTAACTATAGGGTCTATAGGGTACTCTGAAGCATTGACCCTTGCTGAACGCATGATTTTTGCCTTCGATATTTCTTATGTTTGCCTTTTATGTATTTGAGTTAGACAAGCAGCACAGTTTATTTAAAAAATGTATATTAGTTTCGTCTTAGCACAATTTTTTAAGAACAAAATTTTTATCAAATTTCGGTGCCATGCAAAAATGTGATCATCATCATCATCATGTCAGCCTAGAGACGTCCACTGCTGGACATAGGGCTCCCTTAAGGCCAACGGTATCTTATATCTTATCTTCGTGCTATGTGCCCTGCCCATTGCCACTTCAGCCTGGCTATTTGGAGAGCTAAGGCGGTGACTTTGGTTCGCCAGCGGATCTCCTCTTTTCTGACTCGACCTTGCAGGGAAACTCCGAGCATAACTCTTTCCATAGCCCTCTGAGTGACCCTGAGTCCACGTCTCGGCTCCGTAGATCATCACTGGCAACATACACTGGTCAAAGACTTTCGTCTTGAGACACTGCGGGATATCGGACGTGAAGATATGCCGTAACTTCCCGAAGTTCCCAACCGAGTTGGATTCGACGAATGACCTCTTTCTCGAAGTTGGACCTACCCAATTGGATCATTTGTCCCAGGTAGACGTACTTGTCGACAACTTCGAGTGTAGAGTTCCCAACCTAGATAGGTTTAGGCACGACATGGACGTTAGACATGATTTTCGTCTTCTCTTGTCCATGTTCATCTTAAGACCTACTTGTTGAGAGACTCTACAGAGGCCATCGAGCATTGTGCTGAGGTCTTCCATGGTCTTAGCCATGATTACGATATCATCAGCAAATCGAAGGTGAGTGATATACTCGCGGTTAATGTTGATGTCGAGTCCTTCCCAGTCCAGAAGCTTGAAAACGTCTTCCAGAAAAAATGTTATAAAATCGAATTTATCAGCTGAAAAGAGCAAAATCCAGAACCAGCCGCTTCTGGATCTGCCGTCGCCATATCTGAATAAGTGATCAATCCATAGCGAGCAGTATCACAATGACACCCGTTCCAGACAGCGCTGACAACGGTCTACGTGAAATAAGGACATTGTTGGTCGCTCATTTCCCCAGTGGGATCGGCTTTTAGACTAACTCGATGAGGCGGTTCGTGTCTGCTGGTATAAAGCTGAACGACAATAGGGCTTGAATGTAGACTAGACAGTTCACCACATTGTGCTAATCTTGTTAAGTACTAATACGATTTAGCCGTACTACTTAAACGTATCAAGGTTAATTAAAATCTATACATTGGATTACTAGGTGTAGAAAATCTTGGAGTACGCTTATGTTCAGGTGTGCACATATTTTGTCGGCTAAAATACAACCAAAACTATTTCACAATCAAAATAAAAAAACCAGTAGCTCTAAAAAACAGTTAGATACTAACTATTCATAAGCATTCAATCCAAATATAAAACTTCCTAGTTATTGCAGAAAATCGCACAATTTTAAGCATAAGTCCCTATCTATATAAGAAGTGCATTGACATCTCAATTCATATAACTCAATGAAAACAGCATAGTAAGCCCCACGCAAGTAGTACGTTTCAATTAGGAAAAAACAGGTTACGTTAAAATCGTAGGCGATGAGTGTGTATGTAAATAAATGCTGGAAGTGAGCCAATTTACAACTATTTCGTTAGCACCGGGGCAATACCTATGTTTTCATATGTTATGAAACGTTTGGTAGTATAAACAAAGTGTAAATATTATTTTATTATCGATAAACGTTTAATGTGAGATTCATGACTGCTTTTAGTCGCTGCTATGATACCAATATGGCCAGTCTTTTAAATGATTTACCATGTAACCAGGTAATTAAGGATAAAGTTTAAATGGTGAAGGAAAACACCCGAAGAAAGCCTTAACGCCTGAGAGTTCACCATGTTCTTGAAAGATATGTATGTGAAGTCTGAAAATCCGTACCTGGTCATCGTGGCCTTCTCATAGCAAGGGAAGACATGTGCCTAGCAGCGGGACAGGCTACGCTTAAAGGGGGTATGTAAGGGTTTTAGTTTAATATTTTTGCATTATAGAAAACCGTGAAACCAGCCAACTAGTTATTGACCACTATCGTAGGCTCAGCCCACTTATTCAAAAATCGAGACAAGACTAAATGATAAAATAAAATAAGGAATCAAAGTCAATTTAGGAGCTCGTGTTTACATTAAGCAGATATGAGACACGAAACATGCAAATCCCTCTCCTAAATAAATCGAATAACGGAAAAAGGCTTTCTTCGACGCCATTACGTTGAAATATTATCCGAGAACAAAAACCATTATTTCGACGTTACAGTATTACAGCAGTAAGGATTTTAACCTGGCCACGTTCCTACCATAAAACTTCCCTTGCTATTCCACACATCCCACCTCTCGGGGTAGAGAATAGGGCCAAAAATTTTAGAATAAACCTTGTTCCACCTACATTGTAGGTACTGGCACTTTAACAAAAATACTTGTTAAGTTTAGGACGACTTTCTTGCGACGTTTACCCAAGTGACCTTTTTCGATTGGAAATAATATATGTAGATGTATTACCAAAGCCCTTTCTGATTGATAGCGGTTTCGGAAATAGAACGACGAGGAAGATCAATTCCTTTTGGATTTAAGTAATTGTTCAGTTAGGCGCAAGACACTATCATTTCTTGTTTCATTTAAGTCACAGTTGAATTAAGAATTAATATTTATAGCACGTTATTTCGGCTACTTGAATCATGTTGTTATTTAATACTTTTGTTATTTTAATAATTTCAATACCTAAAACACTTTTTTCCAAAGCCATGAGTTCCTAGCTTTATAATTACTTTATTTTTGGTACTTTAGTTTCCTTCGAGGGTCCAAGTGGAATGCGACCACCTTCTTTTGTTGAGAAATATTTACTTTGTTAAAATGTAAGTATTCAACTCAAACATTGTAAAGCTTTATTTTCATGAAATAAAATCTCTCTTGTATACCAAGAATATCCTATACATTCAAGCGGGCTGCGGCTTATTTTTATTTCCTTAATACGACACCTCCGGTTCGTTAGAACTTCCAAGGCTATTCGCATCAGAGGAACACAGTGTTCTTACGAAATGTTTTCAGGAATTGTTTTAAGTATGTAAGGTTTCCGAGAAGCCTTATCTGCACCGTACAACAAACAGAAATTCGGCACCACCATATTCTAATCTAATAACAGTAGGCTCAGATTTCATCGTTATGTAAATAGTAATGGAGAGAAAACAAGATTAACGAGAACAAAGTAGGAAGTTCATTGGTCGGATGAATGAGATTATTCGTGTCGATAATATGTAAGACAATTATCTATTTACAATATTTGAAAGTTTGATGAACCGATAAATCCTTTGTTGTCCAATAAATTTTGCAATTTTACTGGAAAGTTAAACTTTGTGATCTGCGGCTTATAATGTTTTGTTTGGTAAAAGTTGTCGTACCGCATTGGAGGAGATTACCGCATGATGGGATCTGATGTTCGGCGCGCATATGTATTGCGGTGAATGCTGACTCTACCTTGAGGGAATATTTCATCCTACTTGTCGTTACACTTGGTCACACGTTGATTTATCTAAAATTTGCGTAATCGGCTGTTATGTCGGTGTGACATGCGCATATTTGAGATAAAGAATAAATTTGGTTTAATTACAATGTCTAATATAAGCAGAAGCTGGGGTCTGAGAGTAAATCCTCTTTCATTCTAAGCTATTGTCTAGCAGTGAGTCACTAAAGCTCATCACACACGTCCTTGCTACATCGAAATTTGACAAAGCGAATCTATGCGTGACATGAATCCATAAAATATCACTGACATCCAACAGGATTATAGGATGTGGATTATTAATATTCGCAAAGCATAACTTGTAAGTACGTCTATGCAGCACGATCTATAAACAAACAGTGCCATATTGGAAATAGGTTTGTGGACTTATAGTTTGTACTTCCTCTGTGAGGTCGAATTCCATACCGCCCACATAGGGGGCGTTAGGGTTGTTATCGCATAACGTTGTATCATACGAGACCTTCGGCAATAATTACAGAACCAGATATTTTGACGAATATCCTACTTCACTTAATTTTCCAGCTTGTTATACCAGACACAAATTCTTTTAGTTTTATACTTTATTCATTGCTCTTTCTACCGTTTACGCAAAATGCACGGAATATTTGACGAATTATGCGAAATTTTTGTACCTAGGTCTGGTTTTGTGTGTAACTATCGATTGAGAACATCCGTGTGGCGACGGATTAAGAATACGGATTGTCACCACCCCATATCATCCCATGGGTGTGGTAAGAGCCTACAGAGGGAGCATATTATGCATAGAACAGCACTGTAAGAGAAGGAAAACTTGATACAAACCCTATACCAGCCATTTGGCCAGCGTGGTATAGTAGGCCAATTCCTCCCTTCAAAGGAAAGGCCTAGTCCAGCAGTGGACTGTTAAAGGCTGATGATGATGATCTATTGAGAAGCATTGTACACTTTACAGCATGCGATTAAAACATTAGTAATCGTGCAGCAACATATCTGGACCACTGATTATAATGATAGCATCCGCTCGCCTAAGAAACAGTGCACTAGGCATTAATACATTCCTCCAAAGCATCTACTACTACAAATCACGATAGACCGTTTACTGCCTCAATATAAGACGACAACTTGAAATGTTCTAGTACCATTTGAATATCCCAAGACAATGATCAAAACTGAATACCCAAAAACCAATCCAGAGGGATGACAGCCCTAATCCTGTACAGCTTATCTGTCTCGGAACCTAATTTTTTTCATCTACGTGCCCGGCTTAAACAAATGAAAAGGTACGGCATTTGAATAATAATAATATATACATATTTTATTTTTTATTCTATACGTGATCGCCTTATCTCGTCATAGTTTTAAAAGTTAAAAACAATTTTTAAAGCATGTATAATTTATTTGTTAATTTTGCAATGTCTGCTTGAGCAAATAGCTTATTCTATTGGCACGTGCGAATTGTAGTAGATGTAAGAGTCTGGTGATAAAATATAATTAAATGTAGCACAAAATGAGCATAATAACGATGCCGTTACGTTAAAACTTGGTGTTAACTGTTATTGTATAATTCTCGGCTTACAAGTAATAGCAATCACAAAAATTGATATTAGTATATGTGGCAGAAGTGGATTAGAGGTAAAAAAATCATAAATTCTCATCATCTTAGGGATACGAGAGTACACCTATGTATATTTGGTCAGCTTTGTTTTAGATCTCGTGTACTAGTGAGTCTCGCTCGTCACCACTTGGCCGGCAAATAAAGACGAAATGAAAATCCACAAATACTGTATAGACATGTCTCTCGTTGATTCCCATTTATAGAAAAGGTGCCTGGTCTCTCTGAAAATAGTTTTAAGTTTGATATTGTGGGTAAATTCTTAATACTATCAACTTAAACAGAATTCTTAAAAATAAAACAAATTATATTCTAAAGTCCTTGAATCATGTGCCGCCAATGTTTTAAAACCATGCTGAAGGAATGAAAACAAGCTGAAAGCGAAGGACGGGAAGGACCCTGAGCTTATATAACCATCTATACGTATCTGTTTGTAATACGAACTGTCAGGTCTACCCTCGCCAAGGTACGAGCCAAACTCACTAACAACTTGATCATTATAATTCCAGTCAGTTTTCGATTAACTGTGCCCGTGGAAGGACGTCTGTTTCGCTCGCCGCCAAATTGGTTTAAGGACAGTCACGTAATATTAAATAGGTCGACAAACAGTATATCTTCGTATTTTAGGTGCGCGGTGAACACCCTTTGAGATGTGTTAAAACACTTCGTGTAGAGATGTTAAAGAAATTCTTTACACCAAACCGAAATGCGAGAATTGAAATCCTGTGCCTACATACATACATACATACATAGACTCACGCCTGTTTCCCCGAAGGGGTAGGCAGAGGCATATTAAACGCCCACTTTTTGTCAGTGTTTTGATCCCACGTAATAGGTGGCGAGCCTATTGCCGCTTATCGGGATAATGCCTACAGACAACGTTCAATAAATTGTTCTGTCGTAAATGTATCGTCTACAATATCTCTTTGAACGTAAAATGTTTACCGTAAAGATATCTCGCTACATAGACTATCAGAGCAGTCAGCAGTCAATGTTTGTAAAACTTCCTTCCAAAAGTTTAATTAACAAAACTGCCGTATTTAATATTTACATACAATTTGCAGAAATTTACACACCAGTGACTCACGTAGTTATGAAAGGCAAACAAATTATTCGAGTTCCCGTGCTAGTTGGATTTGGAAGCAAAAACTGTGAGAGTCGGACGATAAATTTGCAACCACGCAGAAACCGACGAACGGAACCGAAAATACAAACGCAGTAATAAATCTTAGTAGAGAATGACACCTCGAATAGTGCAATGCGAAAACTTCACAAATTCAATTCGTCGCTTTGAAATACATACGTATATTCGGAATTTCTGAAACATATTGTAAGGGGCTTCTAAACGGGCCATATTTTTCGGCCATTCATGGCTGCATCATTATTAGCAAATAATTGCTCAGCCATCACAAAAATATTTTTTTGCAATCAATGGCTGAGCAAGTAATGGCTGGGCAATTTGCTGAAATATGTCTGATACAGTATGGCCGGTAATGTAGACTTCTAAACGGGATACACAATCGAGCAACAATGGCCGACGAAGTTACAAAATACTACAACATCAACGTCAACATGACGTGTGATGACAACATAACCAAATGAATATAGCCATAATCACGACGTCATTCGAAGCAAACTTCATGTCGCGTAGAATAGGATATACTATGTCATAACTATAGAGTGCGACTGAAACAACAATAGAAACTAGCCGGGCAATATTGCAGAATATCGACAGCTCAGCGATCGTCCGGCAACCCCTCAAAACAATGCCGGCTACATGTGGCTACACCAAAAATGTTTGGCTATATGGCCAGGATATTACAGCAATATTGCATAGTCTGGCCGGGATAGCTAGCAATGTTGCCAGCCACTGTGTTGCAGCCACATATTGCGGAAAAATGTTGCCCGTTTAGAAGCACCTGTATACAAACAAAGGTATTTCTAAGATAAAATATTTGTACGTGCATTGTCAAGGGAACTATGCAGAGTCTAGCTATTGTTTTTAGAATACCTTATGGCTTACGTCTTGTCTGCACTTTGTTTTATTATTTCTAGTTGAATTGTGGTTGACTTTCATTCTTCCTATATAGCCTAGCATGAGGTAATTTGTTATATTCTTTGAAATATAACATGTCAAGAAAGGTCTCATGATGCTCATAGCACTTAGGCAGCACATGGTCCCTCCGACAACGGATATTAAGAGTAATTCGAAAGTAATGAATAAGGTGAGATGCGTCAGAGTATACGACAAAATAACAAACAGATGACCCAACTGTAATAAAAGCAATATACTGCGTAGGCATATGTCATCTATCTTTGTCTGTGCCTCAATAACTATAAATTCCTTGGGTTCCTTTGCTTGTGGAATGAGACTGCGGTACAGCTATCAAGTTGTGCGAAAGAGCGTCACAGATATTAAACAACAGAAATTAAATGTAACCTACCGATCACCATTTTACTTTCTACAAGTTGACAACTATATTTTTTCAAGTTACAAATGCAGGAAGGACTGCAGTCGTTAAATTACTCGTTCACGAGTCCTCAGACCGACCAAAATGTGAACGCGGGCGGCACTACACTAATAAATAAAGAAGAGCTGACAGAATTGAGACTGGAGGCGACATTATACTCGTTACATAAAGAAGACGAATTGCAGGCGTCGTTGAAGCAATGAACACTTTGTGTGTGCATAACTTGATGAGTTTATAAGGTAATCATGAATGAGACAATGCACAATGGTTAGAATAGAAATGTGTATTCTATTCTAACCAATATTCTTACATTTTATAATAGTCCCATCGAGACGTTAGAGAAATCTGATTTAGGTACTCTTGATACAAGTTTTCAAAACTTGATCACATTTTCTACTGTAACTAAATTATATCACGTGAATATTTTTTCCGTCGTCATGGTATGAGATGCATTTGAGTAGAAAATTTTAATCCCTTCTATGATTTGCCAAGTTACAATGTTGGCAGTTGATCTATTTCTAGATGCTTTCAATAATAAAATATAAATAACTCCTGAGAGTCATGTTTTCTTTAGTCTCAGATGAAGGCAAACAGACAGGGGGTAGAAAGCTTAAGTTCATGTAAGCGTAAAATGTTCAAGTAAAGAACAAAATTCACCCAACCATGACAAGACGGGGTACAAAATTCAAACCTTTGTAAAAAATGTGAAACCAACCCGCACCGGTCGAGTGTTACTTATTCGTTTGGAAAATAAACAATGGTCGCCCTGTTTTCTTTTACAAGCGGTAGGGTCGACAATTTGGGAAATGTTTGCAATTTACAGAAAGCAGAGGTGCGAGATTGAACACGCAAACAGCGAGTTAAATGGGTTCTTCGTATTTATGTGGTGTACGCTACGAATGTAATGAAAGGGTACATTTGTTTAGCTTCCAACATGTCTTCAACATTTTTCTTTCTGGTAGGTGCGACCCTCGTCTCGTGTTACAATAAGAATAATGTGTAACAATACTGTAACACGTATGAGTAAGTTCTTAGTAAAAGACAATTATGAGTAACACAACTTTTGCACTATGCTAAAAAATATTTATTTTCGCCCATTTAGCTTATTTCCAGACTTCTGGAAGGTGATTGTCCAACGGCTAATACTTGTAAATGAGCTTACCTATTTTGTGCTTCTGATAATAACAGAACATAACAACTACCTCGTGGACTATAATATGTCATTCCTCGTATCTACCGTCGCGGTCGTCACAGGGAGCGCAGTCATTTCCTAACATTTGTCATCGCACCCTCCACCGTGGCACGCCTTATTCAATCATTACCACACTTTATTACATAGTTCATTAAATACAAGCTGCCCCCTTGAATAAATCTATTAAATGCAACAAATATTTTTAAGAATTCGCAAATGGTTTAATTAGATGTGTATAGATGTGAAAGTATTTGCAAACTGAAAATAAAGAAATACTTTCGATCGTTCTGTCTAGGTTGTTTTAGCGGGGTCGTTAGCAGAGTATATGGTGTGCTAAGTTGTTAACGACCCGACAAAGGGGGTTTTTCATCTATTTTTCGAATTAGCCAAAAGTATTGCATTTGCGCTCAGATCCCTCTCGCTAGGAATAGGCTTACGTTTGTAATATGTTGAGGGTTTGTGAATACTTTGATGGCCTATTGGTCTTTCGCTGGTTTTGTTTTTAGCTTTAAGCTCAGTTGTGTAATAATGCTGGCATCTCAGTTTTTTACACCTATTTGTTTAATCACAAATAATATTCTACTTCCCTACAGAATACTTATCTTGCTTTATTTAAAGGCATATAATAACATAGTTGCCAATAGCTACTAGCTCAACGCAGCTCTCAAAATACCTTAACCGATATAATCAAGCGAAGAAATGCTCTTCGAAAGCCATCAGCTTTTTATCAACATGCCAAGCGATCTCAGGTGCGGCTAACTTTTATACAAAAACTGGTTGTTTAAAGGTGAGAATAAGAAAACTAAAAGACAAAGGAAATGGCGATCAGATGTCCCAAACCTGACATGACAATTATCTTTGTAGGTATAGGTATATATATTATATGTCTAAATACAAAAAGCATGTAAATTCAAGTGCATCCTAAAGATTTGCCCGTTTAGTTTTTGGCATAATTAAGCCGGTTGAAACCTATCATACGTATTTTGGCATCACTTCTCTAAGACTCCTAAAAAAAACAATGACCTCCATTTTTTTATGACTTTTGACTTTGACGTTTGGTGAGGTTCCGAACGCGATGAATGACCGACAGAAGCATAAGACTAAGCCCAACCAAACATCGATCTTGAAATATTACTACCTCATCCATATTTGATATTGTATTTAAAAATAACTACATGGAGGTATGAATGACAATGGCGCAATGCGGATAGGACAATTACATACATACGCTATACGGTGAAATACCATTGATACAAGTAACAGCGTGCCATGGATTGTACGGAAGTGAGGGTATGGCTTTAGGGCGAACACAATGATCAACAAAGGGATACCACAGAATGTTTGTACAGGGCTGGTGACGATAAATGATTGAGAGTACAGTGAAGGCGGTTAGGTAATTGTGAACGTCTCAATTTACTTTATATGTATCTTGTCGAATAAATACTGAAAATAATCAAATAAAAATAAATAAAAAATAAAAGAAATAAAAATATTTAGATGCCTCCACAAAAGTTATTTCATAATATTTTCTGTATTAGGTTTCATAGACTGCTTTCGATGTATTGCATCTTGTTGCTACCGAGATCTATTGAATCCGAGACCGAATCTCATAAATTATTATTTTATTATTATTAATCAAATTTATAACCCGAGGGAGAAAACCCCGTCATTGTTTTCCGGAAATTGTAAATAAACAACCATGATGCCAAAGATAACTGCATCAATAGAATTAAACTTCCTATACAAACTTTTAACTCGAAACTTTTATTTTTTATCTGTTTGCCGAAACGCCCCGTAAGTTGTGGGGGGTTGCTTGTTTCCGTAATTGGATCTGATCTTCTGTGCGCAAAACAAAAACGAATCACCCCTTCCACTTCGCATTTCGTAATTAACTTTCAGCAAAATAACAGGACGAACGAGCCGGCCGCATGAAAGCGGTTAAAACGTGAAAAACAATTTGGATTCTAGTGGCTGTGTTGTATCATCGCTATTATATATCTGTACTAGGTGATCCTCCCCGTTTCACTCGCTTTTCACTTCGTTAACAACGCCATCTACCGGGTCAGAGACAGTCCTATCGCAAAATCCAGCTTGATAGAAAACGCCTACGCTTCCTTTGCTGTGGTTGTTTTCTAGCATCTAACGCGTGCATGTTCTATTTTGGATTCAGTTTTTAAGAGATTTTGTGTGAAAGTGATCTAAGGACCTTACGAGTTACTGCATAATAGTTCGGTACTTATGACTACATCGTGCAGGTTAGATCTCAAGGATTTATCACGATTTTGTTACATTGTTGAGATATTGCCCAGACCAGCATTTTTACACAACTTATCTTTTGGCAGATTTTTCACGTTCACCAGTCATTCATACCTTAGAACAGTGTATAACTAAGTTGAAAATGTGTTTGTAACATTATCTAACAGAATCTAAACGTTTTGGCCTTGCCGTGTCGCTTGCGTAACGGTACTTCGTAGACTAAATACATAATTCAAAAATTTGAGTTTTTTGGAGTTTTAAGATATATGATTAATATTTTTATAAAATATCCAAGAAAAAGGGTGTAGTTTGTTACAGAAAATTGTCTGTGATTTTGTCTTGAACCGTTGGTAAATAAAAGACTTGAAGAAACCTTTTATACGAGTTATGTTTTGATAGTTTCCCAAAGGATTTAATAATATTTAAAGGTCTTTGTTGAGCCAGGATAAAACATAGCAAAATACTTCGGGGAGCACACTATTTTTATCTCTGCGTCGTGCTATAACTAGGCGTACTATTTCTACATAAATGTCTAAAATCTTGTAAACTTGTAGATGTATTTAATCGACATTATAATTACAGATTTTTAGGAACAAGAAAGCCGAATATTGTTTGACCAAAGACCGATATGATTAATATTTTCTGAACCAAACATGAAAAATGTTATGAATGAAGCAAAAGAAATATGAATAACAGGTATTTTTATCAGGATTATTTATGACTGGCGATTGGCCTGCTGGTCTAGCGGTTTGTGAACCGAGAGTCGTGGGTTTACTTTCCACCTAGAACTAATCTTTGTTGTACGAAGTTGTGAACACAATAATTTTTAGGGTTCAGTACCTCACAAGGTAAAAAAAGGAACCCTTATAAAATCACTTTCTTGTCCGTCTGTCTGTCTGTCCGTGTGTCACCACCGATTTTCTCAGGAACGGGTGGAGCTAGCAAATTGAAATTTATACCAGATACTAAGGTCTATGGTTCCTATTAGGTGTATAAAAATCAAGGCCCTGGGTCAACCCGATAAAAAGAAATGGTCAAATTTAGATTTTTGCGAAAACTTGTAAGTACCAAAATTAACCTTAATTTTCAACTTTTTTTTAATTTTCAGAATTTTTCCTTTACTTGTGCTGTAAGACCTTGGTTTTAACCAAAATTGACAATTCTAGGTCAACCGTAAGTACCCTATAGGTTTTGGGTCGAAAACCTAATATGGTAGTTCCCGTTGAACTAGAATCACGAAATTTGGCCAAAAGCAGGGTCTTACAGCACAAATAAAGCAAAAATTACAAAAAATAAAAAAGTGGAAAATTTAAGGGTGTCCCCATACATACATAGTAGACTCCATTTAAGATATTCCTCTTAGTTGCATGGGCGCTCATACAGATTTAGAGGACTAGCGTAATTAGCACCAACCTCGGTGCGCGGGTCAGACTCGCACTTGCCCGATTTTTTTTTGTATATCTAGGTGTAGTTTATCTCTATAATACGTGTATCAATGGAATGTAGATAAAAGTAGGAGTAATTATCAGTTGTCTAGTTAACATAGTACAATTTGGCATCAGATATTCTACAATAACCTCTACACACGTCTTCACGACTATATGACGATAATCTTCCTTGCAAGTATTATTTATGATAATGCCAAGTCATTTGAAGTTGACACCAGCCATTATGTCTGCCATCTCCTCGTTTAATAAGGAGGGAAGTAGATTTATTTTCTGCCCAACTTGCCGAATTACTTTAGATTAAATTCATTGCGAGTTCCATCCAAGAAAGTTAAGCATTCGCTGAAACTTGGCGTGTCACGTTCCTTGTGTTTGTGGGTCATTGAAATTTAAGTTGAAAAAGCTATATCGAAGCGTTTTTTTTTAAAACTTAATATATACACCACTATTTTTTAATTAGTACAAAAACTTTAAGGGCATATTAGCGAAGACATTAATATTATCATATATGTGACGTATTTTACAATCCATTCACTACTTCATTGATAGTACTGACTTTCCGTCCTACTCAGACGCATTCTTGCGATCGCACTTATAATGTAGGTAGCCTTAGACAATAAAATGAAACAAAATAATAAGTGAAGGTATTTACTTTTAAATTTTCTAAATTCTACCCTCTCCTTCATACTTCATCGGGGCTTAGGACCGGCAAAATTTACCTTTTATACGGAGGTATGTTATTAGAAAGCAAACAAATATCAAAATAAAAGAAAAGTGTAATTTTGGCGTATTTATGAAGTTAGAATCATCGGCTATGTACAAATATTATTTCATCATCATCATGTCAGCCTAGAGACGTCCACTGCTGGACATAGGCCTCCCTCAAGGTTATCCACACAGACCGATTTAGAGCCGCCCGTATCAAATTATTATTTACTTATGTAGGTATTATTTACTAAACTTACAAGTATTTCCATTGTCCTTCGAAATGTCCACCACCCTTGTGAATACACAGACGGGCACGTTTTATTAAATTGTTTTTTAACGAGGGAAGTACGCTTCTGTCTTTTCACTTCGTCAAAAGCGTCCAATATGCGCTGTTTTAATTGTTCGACACTAATCGGCTCACTTTTGTACACACACAAAAAGAAGTCCATGGGTACACAGCTGCACTCGCGATTCCTCCACTCAAAAAGTACCTACGCACGAAGCATAGCTACACACTCCCGTGATGTGAACTGATAAGCCATTGCGTTGGGCAAACGTAAACAAACTATGAACTGTTGCGACGAAAAAATGGATGCGCTAGCATCGATCAGTTCCGCTAGCAATTTAGCACTGATTGTCGCATCGGGGTGCGGTGCGGGCGCAGAGGGACAGGGGGAATTTATCAATGGAGTAGTTTACTACTATTACTACTACGCGGGTCGGTCATAGTCTTAGTTATGCATTAAAAAATTATTACGTATTTTTGTGGACAGTTTTGAGACAGTTTTGGGACTAAGTGTTTTTATTTTTACCTTCACAAATATGATCAGTTAAAGATACTGTGCCCCGTTAATTTTTTTGTACTAATTAACAAAATAGTGGTATATAATTATTATGACGACTAGATTCCTCAAAAATCACACTATCTATTGGTGAAAGCCGTATGAAAATCAGGTACTTTTTAACTTTATCTTATAGACACAGACAGACTGGACGATATTGACTTTATTTTACAATAATTTCTTACAATACTCTTTACTATAATTATACTTTACAATAATTACACATAAATTCTTAGGTAGGTATCACTTCCAAATTATGGTTTTATTAAGAAGACCTCTTTAAAATAATGTAACCTTTCATCCGTGCGAAGCAGTAAGGATAGAAAGCCAGCCAAATTACAAAGTTTTTAATCGAATTAATTAATCTTTTCTACATGCCTTACCATCTTCCTTATAGCATTCATAATATTTAATAGAATAATATAGCGTCTTAAAATTTTCGTCCCTTCCGTGTACCCTCGTTTCATTAAAAGAGACCAGTCAGTCATATCTACATTATCATCATCATCAGCCCTATACCTATACTGTCCCACTGCTGGACACGGGCCTCTTCTCGCTATGAGAATGGTAAGGCCATAGTCCAACACGCTGGCCAAGTGCGGGTGGGCAGACTTTACATGTCTTTCGAGAACATTATGGAGAACTCTCAGACATGCAGGTTTCCTCACGATGTTTTCCTTCACCGATAAGCAAGCGATAATTAACAATTTAAATACGCACTTAACTTCGAAAAGTCATTAGTGTGTGCCGTGGATTCGAACCCGAGACCCTCTGCATAGCAGTCTGTCGGTCTCTCCACTCAGCTATCGCTGCTTCATATCTATATTCGTTCATGTTATTGGTGTCTGTCGTCTGTCGGTAGCCGTCTAGCCAGACTCGAAGTCGTGTACGTGTCTAGAACTCCTGATTTATTGCATAGAGTTATATTGCTGACGCATCCACGGTACTGTTCGTATTCATGTCTTATTCCACACGTTGATTAATTTGGGGAGTCACTAGGGAAGTGTTGCTTACATATTAATTAATACGTCAACCCAAAACATTCTCGCGGATGGTGGGTTATGGCATGTAGAACATTTAACATTTTTATGTGAAGAAGTTTACATGTTATTAAATACTTAAAAACGGTGGAGTTTTAGGAGTAGTAGGTACAGAAAGATCAATAATTTTTAATTAGGCACGTGCAGTGAAACAAATTAATGTGCGGTTTCCGTTTATTTAATCTAAAATAAACGCCTGCCAACTATATAACAGCATTAGCCCAAAATAGTACCTGTCCATATTAGGCATATATTCTTCATTACCGAGTATTCATAAACTCAGTCATAATTTACTCAACACAAAATGTTTACCTGTTAAATCCACAATCACACTGAATCACAACAATATCAAAGTGAACAATTTAATCCACTGCACTTCACCATGTAACTAATTCCCAAAAAAACTACTAAGTTAAAAGAGCCCTCACAAATAATATGAACTCATCATCACAACAGCACCCCTCACAAGATCACATAATAACACAGGGGACGGGTACACACTGTATGCTAACATCAACTCGACTCAATCTGGCAACATGTCATTGTCAACGTGTAAATCAAGATTCAAGTTCAACACGCGCTCAAAGCGGTCGCAAACCGTCGCACATTGAGGAAGGCCGCGACTGATTAGCACATTATAAACGTGGCTAAATAATAAGCACTTCAATATAGGGAATTTAACATGTATCCTTATATAATCGCAGAGCCAACTGAATCAAATAGCCGTTTTACATCATCAGCCTTTAACAGTCCACTGCAGGACAGGCCTCTCCTTTGAAAGAAGGAATTGGTCTACTACGCCACGCTGGCCAAACGGGTTGGTATAGGGTTTGTATCAAGTTTTCCTTCTCTTACAGTGCTGTTCTCTGCATAATATGCTCCCTCTGTCGGTTCTTACGACACCCATGGGATGATATGGGGTGATGACATTCCGTATTCTTAATCCGTCACCACACGGACAATAGCCGTATCTAAAGCCGTATTTAAAGGCTAGCATTTGTATTGGTCAACGTCGGTCCACCACGCGTCTGAAGGTTGAAGGGCGATTCTCGTTTTTAACAGACACCGATATTGGATTCTAACTGACAGACGATACGTAAACTAACTGAATATCAAAATGTTCAACAGAACATTTAGAGAGCGCTCAGCTAACTGGTTAAATATTATAAATAGTGCAGTTTAATTAATTTGATAACGTTAGGCTGATCATTACTCAGTACATGATGCAATAATTATTTTGGCAATTAGGTATATTGTAAAGCACATCGTATAAAAAGTTGCGTATGTATGCGTTTAAATTGCATGTCATGTGATTCGACGAAACCGCGCGAAGCGAGACATATGTTTTTTTTAGGTTTACAAAAACGTAAGAAACCTACCATTGTTCACGAAATCCTGAATAATATTAAGTTATCTATCGTTAAGCTCCCGTTAAGGCTTTGATCATCGGATTAAATTTTACCCGCGGCGTAACGTAGATGAACGATAATCAGTGACCTTTTAACAAGATAACAGATTATGTCTGAACGGATTATTGAAGCAATTAATTATTAAATCGTTTCTTATCATAATATTAACTTAGGGCCAGTTTCCAGTTAAATTAATAGATAACTCACAAATTTCGGACCAATTCTGATTTTTTTAGAAGATATAGTTATATACAATAGGCCTTCTATTCAGAGATGGGGAAACTGAATTGTTATAGAATGTCACACTTTAAAGGCCAAAACCAAGTCTCTGATGACCGCTTTTCCTAACGGCTCGCTGCACAAAAAGACGTTGTTGACCAATTACTGTCTAAAGCCTGAACGCGTGTTCCCTTATTTCGAACAAAAACATTTGCCCACGGGGGAAAAATTTACATGGAAAACGCTGAGCACGGGGAAGCGAGGGGAAGCGTGCGTAACTCAAAGCTCTCTCTGCTCTTAGACATATTAAGAGCGAGGGACTCATTCATAATTACACGAGTCCTTTAAAGTTCGCAAATTGATCCCTGAGGCTGGCGAAGGGTCGAACAAAACGCCGGCAATGAGTAAACACAACAAATAGTATATATAGTACACACGATGGCATATTATGGAGTAATATACTTGTACTAGAGGACGCCAGCAGCTACGCCCGCAATTTTTTTTAATTTACCCGTTATGGCCGATCCCGTGGGAATTTCGGGAAATCCCTGCACCCCTACGGTCCCGAAGGAACATACAGGCCAAATTTCAGCTTCCTGCGCCCAATAGTTTCGGCTGTAGCATGTCTGTCAGTCAGTAAGTAACGCAAGGATTTTATATATTAAGAAGATAACCTGATTTGTCTTTGGATGGCATGTCTTTATGAAAATTCTAGATGAGTCCATGGATAGAACGTAGTTTAGAAAGAAAGAGAGGGAAAACGTTCATTTCCATAACAGACAAAAGGACATGATACAAACAATGTGAAGAGGAAACCAAAATTTAGGGTTACTGTCCAGCTCCCGTGGCTTATAGCGTGGTGTGTTATGGCATGTAGCCTTCCTCGATAATTGGACAATCCAACAAACAAAAAAATATTCCAATCAGACCAGTAGCTCTTGAGATTAGCGCGTTCAACCAACCAAACAAACTCTTCAGCTTTATTATATTTAGTGTGGATGTCATAGACATAGACTCACGCCTGTTTCCCAGAAGGGGTAGGCAGAGGCATATTAAACGCCCACTTTTCGGCAGTGTTTTGATCCCACGTAATAGGTGGCGAGCCTATTGCCGCTTATCGGGATATTTTGTTTGCCAGAGCCTCGTCCGTTGGTCGGCAGGTGCACCACTTGCAGGTGAGGTTGGCTTGGGACCCTAAGTTCTTGGTAGGAACCCTATGTGGATGTGCTGATATTAAACGTGTATTGATGTATTCTAAACATTTTATCGCTCAATAGGGGACTCAAATTAGTACAGAATATATTATAATATATTCTTATGCTTCAACAAATATGTCTGCGCAATTAGTAACGAAGTAGGGAACGTTTGGTACCTACCTGGGAGGCATAATTTTGCGCTTTTGTTGTATTCCACTGCCGGGTCAGTAGCAATAGTAGCATATGACTCGGTTAAATAATACAGTAGGCGTCAAAAGATTTTATTATTCGATATTGCGTAAACTTAAAATCGCCGATGAAGTCTAGCTCAGTATTAAGGCGCTGTTATACCTCAGAAGCCGTGAAACTCCTAATTTTTCGTCGCGCATCTAGCCATAACGGTACATATTACAAACTAGCAAAAATTAGAGCTTAAAGTCAAAAGTCTGAACAAAAGACTTTTGAAAGAATTTTTCATGTTCGTAAAATAGAATCACGGTAAAAAAATCACAAAATCGAGGCAGAAAATAATCTTTCGTCTCACTGTTTGCAATATTTTGATCGTAAGCTGTCGTAATTTTTTTGATAATATTGTAGGCAATCTAATGAACTAAAGAATTACCCTATTTATTTTCATATTATACCTGTATATTTTGTAAAATTAAATAAAATCTGCTAAACGTCTATGATTTTGACGCTCGGTAGATCCCATCAATATCAAACGCTTCAGCAATTTAAACCTTATTAGCATAAGCGGTGTACTGAGTGTCAGTTGCTAGTTTACGCCCCGCCCAGACCTCATCATTCGGCTATGAGCCCTGTGAGAGATAGGTCATGTCGCTCGCGTCTCCGCTGCACGAAATTTTACGTAAACCTGTTTGTTATTATAATACGCCGATTTGAGTTCGTAATTTCATGTTATAGACTGAATACTTTGAATCAAATAGGCTTTTCATGTAACTATGGGCACATATAATTAGGACCTAAGTTTATACTCTTGTTACGTTTAATGTGTTATTGTTTCTGTGCTTATAAATATATAATTAGAAGAATAAAATATGGACAATTAGAGAAATGACGTTCTACGAAGGATTTGTACAAGAAAGCGTCGTAATAAAATAGAAATTCATCCATGGCCAAGTGATTATGAAATATGTAACATTTTTACACAAATTATTTTCATAAGAGTCTTTTTTGACTAACTATGTTACTTATATATTATCGATTATGCATAATATAATTATATAAATTATTCTCACAATACATAGCTGCCACAGTTTTCAATTTTTGAAAGAGTAATAACATAAAATCGAATCATTTTATGTACCTATATTTCAAATTCATTAGCTTGTCAGAGCGCCTGGAGCGCTAATATGCCGCCACGGCGAACAATAATGATAACAGCGCTAAAATGGCGCTCCGCAATCCGCACACAAGCGGTAACGAATGTTGTATTATTGTGTTTTGAACATAAACCTTTTTAGGTACATCGGGTAAAACTTTGATTATTCATAAACTATTAGGTATGTTTCAGTACATCTAATATCTTTTTAATTTCTAAAATCAATCATTTATAAGTAAGAAGGTGACTTCTCCGTTTGCCACAAGATATAGTATTTTTTTAATAATAAAGTACGTAACTAATTATCATTATTGTAATTACAGTGAAGTTAAAGATAACAGTTCTGCAACGTCTAAAGGGCCCCACTCACTAACAGTCTGCCTGCAGTCTTTGGTCTTATCGGGCGGCCTGCCGTCCTAACTCTATATAGCCCACTCACTAAAGCGATTATGGCCTGCCAGCAATGGCCGGATACGGACTCTGCTACTACACACTAGCAGGCGGTAGTCGACAGTTCCACACCGTAGTGCCGCGTGCCGCCAATGGTCTGATATCGGTTTGGGCGTCCACACATTAGTAGGTGACAGTCGGCAGTTCATATCGCAGCACAGTAGAGAGTAGTTGTTGTCAGTTAAAGTGATTGCGATGTTACAAGAAAGAGAATCAAGATCTCATATGATATTAGTACGTGAATTAAGGCAGTCGCATCAGGAAGACATATTTAATTACCTACGATTGACTTCGGAAACTTTTAATATCTTATTCATCATCAGCCTTTAACAGTCCCCTGCTGGACTAGGCCTCTCCTTTGTAAGGAGAAATTGGCCTACTATACTACGCTGGCCAAACGGGTTGGTGAAGGGTTTGTATCAAGTTTTCCTTCTCTTACAGTGCTGTTCTCTGCATAATATGCTCCCTCTGTCGGCTCTTACGACACCCATGGGATATGGGGTGGTGAAATTCCGTATTCTTAATCCGTCACCACACGGACGTAATATATATCTTATTAACGATGGTAAAACCATACATCAATAGAATGAATACAAAAATGCGTCAATCTATAAGTGCAGAAGAGAGGCTAATAGTAACTCTACGGTTTTTGGTGACAGGACAAAGGTTTGAAGACTTAAAATTTCCAAGAATAAAAAAAACAATTTTTACTCCTATGTAATTCTGTAAAAGTAGTCACAAATTGAGGTTTGTTGTCAATTTTTTAGAAAAACTGTAGAACAATTTTTGCAATGTTAAAAACTTTGAAAACTCAAGGCGCTCGACTGACACGTAGTGACGCTTGACAGGCTAACGGCCGACTAACTGCAAGTGTGTGTTTGATTTGTCCTTAAGGCCATGGACTGTCCGGCCGATACTTGTCGTCTCAGGCCGCATCGTTGAGCGACCACAAATGAGTCGCTCGCGTAGGACATCGGTTTTACACCTTCACGGGAACTGTATGTCTGTGGTCTTATGCGATTAACTGACAGGCAGATATCCACCGGTGGACTGATAATGTGTGGGCTCCTTTACACACATTTGACTTCAGTCATTCCTAACACGATCTGTTCAAGAGCTAGCCAAGAAATGCCAAACAATTTTTTAACAAATTTGACTAAAATTCCGTAGTGATAAGCAAAAATTACAAGAGGGATAGCAGTGACTGGTTTGAATTGCGTAAGAATATGTTGACAGATTGAAATTTTTGTATAGTGGTAAAAAGAAGAGATAACAGCAGTAAAGCCAACTTAGTAAAAAATATTTTGTACAAATAAAAAATTTGCAATGTAAAATCAGTTGCGTATGGAATCTAAAATGAACAACTGGCTTTGCAACAACTGGCGAAGCAAGAAAATGTAACAATCGAGCCTTGTGGATTATTCGATTATTGGTGCCACGCCAGATGGATTAATAGGTCCAAACACGATTGTGGAAATGTAATGTTCTAAAGTTGCCTATAAGAATGGCCTGGAGAATAATATAAGAGCAAATAAAATACAAATATGGAAACATGATAAAAAAGTGAACTGACTAGTCTAAACAAATATTGTAATTGTTATTACCAAATTCAGGGGCAACGCCACGTTACACGCAAACAAAAGTGTTTATTTCCTGTGTGGAGTGGCGAAAGTATACCACTAAAAATAGAAATTATAGAAAGAGATGATGTTTTCTGGGAGAAGCTTGTGGCGTTTTATATGAATTGGCAGTTGCCTGAAATTGTTGATTCTCGTCAAGCTCAAGGAATGGCATTGCGAGATCACGGAGAGGAAAATGTTTCGTCAGTGCTTGAAATTTCTACAATACCAAGCCGTAAAAGGAAAGTAAATTAAACTGTGCCTCGTGAGCAACAGCAAATAATAAGTCTTATCACCTCACACACTGCCTTTAACATTCGATGAGAATAAAGAAAACCTGCCGGGTTGTAGCAGACAGCTAACTTTTGATGAGCTGTAAACTCTGTATTTCGTTAATAAATTATAAATGAATATAAATAAATATCTTTTAATATTTATTTTCTTTGAAACAACACATTTTTGAAGCGAAAGATTTTTTTTTATATTTTTCCATACAAACATGTATGAGGAGAGCTAACGAAAAAGCAGTTACTCAAATTCTAATTCTATAATTTTCTAAGCGACATACAGCAGTATCTCATGAATAAGGTATATCCACATATATTTTTGATGTTTCATGTATTTTGAAAAATAATAATGGGTTGGGTTTCGAAACAAGTCGCCTGAATTTGAGGGTATTGGTAGTGTAGGGGGCTTAAGGGAGTTCGTTTTAATCACCTAATAGTAATTTTGGCTGCGGGAGTTGCGTCTAAATATTTTTAAACAATTTCCAAAATTTCATTAATACTTCGGCAATTATGCAAAACGGAACATAGTTTTTATACTTTAGTACAGTTTTACAAATGTAATTTTTAGGTTTTATGTGAAAAACGTGAAACGAAACGCAAAACTGCCATCTTGGAATGATCATATTGACAGCTAATGTCAAATTTGTGCGTCATTGCTTTCGAGTGCCTAGGGTTAGGTGCGACTGTAATAAGTAACTAAATAGGTTATGTTAGGTTCTCTTTTGACCCTTAATCCGAAAATAGGAGCCCTTCGCAGGGCTCCGCCAACCTTAGTTTATTAAACTAGTGTGATGAATGTGGAAGTTGGCAGTGCCATGACACCGATGTTTGGAGATATTTTTTTTTCAGAGGAAACCAAGTATTTCCGGCAAGTGAAAATGGTGAGGGGGGTTTCAAGACCTCCCCTCCTCTCTCTCCAATCACTCACAACCCCTAAAAACGGCGATGTATTTCGAAACCTTTACCATAATAATTATACCTATAATAACAATAAACATCCATAAATAAATAAAAGAAATCAACTTTTACTAAACTTCAATTATCTCGTAACTCGCTTTAGTTGAGATACGGCTTTTGCGCTTAGTAGAGCAGTATTGTGTTTTTTAAGGTACCGTAGCCAAAAATTGTAAAAATGGAACCCTTATAGATTCGCAATGTCTGTTTGTCTGTCCGCCCGTATGTCACAGCCAATTTATTGCAAAACAGATTTGAAAACTGACAGGAATGGAATTAGATGTAGGTATTCTATGAACTGCTTCACTATTTTTATACAACAACAAAACAAACATAATAATGGCCTCTCCATACATGGAACTGACTTAATTATTTTGAACATCTTACGGCACGTAGGTATTTACCTACTTTCGTCAACTATTAATACCTATAACGTCTAATGTAAACCAGTTTTGCTCATGGCTGCACTGAGAACAAAAATTGCGCTATGCCTATATTGTACAAACAGATTGATGTATGTAATATAAATTTTAATATCAGTATCTCAATTCAATATGCTAAAACGTTTTGCTTGCGATTTTGAAATATTGGAATACGGATGTCGCCAGAATACGGCCGCACACGACGAGAATGAAGGGGGGCGCCCCGCAGTAGACGGAGCTAAGCCCCCTTCACCTCCCCTGCTTCACCCCCTCATTTACCAAAACAGTCGCTTAACACAGCGCCTTAACAAGCGTTTAATTTCTACCCCTACTACATACATACAGTCAGTCAGTTCATAAGGTTGTTGTAATTCAGACATAAATGTAATGAACAGAGATCGGAATCAGGGAGCTAACATTGTCAAAAGTATGAATATGCCTATTTTTTTAATATGTTTTCGGAACTAGATTCTGAAAAATTTAGATTTTTAATTAAGGTGTTTTAAACTGTTGAAAAAACCTTCATTAAAAATCCTAAATTTTCTGGAATCGAGTTCTGGAAACACATTTAAAAATTAGGCATATCCATATTTTTGACAATGTTAGCTCCCTTAATTCCGATCCTTGGTAATGAACACAATAAATGAAGTATCGACAGCTGCTCATCTCTCTATCTCCATAAGAACTCACAAAATCGAATACGAATAACACCGCGATAAAGTCCGAGTGGATGACAAACCCTAAGGGGTGTGTAGGTAGGAGAGGGGGTTAACCTTGCCAAATTCATATCGTACCCCAAACGGGTGGAAAGGCAACGTGGGGCGCATAAAACACCCGTCGCCATGGCAACCAAGGGCGACAACCCTCCGCCTCGGCGTAGCCACGCAACGTTTGCGGAGAAAATTAGGAAATCGTGTAAGACATGAGACGGGTAAGCTTGATAGTACAGATTAGATAGAATAGGCTTATGGTTTGTGTTGATACAGATCTGTTTCTATGAGAGATATTATGTATCATTCGGTTTAAATGTAATAACTAAGTGAAACAAATGTAACGCGACAAAATCCGTAAACTGTAGTGTAATTTCAATGTACACATTGAATTTAAACTACAGTTTACGGATTTTATTGCGTTATATAAATCGTACATACCTAATATTTTCAAAGCACACATTGATAATGATGAACAAATTTTATAAACAAATAATAATAAATTAATGCGGCAAGCAAGGCAGCTGTGTCCAATAATGTACTGTCCACAGAGAGAATAAGACAGTGAATTGTCACGCTATGAAATTACCACACATATTGCTTTGGCTAGTATGAAGTGGTATTGACGGAATATTGACAAGTTAACTTCCATGCATAACGTATGACACGACACGATATCAAACAACCATGCAATGTTGTATTTTTTTATTATTTCGCGATTTCGATTTTCGATAAGTATTTCGCATTCCTTAGTATAGTGTAGGCAAATCGCTCACATATATTCTGATCTGAATATTCTTAAATTAAAAAGATATGGCTTGAGATATGAAGTTATTGTAGAAGGTAAAATACGTCTTATACCAAGTGGATCTATGATAAACACTTGAACTGTTAACACCAGTTACACAATTTATCGCCTTCTAGTAAAAACAAGATAAAGCTACAAATAGAATACTATTACAAATATTGATATCAGTGATACTACTAGAAAATATGTAGGTACCTAATATATATAGGAACGCAAGTAACATGACGTTTTGTGTTGCATAAGCAATAGTATTGTAAAGAAGTACTAATACTTAAGTAAGACGGTGTTGTCTTACTACGGAATTCAATATTCGAACTATAGATAGATCTGCAGATTTTAGATTCGTTTTTGACATAAGCTCTATGCAAAATATGTCAAACACGAATCTCGAATCTCAAAATCCATGGATATGGATCGAATATTGAAAATGGCCGTTACTGAAAATTATTTAATAATTTAGGACACGATGTGACTTTTATGAACGCAAATGTGTGTCGAACTACCGGCAATACAAACAGTGCCGAACCAAACAATTTATATTATTGTGAAGACCATGTGAGGGCAGGTCCTCATTAGTAGCATACTTCAGAGTTCAATTATACGTAAACCCACTTCACGTTGCTGTGATATTAATTAATTAACCACAGGGGAATGTTGGGATACGCGTTAACAGACGCACATAAAATATAAGCTCTTGGACGGCAATGAAATTAAATATGATTAATGGTTAGTAACCATTCGTCAGCTATACAACAAATATATATCAATAAGGTTTCCGTTATTCGCCCTTTTTGGCTACGGAACCTTGTCAAAAGGAAAGAACGTTAGGAACGTGTCGGAAAAATACTTAATGATTGTATTTGGAAATTGACTTTAATCCAAAACTATAGGTGAATTGCCAAAAAAGTAAATCTCATGTAAATTAAAGACATCTTCAAAGCCAATGTCGAATTTACAAAGAACCAGGTAACCATAGACATAATATGTACTAGAGTATGACAATGTCCCCGGTAACAGCCATAGGCTCGCTCCCCTGTTACGTGGGGCCTACAATTTCATAACAGCGAGAAATGTGGGTGAAACACAGGCGTGAGCTTATTAAAATACATTTATAGAAGTACGACAAATGACAGGTGAATTGTTTCATAAAACACACAAAGAGCTATAAGCAACACCCACAAAATATATTAGAGGTTTTCCTTAAACATAAAATGAAACCAGACAATGTACGTGTTTTACTACTTGCGGTAGAAAAGTACCACCAATAATAAAACTCGAAGTACTTCAATTTTGAACTCGAAGACCAAATTCCTTGGTCGTATAAAGTGGCGTAAAATGTAGCTGATACAGGGGTGCTTACGATCTACAGGGTGTTTGGACAGAAGCCAAATTGGAATATGCCTATATTCCTTTCATAAATTAATTGTAAACGAGAGTACTAGATTTTTTGTTTTCAATGAGTCAGTTTTCGTGTTTCAGGGTTTCAACTTACGAGAGAAAAAAATTATTTTTCTTGACACAGAACATACATGTATGCATCATCAATATCATCATCATACTAGCTCTATCCTGCTATCCAACACCCCTTCACCTTGGAGCCTGTGCTCCGCTTAACAGATGACCAAATAGTGTGCTTGTGTATAAACAATCTGATTTCAGTAAATATTTCTAATAATACCTCACAGTTCTGCATAATGTATTGTGAATCACTTCTAAGAAAAGTTGCCATCAGGTCATTTACTTTGACGTTCCGAAAGGCTTTTCTGCTTCACGGACAGTTTCATACACCGAATTATTCATTATGCCGACATCAGAGGCGACGAAAAAACAAACTCTTCAAAAAGTCAATATAATCAAATTCCCAAACTCCCAGTCCAATCCATCCCTAATGCAGGTATTCAAATTTGAATTTTAAAGGTCCCAAAAAATTTTAACGCTTCTATTGTAATAACAATGAATGGCAATGAAGTGTATCTTCAAAAAGCCAAAAATAAAAAAGCCGTATATATAGGTACTAATGATTGTGGCAACAAAGGGCTACCGGGCGGTTAATGCAATTACTGCCGTCCACATACAAAGCCTAGGTAATCGATGCGTCTAGACAACGGCCAGGGGGCGCCAGTGAGAGCATTAAAAATTTCTGAACACGGATATAACGCTCCATTTACTCGTGTGTCAACTAATGGTAGATACCCGTATACACTTAGGAACACTCTTTCTCACTACAAAGAGTGAGAGAGAGTATTGCTAAGTTATTTATAGCATCAAGTTATTTTGAACTGAGTCAACTCGAGCTAGAGCCTTAGTAAGTACGTGTTTAACTACATGAAGTCCCATCACCTGTCTTCGATCGTCGTTCTGCGCAGTGATTGCCTCGCTTCGAATTCTGAAACGATCTGATTTCGAAGCGAGTCAATCAGTGCGCCAAACGCCGAGTGAATTGAGGTGAAACGGAAGCTGGCTAAATTGTGCTGGGACCCTTGATTAGATATTAACTCGCGTTAGATCGGTAGTCTCTCGGATAATAACTCGTGGATGAATGGACAAACAGATGAGCCACTGCGGTTAGAGTTAGCTGCCCCAGCCGATTTCCGTTTATATTTAGTATGAACTACCTAGGGTAGATGCATCACAACAGTTCTACAGCTGACTTTAGTTGCAAAACATAAGCACTGTTGTCGACTCTGAATCGGGTTACATGTTACAAGGCGGTCATCTAATATCCGAAATGGACTTCACTAAACAACTAGCTCCATAGTTACATCTGTCTTAAAATATTATTAATTTGCGAAAGCTTATGACAAATCTATACAAACATTAAAATCCTATAAAAGCTTTGCTGTACCAAATGTGACTCACGTACATTTTTAAAGCCACCGATGAGCTCTAGAATGTCGTATAAGTAATGCAGACACGTCAGTTCAGACTTAAATTGTAAAATACGTTAGTGCTCAGAGGGGAGCCAGGTTGTCTGTGCTGCAATTTTATTTATTACTGTTGGTTTCTCTAAGGGGATAAGATGAATTCTAAAGTAGGAAGCTTCACCATTTTAAAAGACTAATAGCTACCTGTGGAATTGCCCTCGAGGGTATCAGATATAGCGATAAAAGTTAGCCTGTGCCAGTCTGATATACAGGGTGTCACAAGACCCATCACCAAGCCAAAGTCCACTCGTGGTCATCATGCCAAGTCATACAAACCAAAAACAATACCTGACAAAAGGATTTTTTTTTAAGTTTTCACATTTTTTAAACCGCAATTAAAAGCGCGCGCGTGCAATGTTCGAAATACCTACTTATCCATAGGATCATAGGGCATCTAAAGAACATATTAGCGGGGTAAATGCATCGATTTTGTACCTAATTAGAAAAATTCCAAACTAACTTTGAGCCTCAATATCTCCTGAACCAGTAATTTCCCAGGTATGGTGCCGAAGTAAAAAATGTTCGTAGTGAGTCTTTTTACACCCTGTATAAAGTTACATCAAAATTGTGTTTGCGCGAAAAAGTAACAAACAACCATCCATACGTACATCCATCATGTGTTTATAAAAGTAGTGTTGTGGTACAAAAATGATACCCCTTCTGTGCCTTTTCTTCCTACCTAGTCTACATATGAATAGAAAGAGGAAATAACAGATAACAATGAGAAGGCAACGTTCACAATTGACTATTATGTATTATAGATATGACAAAAGGCCGATACACAAACAAACGAGATAAAAAATAAACAGCAACATCTATTATGTGAATAAAGAAAACTATTCAGCATAAATACATAGCATTTCCTTTACATAACCTAAGCTAATTCAAGTCTGAGCTAAAAATAATATTAAAATGTTTCTAAATGAAACACAGCATTGAAATTAAATGAAAAATGGTGACGTTGAAAATAATATTCCAGTGAACAAAAGGGAATGTTAAGAGCTAAAATACGCGCTAGAGGGATTATTTAATACGGATGAAATATTTGCTAAAGTTCAATTTTAGGTCCAAGGACAGGAGGCCCAGATGAGCTCGAGTAAGAATGTAAAGGTCACGGACGGGAGCCGTTTGTTGAAGGACAAAGATATTATGAATACGTCAATGCAGGGTTGAGGATAGATTGAGAAATATTTTAGTAAATTAAGATTTAATAATTTAAAATCTCAGACATTACTTACCTACCTATTGCTATTGGTACACATTTTTTTATGAGTTCTCTTCTAGCTCATCTAGTTTTCTAATCTATTTCATTTTAAGGACGGACCGAAGCAGTTTTTGTTTCCTATCAGCAGCACAATTATCATCACTTCATCAGTCCATCCCGCAAGTGATTGATAAAAATAAAATGAGCCTATACACTCATGGAATAAATCAGCTGCTAATGATGCCAGATGTAGCAATTCATATCCGTTCAGTTAAAGCCAAAAGTTTTTGATTGCAGCTTTGCATGTAGCGAAAACTAAACGACGTGAAGATAAACATAAATACTGCATACGCCAACTTTTATAATAACTTCAACAAGGCTTTAACTCGCCGGCAGTCTGACTTTTTAGCTTTGGACGCAGAGCATATAAGTTTAGAACTGAAAGTTAGTAACAAGTCGGTTCATTTTATAACTACTTGCATCTTTGTCTTTGAAAATTTACTGACGATGTAGTCTGTATCGACAACAGCTAAGTATTCTTCAAAAACATAAATTGCTGCGTTTACATTTCAGGATACTTGACAAACAGCCAAAATAATGCGAAATTTTGTTTTCTTCGCGTGTGTGGTTCGTAATGACGTCAAACACACGAAATCCAGAACTATTGGTAAATACTTATTTGCAGATCCGACATTTTGCTTCTTCTTAAGAGCTTGCTTGATCCAGCAAAGAACATCTGAAAATCAATTTACTCGATAGCCATGTAGCATTCGTTACCAAATTAGTTGAGAGCGAACTTTGAACTATCCAACAGGGTGTACACAGCATAGTGATAGATACCTATATCAAGAAGCGAAGTATCCGGAGGACAATGAGAGTAAAGGGTAACATAATACAAACATTTAAATTGAAGGTGTACAAGGGTATATCTGTAGCTATAAATGTTTTATTACATCCATGAGGCAACGTTCTAGCAATAAATATGATCCGAGTAACATATTTGCTCGTAACAGATTGTCTTGTTACTAAGATCGGCGATATAGAACAACTGCGACAAAATTTATGGTCCGACTTAGATTACTTTCTCTATTACGGTCTGTATTTGCTAAGATTTATTTGCCCTAATAGTAACGTTGAAGAATAATGTTAAATTGTTCAGAGAAATTGGGCCATCTATAAATGAGGTATTTACAGGCAAACAAATAGATTAACATGAGCAAATCCAAAGATGATTTATAAGATGCATTGATGTTTCGCTCGATAATGTACTATGACTAATATAATAAAATCCGATCTCGAGGCAACTTCGTTCAAACAAACCATTATATTAAATCAAAGGGCAAAAATCTTGTCAACTGTACATAAAATTTGCTTTCAGTGTCTTTTGTTTGAGAAAATTACATTTCTAAATAAAAATAATATAACAACATCAATTTGAGAAATATCTTGGGCGAACAGAATGAGGAAAATGTGAAAAGGTTAAAACAAAATGCCACATTAACATTTTCCGCCGAAGTTCTTTTAGCGTCCGAGCAATTAATCAGCTTCAAAACGTGCTTTTTATTTTACACGGAGATTGAGTATATTAATTTTAAGTTTGTTGCCATTTCAGTAAACTGTTAAAGCTGTCTCAAAACCTGCTTGACATGCTTCGCTAATTCATTTTGTTTCTGTTGTATCGATCTGTGCAAGCGTTTCATAATTCTTCTCCAAAGCGATGATCGATTTGAGCATTGCTTGTTTTAAAGCATTCTACAAATCGATGAAAATAAGCGTACATAGATTTCAGAGCATTGCATACAAAATGTTTAGTGTTAAAAAATTTGATCCTAGCAAAGGATATTATAATTGCATAATCCAAAGATTTTCAATAGGAGTAAACATTAGAGGCAATTTAATAAAGCCACAAAGTTTCTTTGACAATACAGAGATTCAATTTCTTCACTTCATAGTTCTTACAAGAAGCACAAGCGATTTTTCCTGTTTCCTTTTCTTACCGTCAAGTAGAAAATACAAAAACGAGATTTTAATCTTGATAGCAACTGAATAGGAAATAAGATTGCATTTTCCTTTAGGAAAATATAAGGAAAAATAAGTATATTTCAGTCTCTAAATGTTCCTTTAGTAGCATATTATAATATGCTGTACTGTCATCATAAAAACAATCTTTAGTGGATGGCGTCACACGACTGTTTATGATGTTTATCATATTAATTAATATTATGACAGTGAGAGACCTATTCATCTACCTATAGAAACTGAACGATTACACAGACCTACAATGGTTTTCCCCTTTCAGATTTGATAATTGATTTGGATAGATTTTGGGGCGCTGATTACGGGAAAATATTCAAAAAAATCCATCACGTCAAAATTTTTGATTACTCATCATCCTTTATTTTTGCCACAATTACCTAAGACTTCCTAGTTATTCATTAATATTTTATTTTAATCGTTTCTTTTTAACAAAAACAGATTTAATGGGATAAGTAGACATTAAGGAATGAGTTCTCATAAATTTAATTAACTAAAACTATCTATTAATTTACTGACATACCCTTATTATCAAAAAAATTGTGGATCTTTAAGTCATTTGCTAAAGACCTCATTTCTTGTACTTTTTTTAATAGAAATTAACTGAAATCGTTAGAAGATGGTTAAGAAAGAAAGCGTGGCCACTAGTCCCAGGAACCAAAAATGTTGTGAGAGACAATTTAGTTCCCCGAGAAAAAGTTTTGCTACCCCCTTTACACATAAAATTGGGGATGATGAAATAATTTGTGAAGGCGCTGAATAAAGAAGGAGAAGGTTTTGAATATCTACACCAAATATTTCCATCTCTGTCCGAAGCTAAACTGAAAGAAGGTATTTTCGTTGGCCCGGACATCAGAAAATTGATGAAAGTTACAGATTTCGATAAAAAGTTGAGTGAAATTGAATTATAAGCCTGGAAATATTTTAAGGAAGTAGTGAGGCATTTTCTAGGCAACCATAAAAGTGAAAATTATGAAGAAATTGTAAAGAAAATGCTTGAAAATTTCGGAAAAATGGGATGTTCGATGAGCATTAAACTTCACTTCCTTAATTCGCATTTAGGCTACTTTCCTGATAACTTGGGAGCTGTAAGTGAAGAGCAAGGCGAAAGATTTCACCAGGATTTGAAAGAAATGGAACGTCGCTATCAGGGAAAGTGGAATAAAACAATTATGGCAGGCATACTATTGTTGGCTATTGAAGCGAGATGACCCAAGTCGGAATTTTAAGCGAAAATCTCACAATCGGAGCTTCGGTGAAAAAAAAGCAAGATACCATAAAAGTACTTAATATTTTGAATTTATTTATTAATGTCCTTTGAATGTATTTTTAATGTTTTAAAGTAATATAATTATTTCTTCATTGTAATAAAAAAATATACATTAGTAAAGTTGGCCTTCTTTCCGTTTTCACACAAAATGATTTATCAAAAGAACTGAGGGTGATAGGAGAAATCCAAGTAGGTACATATTCGTAATCAGCGCACCAAAATACCCCAAGATCAGCAATCAATTCCAAAAGGCGGAAAAAGTTTAAATTTGCAGGTCTGTGTTATTTTCTCAAAAAGAAATAACTGATTCCACACACAGGGATACTGATTTCCTAGACGCCTAGTTGCAACACAAGTTTAAAACTTAGACTTTTATTGGACGAAGTTAGACTACCAAGCTAGAAGACTTGATTTTCTTAGCGCTGTGAGCAATAAAATGGCAACTCACGTTTTCCATCGGTGAACCAACTCTATACTCTAACTACTCTTTAGTAGAGAAAATAATTTATTATTATACCAAATATAATTATATTGCGCTAAAGTGATGGAGTTTGGCCGTAACTAACTGAAATAAAGTTAACATAGCGATATAATAGTTTATAAAGACATAACGGCTAATTTATAAATAATATAATATTTTGAAACAATCAATCGCGGCTATCTAACTTAGGCCGAGCGCGCACTAGCAAGTAAAGTTGGCCGATAGTTCAGTCGCAATCGAAAAATCAAACAAAAATCAAATCTTCAAGTGCGCACATTGCCATATAACTCTGTACTGATCCGACTGACCGATCAAACTATCGGCCAACTTTAATCGCTAGTGCGCGCGCGAGGCCTTAAACTGGGCAGAGATCAAATGCACTCCGCGTTAAAAACACTGACATATCTTTGAGTAGGAAGCGAACCCAAGACCTCCGCAATAGTTACACCGGACGAACAGGCCATCAAAAAAGTGCTATCGAGTAATGATAACTTAAACTTCGCTTTTAAGTGGCAATTAAACTATGGTTTCTTTATTGGTAATAGCTCAAAGAACAAAAGACATGAAAGTAGAATGAATGCTGTAGAAATGAGAGCACTGAGAAGTATGTATGGAGTGTCTTTGAACGACATAGTAAAGAATTGTGTGATAAGAGAGTGTTGTGCGGTAAAAGAAGATATAGTGACAACCATTGAAAAGGTATGCTAAGATGGATTGGACACATGGAGAGGATGGATGACGAAAGACTGACCAAGAAGTTATATAAGTCAAGTGTGAATGGGATAAGAGGAAGGGGAATACCTAGACGGACGTTCTCTGACCAGATTGGAGACATCCGAAAAAAAGGACAGGTTAGGTTAGAAGTACCCTTAACCGAAGAGCATGCATGAGAAATTTGATGGGAGTGAATGAAGAAAGAGAGATATGTCAGGATCGTTGCAAATGGCGTTCCGTAGTCTCTGCTTACCCCTCCGGGAAACAGGCGTGAGTCTATGTATGTATCAAAGAACAAATATGTCATAAACATCATGGTACCGATATTTCAAGAATTATAGCCCTCAGCTCGCCCACATAGTGTTATACATGTTTATAGCAAACTTTCTAAACATGTGGACATATGTAGTCGATGTCATAACAGTAATTTCATCATCAAGCATTTTCTGCTTCGAAATTGATACCAATATTTTTATACCGCGCTGATGTTACAAGCATATGCATTTGTTACACACAACAAATCGTAAATTCGTTTTGCATTCGCAACGCGTAGTCATCAATTGACCCGAAACAGCTAATTACATTACATTTAAAATTGATGGGAGCCATGAAACAAGTCATAACAATGGCCCATAAATCTGCTGATAGCTAGTCGAGGGTAAATTCATGGCGCTTCCATAGTGATTAATTAACTGAACGAAATCGTCGTGGTGAATGGTTAGGCTCAACGACAACCCAACCTACTAGTCACCTAATGTTTTCATTTCTACAAACAAACAATTCTGTCAAAGCGGTGAGGTATGCGGGGCGAAGGGGGGCTACAAAAATGCATTCTAATTGGCCGGTTCAAATTTGCGGTACGTCATAATTCATAACTAGTGTTGGGATTGGTCTAATGAAAGACGTATAAGTCTAACGTGTTGTCAGAAAGTGTTCGCCTTAAGTCTGCCGTCTAGTAGGCTTCAGATGTGCGAAGTAAGCTAAGGCTGATATTCTATCAAATATGTTTAGACTAGTGTAAACGGGCCCCGGGCTCCTAGCCGTGTAAGTCTTGGATTCAATCGGAATTACGCTAGGACTATGATGTTGATGTTCGAGGAAGATGAGCGGTGTACGAGGAAATCATGAATCAATGATGCAAAGCGACAATATAGCAAGAATATAATAAGCAATAGATATGGTGGATGTGTAGCCTATCTGTCGGCTGCCTCGGTCATCTTTGGCGGATGTGTTATGTGTGCGATAATATACCTAATGACAGACGCTATTGTTGGATGATTAGCTCGCACTCACCTGTCTCAGTCGAATAGCTTCAAACCAAGCATAAGTTAGACAGGATCTTTAAGAAATATATTGAAAACAATAAACTAGATATATCGGTAAAATAAAGCTACAAGATAAACATCTATTTTACTGTCAAAACAAAACATTTATACACTTTAATATCAAAGTAGATTTTAAACCGGTCCCACCGGGTCTTATTCCGCACCATCGTAATAGAAAACTGAGGACTTAAAATCAACAATGAAAGAACTCTCTGTAGGAAAAAACTGTAGAAAGTTACGTTAGTAGAATGTAACTGCGGAATGAATGATATGAATGAGAAATATTTTTGTTGAAAAACAGCAACATATATTTATTTTCTTATTAATTATGGTTTTGTTTACACACAGTGACACAGCGCATTGAAGCAGATTCAATGCAAAAGGTAGATTGAGAAATAATATCCATTATCCATTTCCCCTATACCTATAATTTAATGTATAAAAGAGAGTTATATTAATTGCTAAAAACCTAATTTTACACCGACGTTTATACTTAGGTATAATAGTATGGTAATGTGCCCGGTAACGGCAATAGGCTCGCTCCCTATTAGGTGGGACGTAAAAAATTAACGGCGAAATGTGTAATATTACACTTCTGCCTACCCCTTCGGGGGTACAGGCGTGAGTCTATAAATAAAACAAAAAAATCTTTTGTCTCAATTGCCAAACAAAATTCATTACTCAATAAACCACCTTCTATAACATTATATCAATAATATGCACTCGAGGCGTAGTCATAGTGCGGTGAATTGTTCAGTGATTTACTGATCCTTTCCGTCTTCGTTATTGAACATACCTACGTATAATATCAGTAATGCTTCCACAAAAAAGGCAATTTCGCCAGAAAGAAACAGCTCGAATAGATAGCATGTTTAGTACAATTGATTAAAATCTATAATACTAAACATGTAAACACACTAGATCCATTTATCTATAGGAAACATTACGTTAGCTGGCAGCGTAATTAGAAAATATCGCTAATGCAAAGTAATTACGCAAAATACGTTCACGCGAAGACGGACAATCACAACGAAAGTGTGTATACAACTTGTGTCAAGTTCACCACTTACAATTTACTTGTACTTATACTGAACATCTGTATAAAATTCTTACGTTAATGACTTACTGCAAAACGAGAGGGCGAAATTCGGCGAGTATGATCCTTGTAAACCACTAAGGATTTCCCTAAATTGCCACGAGATCGTGAAAAGTGGTAGAATTCAACCAAAATGCAGGAATAGCTGCAGGCATCTTCTTATTTTATGCAAACATATAAATACTTTTAAAATTGAAAGTAGAGGAAAACTCGACATCAAGCTCTTTACCAACCCTCAGTTTGGCCAAATCCTTCTTTTGGCTCATAATAGTGAAAATTAACATTTTGCACTCCGATCTAAAACACTCCTTTTTAAGAGTGGCTCAAATCTTAAAATATCTGTAGAGATTCCGATTTGAAATGATTTCATCCTATAAAATGTTCCGTCAAACGCATCAAACTGCTGCAGTATTTCATGCTGAAATACACTGACATGTAACAGATAGTTAAACGTAATGATACTCACATTCTGTAGGCGTTCAGAGTCTTCGACATTATACAACTGTTGTACGTAGAACTAGCAAATTGAATCCATTACACACAGCACTAGAAGCACGACGCAATCATAACGTTATCACACAACAACTGCGCACACTATATAAACGTATAGAAAAATACAAAGCGTACTACGTTTCATATAATAGTGTCCACTGAAACAGCCTATCGGTTAGGTCACGACATGTTTGCACATGGCCTTGGAAATACTTTGTTCAACGTGTTTTTATTATTTTATAGGGGTGGAAATAAGTATTTATGATAGGCGGTTTAATAAGGGCGTAGGCTTCCTTTGAACTTGAACCAAACTCAAAATAAAATGGATACTTAAAAGAGTTTAGTGTAACAAGCAAAAGCCTTAGTTAAAGAAATTTGTTTAGAATTTGTAATTATTTAAATTGTTGCTATAGACTATTGATACAATGAGTTACTTACTACTTGAGTGAGTTAATTAATACAGATACTGTGCAAGTTTGTAAGAGAAGTTAAAGTTTGTCAAAACCTCTACAAAGTTAGATCCCTGAGTTGAACCTAACTAATGGTTCCTTAAGACTTTGTCGTTACATTGTGTTGACTCTTTAACACATGTAGCAGTCGGCGACTTAATCTGTTGGCTCCGGGGACTTTACGAGAAGATGGAAAGCGATTAACGCGATTTTCACTTCAAACATGTCGATAGCAAGTTCTAGCTCATCTTAAAGATCTCAACATCTCAATGAAATATTTTGTCTGCGATCGACGCCAAACAGACAATCGTCAGCCAAAACTAGTTTTGTGACTGCCAATTGAAAGTTAAAGTGCCAAAAACGCCCAGTTTTGGCACTTTCACGAATCAATTACATTAAAATTAATGGCTTCACAACTCCTTTACCACAAGTCAGCCGTAATAAGAGAGTCATGTAAATAATTACAGTAATCTTGGTAGAATGATTCAATTATCAAATAAAGGTGTCTGTCTTATGGAGACGTATGTACGTACGTATACACATATTACGTACTACGTACAATGGTTTCATTGTAAGTAAAACGAAAACCTTTTAAACGATTAAAGTGAAAATTAAGAGATTGTATGAATCATATTCAATGCGAATAATGTGGTTTGGTAAAAGCAAAATAACAACGCCAGGCGACGTTTAATAAGAATTTTATAAGAACAACGCCTTGCGGGCAAGCTGAGGTTGACATATTTCATATTTCTTCACACACAAAGGAAAGACCATGAATTTTATAAATCTAACGGCATCGGCGACCCGCAGTAAATTTTATGGTTGAATATAATATGACGTATGTGGTTTGAGCTATATGGCTGGTTTCAGAGTCACGCGTTTGACCGGCGCCGGCCACACGCGCGCGCTTACAATTACACTAGATTAGTAGTAGCGTTTCATAGTCACGCAGTTCAAACGCACCGCGTGTGAGACGCGCGCCGTCGGCCGGCGCTGCCGAAGCTTCATGCATTGCAAAGAGAAACGCGAACTCGTTTCACAGTGGTCCGCGCGCCAAACGCGCTGTTTGACCGGCGCTGGTCGACGGCGCGTGCCGCGCGCGTCACTCTGAAACCAGCCTATATCATGTTTACTTTGTGATATGCTTTCTTTTTTGAGTTAAACAATTTAATTATTATTGTTTATATGTATCTACTTTAAATCAGTATGGCATACTGTGTTACTTTCATATTAATAAAATATATACTTGATCAACATTGTTTTATTTAAATATTATATAATTATAAGAATCGTAACTTGAGGGAAAATAGTCTGTATTTGCTGGTTAGGTACCAACTTATATGGTACCTAGGTATAATTATTGGATATCATATGTAATCGATGATTAACGTGCATTTCATTGATGGCAATTCTAACACGTCCGGCAAACGTATTGAGGTTGTGATACCAGATTACACCATTGCTCACACGAGATTAAAAGCCTGAGTGCTAAACACGTCTTATTTATAACGAGAAATGTTTTGAAATCATTTCGTACAGCATCGCCGAACCTACTTACTGAATTATATTATCTATCTGGGCTCAGGTCATCCACGTGTGCTTTTGGCAGAGAAGAAGCGGGAAAAATATCCATGTTGCCAATTGTTGCACAACGCTTGAGAAAGACAGTGCTATACGTTGATCTAATGGTGAAACGGGATAGATATATAAACTGTAAGATGAAAATAGAGCACTCCTACGCAACCCGGCTAGTCGAGTTTGTGTCGTTGATCCCTTCAGATCGCTTCCTTTGTTTGTTTTCGTAGCGCTATCAACGATGTCTGATGCTTTGATGATAATGAAAATATTTGTAATTTTGCCAAGGGCGTCATTATCTGCAATCGTTTTAAGTCCTACACTAAAATAATATGCGCTCGTATTAATATCCGCTGAAGCAATTTATGCGGAAGTCAGTTCTAGTTCGATCGGTGCAGATGTCGAAAACGCGGGCTTTATAAATCACATATCCGAAATACTTGACAGAGCCTGTCTGAGTCATTTGTCAACTACTAGCGACGAAGAAAGATTTAAATTTAAAACCATTGGACTAAAAGACAGTTTTAACGTTAAACTAACGCCCTGCAGAGCTAAAGTTCATTAAAACCCGCAATGCGGCGCCATTATTAGAATATTCAACAAATAACTCAAGATATTACCTTGTATATAAATAGTAAATGAATGTAGACAGTACAAATCTAATTTTGGTAAAAGCATTTCAATTATTCATAGGAAGTAATCCAACAAATTGAGCTAAACTGGTGATCACTTTAACTAACAATACTAAGACAATAGTGACAGAAATATTTTAATTGTGTACAATACAATCAAATTTGAATCTGGTGATACAGTTGAAGCTAATGAATTGTCTAATTGGTTACATTTGTTTGCTTAAGGCAATGCTTGCATTGACCAATCTCACAGTGTTCTCTAATTAGATCGAACTTTAGAAAATTCAACTGAATAAATATTACTAAATAGTAGCTATCACAAAGTCTAAAAAATGTACAAAATCAGCACGTTAATGTAAACCCATGTTTTTGTGAAAAGAAATGCAGCAGTGGTTCACTTTTTTTACAGTTACCAAGAAAAGAAAGGTAGGCTAGAAACTAGCATGAAGGCATTTTGACGCCACCAAAACACTTGAACGGTCTCGAAGACCTTAAAATTTACTTTGTCCCACTTATTTTTAAAAGGACACCATCTGCATTAAGCCAAGTAAAATAATGCTCAAACAAGCGGGCCGACATATTCTGGCACAAATAAAGGAATACACAGAGCCAAAACGACTTTTGGATGACCCAATATGAAAGAGCCTGCTCTTGGTTACAATATTGATCGACGCAAAGGACTCGCATGCTTCACATATTAATTCTGAAGCTGATGTCAAGGATATTTATTATAAATAGGAACTTCTTTCTTATTCAACCTCATTAATTGTACTATGACTCTCGCTTTTTGTCTGTAATTGCTTTACAAAAAGACGTGTTTCTGAAAATACTTTCAAAGAATCTGGAGCAGATAAATTCGATGCGGTACAGCTATTTTTATGATATTAGAAAAGTATTTTAAAAACTGCACTATAAATAACACTGAGAGATCGTTATATTTGACACACGAAATAAATATAATGGCAGAAGCTACTTCGGTCACTTCTGAACGGACAACTTTTTGCCGGACTTCATTTCCTTATTCACAGCTTTCCGGCTATTTTAGAATGACATCTAACTAAAATCATAGCTATTATAACTGACGCGTGCTCAACTTCAAGAAGAACATACGTGAGTTCAATGAAATTTTCTACCTCACAAAAATAGCACGTTTTAAAGAGCTATCTTCAATTGTATTGAAAAGTAGTCAGCAAGAAACATTCTAGTGATCTCTGAGGCGTTACTTGAAGAAACAATCATTGCATAGCTGTTAACGTTCTGCGAGCGATTCCGGTAACGCAAGTAATTCTCAACTAACCGTAATATGCGACTAATAAATCAATTATATATCACACTATGCGATATTTTCACCGTTACTATTGCGCTAATGAATTATTGTACCTATCATCAACATTCTACAATGTCTGAACTCTTTGAGCCTATCTAAAACATTCTCGGAAATCGTTTGAACAAAATTCAAACAAGCCTAAAGCAATTGTTTTCTTATTTTTGTTCATCATTAAGCTACGAGATATAACCAAATAATACAACAACTTTTTCGAGCAAGATATAATAACAACTTTAGCCCTAGGCAACGCTATTGAACGATTTTACTTATAGATAAAAGAAGTTTTAACGAAGACCTTTTAGCTACCGAACCGAAATAATGCTAGTTTTCGAGATTATTTCTACGTAACACTGTATTTAATTAACAAGACAACTTTCGACTAAATAGTACTCAAGGAAAACCTTAATTAAACAGAAACTTTAGTCACATTGTTAAAAGTTTCACTAAATAACCGTCTTCAACAAATCCTAGAAACATTTCGCAATATGTTGAGCGTAGAGTCCATGACAGTTCTATTAAGAGTGCTCAACTGCTCAACGTGATCCCAGTGGGAAATCTCAAGGAAAGCAGAGCCTTTGAAAAGGTAACTCAAAAGGATCGCTTTGAAGTTATGAATTCAAATCAAGTGACGGGTCGATTACACTCCTTGAATTGATAATGAAGTTATTGTATGATAAGCTTGCCTTTCTATTTACATGTAAATATAGTCGAAATTAGCAAGCTGGCTAATTTGGTTCGACGGGAAATTGTAATTGACCTGAAATGTATTTCAATTTATGCTTCGTTTGTTTGAACCTGGAGCTTCCTAAACGTCTTTTGATGTGAGGTTGTTCACACTTATCTTTGAAAGATATTAGAGAGATTAAAACCAACACAGTGTTTATTTACCCGTCGAATAGGGCTCACAAACTCGAGAGCATTAGCAGATTGGTTTTTAGATTAAAAGGCACCGGTACTCAGAGACAGCGCTAAATTAGAAATTACTTTTGTTTGGAAACATTCAGCTTCTCAATATGTTTTCTGTCTGATATATTAGTTCAATCGAACTGGCCGGGAGAAGTAATTCACAGTGGACATGTGTTAGAATTGCCATCATATCTAAAACAGTCTTCGCGAAATAGGTCAACGGCTGGCGAATCGTTTCTACTCAGCTGTGGCCCAATCCGTTTATCGCTTCGAATTAACTTGAGCAATTGGTCAGACCCCTCCGGAAGATAATAGTCTTACTGGTTGATCCCAAGACAAACTGTTAATCCTTGGACTAGTAATAAAACTTTCTAATGAGCGGTCAGCGCGTGCTATTACTGCTCAATTTTCTATAACAAAAATGACATTCAGTGTTAACATTCTTTCAGAACATAAACGTGTATAGACATAAATAATCCAGTAACCGCAATTTAGTTCGCACTCGGTATGAATAATGAACTCTATATTATAAAACGTAGAGTTGATATTAACATTTCACAAGATGCTCTTGACGATGCAATGAACGCGGCAAACCACTAGTGCAGTAATAACTTAGGTGATAAAATGGCGACGATAAAATTACTTTATATGTACTTTATTCACGCCATAGATATAGTTCGACATAGATATCGAAATATTTCGATATTAAATCATTTTGATAAGAGACCTGTTGATTCAAGTCATGAAATATCGATTGGACAGTAAAGCACAGTTAGAAAGTATCGTTATTGCGATGAAGCATTATTAGGAATTTTAATTATTACAGACTGAAAACTGTTTTCAATTTAAATTTAAAATTGCTAGCATAGAGATTGAATTTCATCCTCATTTGCTCTTCATGTTCCTAAACAATAAAATATGTCAACCCGCTGTTTTATTACAGGCGAATTTTGAATGATTGCGAAATCGTAAATGCTCGTAACATCTTTAACTAATCAATAACCCACGAGACCTAGTTAGTAAACACGCGATTCCAAACATCAGATAAAAGGTCGCTAAGCGCGAATAGCAATATAAATAGAAGAAAAAAGGGGTAAAAATATTCGATGAAAGCCGGCGGAATTCCTCTCGTGTTGTACAAAATTATTTCCAAAGTCTATTGATAAAGATGATATAAACACTGTCACTGCATTATTACATTAGAAAACTGAGGACGGTTCGGTAGGACGCGTGAATGTTATTGAAAAGTGGTATAATATAAAGCCGGCACGGTGCGGAGCGTCGCGACGTCCGTTCGCGTCGGTCGCTCGTCGCGTACTGAGAACTAAATCGACTGGTGAAGACTCTAGTGTGGCGCACGCAGCCAGGCGCCACTCGATTAGCATTATCGAGTCGATAGATAGACGACAAGCAGATTATCGGTACGCACAATAAAACTAATAAACGCGAGTATTATCACACGTGTCAGATGCGCTGCGAGTTGCATGGCGATGACTGATTAGAAATTATATCTTCTAGACATACGACTATTATTAGGTACTACAGCGAAGGAATCGGGAAATGCTCAAAAATATAATTTTATATGTTTTATTTTATACAAACCCTATACCATCCCGCTTGGACAGCGTGGTATAGCAGGCCAATTCCTCCTTTCAAAGGAGAGGCTTAGTCCAGCTGTGGACTGTTAAAGGCTGATGATGATGATGTTTTGTTTATCCAGTTTGAAACTGTAAGCACATAGCTTACATTTTCAATCTGCATTAACAGAGAAATAGTCTCGTATCTCCTTGCATCGATCGCTGCTTTATAAAAATCATAAGTCACAATAATAAATTCAAACTGCATCAATTTAGCACCAGGATGGCTCTCCATCTTCGACTCCCGTTTCCGTAGCCACAATCAAATTCTAATAAAAACGAAGACGAGTAAAAAATAGCTACTCGTTTTTCGAGCGATTGCACCGCCCTAAAGTTTTCCAATCGCGTTACGGAGGGTGGCAACCCCTGCCTCGCTACTCACTACTACAACTTTACTTTGTGCAAGTTACGCGTATACGTACACACACGCACACATGCCCATACGGTGCATGGTTACCATGAATCATGATGGCCATAAGTGATAAACCTTAAGAAAATAACGAAGGGGATGGCATTAAATTGAATGAATACTATCTTTTTAATTACGTAAAGTGCTTTATATTTGACAATAAATATGTTTAGTTGACTCCTATAATAATATTTAATGTATGCATTTGTGTTAGTTATAAGATGATTTGTATGCAAATAAGCAGATTGTGTCATTGTTGTGAACATATTTTTTATATTATCTGTTGTCTTATCAGTTTATGCATACGAAAGCATTCGAATAATTTATCAATTAGATTACTGAATGACAGCTTTTCAGCAGGCCAATTCTCGTATTTTATATGACATTGAAATTATATTTGAATCGACTCAGAATCGGTATTCTGCTAAGCAAATGTCATTATCGTATAATTTGAAATAAACAGTTCATCGTTGACACATTTTTAGACACTTGTTTCAATTTACGATCTCGTTACAACTTCAGTCAAATATCAGATAACTTTGAAGAATACGATTTTTGCGACGTAAGATGACACTGACATTATATCGAAACTGTATTTTGAACAAATTTATTTAGGAGCATTGGGCCTCAGGTTGGTTTCACACGAACCGAAAATACTTTCTGCCAGAATCCTCAACATAGTAACTACATATTTATCGACTTTAGACCGTCATGCACCTAGGTTACAATTTTATATTATTCTCTTTTTCTGTTCACAAACTATACTAGATTCTACTAAATCTAATTCTTTAGTATCTGCATTGATATCCTCTCTTTTATTTTCCTTTATCCTCATGCCAAACACAAACCCTGCAAAATCCAAACAGCCTATCCGAGTCTATGTCCTCCCAACAACCTTGCAGATAATCCTCTGACACACATTCAAGTAAAGTGGCTGACTTAGCAGGAGCGAGATGGTGAGACCTTCAAATGAAGAGTTACATAAGCCAAGGTCAATGGAATCGATATCTAGACGCCAAATTGTCTGCAGGGGCAAACGATGGCCAAAACGCACTGCGATCAGGCGACCTTTCATCAGTTATACAGCTTTATATATTTCGGGTCAAGCTTTATAAAATACGGTATGCTTTAGGATTTTGTTCTTAGAAGGAGAGAAAGCCACATAAATATTATAATAAAGTATATTTTGTTACATTTTCTGAGGCGTAAGTTTAAGGCCTTGCCACACGGCACAATTTTACCACTGATCAAATTTTCAATCGAATTGGCTTTGCCCGTCTACACGACACAATCAAATCACTGATTTTCATTCCGTCCACCCGATTGGTTGAAATCTGGTTACACCGCCCACCCGATGAACTTGAGTTGGACGACTGGCGTCTACACGTCACGATTTCATCAAGTGATTTAGTCAAGTTGGACGTAAAATTGTGCCGTGTGGCAAGGCCTTTATAGGGCACAATCAGGCATAAAAATATTTTTAAATCGCATAATTTGGCTACTACATATTTAAATTATGAGTGTTCTTTACCATTCAAAATTAATAATTGTTATAATTCTAATTAAAGTACATATGTGAAAATCTAAACAATTCAGTGTCATATCCTTTATAATTTAAGTCTGTTTTATCACAGCTTGTCAATATAACGTTTTTCATCTCTCTAAGATGAAAACGGCATCCCAATTACTATCATTGCAGTCATATTCTTTCATACGTCGTATTGCTTTGTGGGAGGTGACCCCTGCGTCATTTATATTGCTTTTTAAACAAGTTCAATAACCCATACTCTTCTACAGATTGATTGATTCTCGTCTACACAAACGCACCAAGCTTGCTCCTCATCAGGTCCTATATTATTGTTATTTGAATAGGCTGAAGTCTGTCTGATGAGCCGATCCTTTCTTCTTTCTTTTTTAAAGAGGCACCTCCAAAAGCCTGTATATAATGTACCACGAAAGTTTTAACATTCAACTACTACACAAAGAACACCCAAATTTGAAACAACAATTTGTGGAAAAGTCGTTTGCTCACAAAACGGAGGCATTAGTGGAGGCCGAATCCACAGCACTGAACAGTGTTAAACGGAGACGTAGCCACTTAAACCTTGGTATTACAGTAAACACCAGCCCCTTAGCCATAATAGTCAGCACGAAAGTCATAAAAATGAAAGCAAACCCGAGTTTTAGAGTGCACTAATCTAGTATTCAACTCTCGTATCATAAAAAATAAAACCTTATTGAATTTTAAAGAGCTTTTCAGTCTATGGATTCAGAAATGTCGGTGTTATGGCCAACCCTTGCGGTCTGCACTCGCGTGCATATATCGAATACATGGGCATATTATACCTGAACCAATTTCTCTTTGAACCGTGGCCAGTATTTTTAAACTAATGGTTTAATACGATAAACATTTTGCTTGTTGTTTTGGTATTTTTGCGAGAATTTTAGGTGCTTACAACTTTTGGGTTTAATGTGTGATGGTTTATTATTGCGAAAAGCTGTAGAGGTTTATGCTATACAACTTATGGGATGTTTGGATACTATGGTGTCTAAATGTCACATAAATAATAGACAATATTAGGGACATTCGTAAAATGCCATTTTTCCAGTCAATAGTGGCGTCTTTGTCTAACAACGAATGTATAGTTTCAATACTTTTATTTTACTTTCTAATCACACCTATTTTGGATGAATTAAAACCTTTAAATTTACATCTTTCCTTGTACATAGCTAACTCTACATGTAGATGTGCTTTAGTAGCCAAACAAACCATCTAGAAAGTTAGACACCTGACTCCCCAGAGTATGAGCTTGATTAATTACTGGATATAAAGGAAAACATACCGTATCCAGAGTCCCAATCTTTACTTCAGCCACTTTAGCAATTACGCAAATTATAAAGCATTAAGAAGACGAAACAGACCACAATATCGTTAAGGCGCAATACGTCCAATTTTGAAAAATGTCCCACGATAAAATAAGTTTTTGCGCCTAAACCCACAATATCGCGGTGACTGATTAAAAATACTTAATGTCACTACAGTAGGCGCTTAGTAATCCAGCTCTCGCCAATCCGGCACGCTCAGTAGTCCGGCACTCAGCGACTCAGGTAACCCGCTTGATAAGCCTGGCCGCACACATCCGTTTTCAGGCCCGTTTTTCAGGTCCGATTTTCAGAACCGTTTTCAGTTCATTCCGTGAGCAAAGCGATTTTCATTTATTTTCCTTTGGCTTAGACATGGGCTAAATAGGTAATTAAAATATTAGGTATTACATGACTGTGATTTAAATGTTTGTGTGAAAAATACCTGTGACAAAATATTAGGTAACTACTAAAAAATCCGGACAAATGTATATCGAGCCACGCACAATGTAGGGTCCCGTATTAGCCTTTATCTAGTGTCCTAAGGATAAAAGAAGTCAAGCACAATTATTAATTTAATCGCTTAATTGCGTAAGTTTAAGTTAATTGAATATTAGGTACTAGTTAATTGTAAAGCCTAATGAGCCCTTATAATTTTCATTGAAAGTGCATTAAGTATGATTAATTATTCATGACACGGGAATTAACGCTTTTTTTTATACGTATTTACATACCATGAAAGGCTTGACGTTTCGGAACGATTCCCATGTTCCATGGTCACAAGCTGATTGGCGCTGCGATGTTACTACGAAACTTTTATTGCTTTCACTGTTGGCAGACGAGCCAATGGCCCACTTGATATGGTAAGTGGTATCCGTGGCTCATACTTAGCTGTGTTTACTTAGCATTACAGGAGCAATGTCAAATAAGTACAGCCAAGTTGCTGCCTACCCGAAGGAAGAGGAGAAGGGAAAGCGATCAGGATGGGGACCAGGAGAGGAAAGGTGACTGGGCCTCAGGCGTTCTCACTCACTGAACAAAACACAAAATAACAGATACTGTTACTTTACATCGATCTTCTGTGAGAGGGTAGTACTTCTTCGGTCGACCCAACCCATTTGTGCTGAAATCAACATGCCTCTATTACCGACAATTTTCGAGCTGTGCCTATTTTCAGTAATATGCATGGCAGAGACGCCTAAACGCACTGATATTCGATTGCTTGCCGCAAGAGCCGCATAATAAGCTAGACCAGAAGTGATTAATTATGAAAATCACTAGGCATATTGTTAATGTCAGATTGGCAAAGACCACACTCACACACAAAATGTGATGTGCAGATTACTCACATTTGTTGTCAGAGCTTGAATAATGGTGAATAAACTAATTAAAAACCAAAGCAACTTCCTCCAAAAATTACCATGCCCCGTACGAAATTGAGCAACACAGTGATCCCCCCCTAACCAGGTCCGGCCAGTCGCTCACGAACGTCTGGAAAGAATTTGTCTACGTAGACATCGGCGTGCTGGTTGAACAACCTAAGCAGTTTATTTCTATCACGAGGTGCTAGGAAATTTTGGATTCATGCTTTCTCGTATGGTATAATACATTGATGCACGTCTTTGGACCTCAAGATCAACCAAAAGTACACCTGCCAGTATTGATAAAGCTTCAGTGCTAACTGAGCTTTGCACAAAAATTTTAAAATATCAACGCGTTGTATAATATCAAGACGTTGACTCTTGTAGTGATTGCCGACGTACAGTACCAATAGTAGGCCTATCGGCTCATACAGGCGCACACATACAATCTAAATAGGTTGCATCAATTATTTTTAAAGTTGTGAAATTATAGGTCTGAACGGCAGTCTCCATGTCGCAGTTGACATAATAGACAGAGCGTAAAAGGTTTTTTTTTATTCACCTAGGTACCATTTATTACGTGTTCAACAAAAGAAAATTCCTCCCTTAAACTAATCCGAAGTAAAAAACAGATTCTTTATGTTTAATAGTGACCGTGTGGTGGCGGATTAAGAAGATGGAATGTCACCACCTTATATCATCCCATGGGTGTCGTAAGAGCCGACAGAGGGAGCATATTATGCAGAGAACAGCACTGTAAGAGAAGAAAAACTTGCTACAAACCCTATACCAACGCGTTTGGCCAGCGTGGTATAGTGGGCCAATTCCTCCTTTCAAAGGAGAGGCCTAGTCCAGCAGTGGACTGTTAAAGGCTGCTGATGATGATAAATAATGACGTTATTGAATATGATACGACGCGCTGTCTTTAAATTTTCTTTTAAAAGTAACTGAAATGTCTTCTGAGGAGCAAAAGATAAACGATAGGTAAGTTTCACCCCAATTGTTGATCATCCTTAAACATGTATACTAACCTTGCAAGTCCTACTCTTGTATTTGATTAAATAAGGAATATACCGTCATCTGCATAACCTGTCAAAGTACATTCAGACGGTAGAGGCTTTCTAAGAAAGTCATCAATTACGTCCTAGCAGTGAGCTCTGAGGACAACTCATCGTCGGCGTCTTCGACACAGCATAATACCCTAACTGTAACTTTGTTGTTCCATGTTGAAATTACGAGTAAGCAATCATAGCAAAGCAAAAACAATCGCAATGTGAACCCCTCTTTATCTTCTAAACCGTAGAACTACTGAATCAAATCAAATTACCGGAGACTAATAAGATTTTAGGAAAACGGATAAGTGTTTGACCGGTTACATTTCGTGGTCAATTAATTTTGCACCATAATAGAATTTAACGAAATGCGGTAGACTTTAATTGATATGAACTGCAGCAGCATATACAGATGAAGACTTTATTCTGAAGAGCCAAGGTGTCAAATGTCATTCATAAAATTAGTATTTATTACGTATCAGATATATATGACATATATCTGGTACGTAATGCCAGATACATATATGTATAATAACTGTCACAGGTATGGGTGAAACCTCGTCGCTGTGACACTCGTTACTTTTTGTATATAGTATTTTACCTGTAACTATGTCAGTATTATTCTACCAGTACAAGTAGTGATAGCCTAGTGAACGGACACAATGGAGGACGACGATCTAATTGCAATCGCATTTTTACTATCAATGAAAAAGAAAAGGAATCGTCGATATTGGGTACACCCATTAAATACTCAAAGAATCAACGAGAGTCAATTTTATTTAAAGCAAGTTAAGTTACGGGCACACCCAGACAAATTCTTTGAATTCTATAGGATGTCTATCAAATCTTTTGATGAATTTCATAATGGAATACGTGATAAATTAAGGAAACAAAATACCTGGATGAGATTGTCTTTGAATACCGAAGAAAAATATAGACATAAGATATTGCAACAAAACTGTAGAATAAAATTTAGGAAAATATTTTTTAAAGGGTATCTCCCCTTCATATATATATAGTGGGGTTGAATTTTTTTTTGGTTGAGTACCCCATTATGTGGGGTATCATCGGATAGGTTTTAAAAAAATATTATTAGCTTGCTCAAATCATTTTTCGATCAAGTGATTGGTTTGTCAAATATCAAGCTTTGAAGTGAAAAGATTGTTTATACTCAAGTGTCCCCCCCCCCCCCTCTGCCGGCTAAACTACTAATTTGGAAGAGGTGAAAAAATCACAAATGTAGTACATATAACGAATTTAAAAGGAAAACTATCACGGCTAAGTAGACATCACTAGTTTACGAGTAATCGTCGTTTAACTTATAAATACCTATTTCTGTGAGTTTACATTGGGAGCGCTGGCTTAAAGATATACGTACTTTGGTATGTAATGTACTTCGGGGTACAAAGTGGGCCCGTTTTTAGTCCCATGTGAAACAGAAGTTATTATCAATAATGGCCAACTACGGAACCCTACATTGCGCGTGGCCCGACACGCACTTGGCCGGTTTTTTGTATATAATATAATTAATCTGAAGGTAGTATTTTCACTCTTCGGGCGCCTGGTGGGTCTGAGAGACCCGTCACTTCGACAAATCGACAATACCTTTTTAAATTATTGTCCGAGACTCCCTTGCTTACGTGTACTACCGTGCCATTTAGTACTTATTGAGTAAAAGCATTGAGTGCAAAGTATCCAGTAAAAAGTTATGGATATCGAAAGGAAAAATACTCGATACCACAGAGTATCGATATTTTTCCGTGCATTGGTTAGTATAGTTAACGGAGGAGAGGACGTGTTCAGCTTGAGCATCGGTTGCATAAAGCAGTATACAGCCACTACGATAGCCCCATTTAATTAAAAATACAAAACCTTTTTGCTACCTTGTTATTAAAAACTTTTTAAAGGGTTATATTGACAAAGTTGATTATTATTTATAAAAAATATGCAAGTAGGGTATAGTCTGCGTAAAAACCTGTCACGTATGCGTCAGAGGTCTATAAAGCCTGGCGTCGACTACATTCAAACCGCGTCGAATCGCGCCGAGTCGCATTTTATCCGTGTGCGTTTATTACAGACGAATCGAATCGAAGCCAGCAGTCGGCGACTAGCTGCTGTAGGTTTTGGTTGTGTTGGTTTCTTGCTTCAAATTCTTTCATTATTCCCGCTATTTCTTTCCATATATTTTGTCTACGCTGCTCATCATGATAATGAGTATCTTCATGATCATATTTTTTTTTTAGACTCACGCCTGTATCCCCGAAGGGGTAGGCAAAGGTGTAATATTACACCCACATGTCGCCATGAATTTTCAGGTCCCACGCAATAAGGGGCGAGCCTATTGCCGTACCGGACATTACCAGATTCCGTGCTGCTACTGAGAATTTCCTAACAGAAAAACCCAATAACACTTTACCCGACCCGGGAATCGAACCCGAGACCTCCGAATCCCACGCGCACATTTATGCCGCGAGACTACTGAGGCAGTCATGATCATTAAGTTCAGTATATTTCTAAATTAGGGAAATTAACAGCTCTTCATTTCGATAACTTTTCATGTAGGTATTTACGCAATGTAGTACCCGTCTACACTCATCCGCTGACCCGCGTCCACTAAGGTGCGCCGAGTCGAGTCGAAACGCGTTGCCGCAGAAATTCGCCTGACGAGCGATGCGCGCGGTAGATTCGATTCGGCGCGCTGCGGCTCGTCGCTAATGAACGCAGGTTCATAGAAATATATAGGAGGCGACTTTCTGCGTTTCGATTCGGCTCGGCTCGGCGAGCCTAGTGGACGCTAGCCTTAATAGAGAATTTTAGTTGGACAACTGTAATAAAAATTTTCATTACCCATTTTTTAAATATTTAGGCTCTATACTTGGTGTTTTGGTGGATTCTATGATAAGTTTTATAATTTTTGTATGGCGACGGCGTCGCAACCCTGTCCATCAGAAACAGCCACGACCACTCTAACAAGTGTCTGATTTATGCAGAATAAGTTTTATGATATTGTGAAATTTAATGTGTGAATGTGAATGCATCATACAATTTCAAAGCAAACAATACAATTTAAGGAGTATGATTTGTTTTACGTCCTTTAATTGTTTTCATCTCGCATAGAGTATATATGTAGATATAAACCTTTATATTATTCCCTCTACCACTTTTATATAGGATACCAATCTTCAAAAACCTAGTTGCATAACGGGTCTCAGACCAACTTTTTTGTATGACCGAAATTGCCATTGTGTACATTCCATAATAATATTCTTGGACAACTTACACCCAATCATGTGATCCCAAAATAGGCGGAGCCTATAGTATGGTAACCAGACACCTAATAAATATATACTTCTAAACATATAGGTACATATTATAGATAAATTATATCCAGACACTGAACCAATATCATCGTGCTTATCACACAAAGATTATCTAGGATCCATGGCCTCCGGCGTAGAAGCCAAGGCCACTAACCATTAGACCAATAGGCTAGTCATATAGAGAGACAAAGTTTAAGTAGAGTGGTATTCAGTAGCCAATATAAACCTTTCACGTCACACATTATGATGATCTGACGAAAATGCTAAAATAACTTATATTATGATATTATCCTCTTGTCCGTAGTAGGTATGTGATTTTTGCGTAAATTTGAAGACCCCAGACAAGAGTTTATACACGTCTACTACGCATACATTGTCGTGTGATTCTGACCATAGACTAATATATTCTGACAAAATAAACTTCAAACCAATGCTATATATCGATACATGACAAGATGTACGCATGCGCTAAATTCAGTTATGACGTCACGAGCCGTTCCGCGCGCGCTTGATTTTCATTTCTTTCAGTCCACGGAATGTTTTCTGTTCAGAGCAAAATCAAACGTTCGTGGTAGACAGTAAGCTCATTTTTTATTAATTAGATGACTTTGAGAACCTGAAAATATTACAAACCTGAAAAGTCGTCCCTGAAAACGGGCACTGAATTTTTTCAGTCCGGAACGGAATGAAACTTTTGCGTGCTTTCCGATCAAAGCAAAATCTATCGTTTGCGGTGGTAAGTACGTTTATTTTACAAAATACATTTGATACAGTCGACAAATGAAGCTCGCTAGTCTCACTGAATTCCGCCATGAAAAATCGGTCCTGAAAATCGGATGTCTGCGGCCAAGCTTATCCGGCATTTTATACAGCCGATTACAGAGCGGTCTAGTCTTTTATTGTGGATACCTATTTATGATATTATTATGCAGGATTTATTTTACATTTTATGTATAAAGCTTTTACTTCCCATACAAATTCGATAATCCGGAATTTGCGATAATCCGGCATCGACGAAAAAATATGCCTGCCGGATTACCAAGCGCCTACTGTACCTTATTTCTTTCCGAGGATATCATAAGAAGCGCTAAGTACTACACAAAGGAAATAGTAATTTTACGCGAAGAGTTGAAAACTGGACATCAAATCCTGTGGCGTGCGCGTGGTAAAGTAGGCCGAATCTTCTATTGTCTCACATTGCAAATAAGGAGAAGCTTATGTCCACTGTCCACATTTTCTGGGGCGTAAGTTTATAGGGCATAATCAGGCATGAAAATATTTTTAAATCGTATAACTTGGCTACTACATATTTAAATTATGAATGTATTTTACCATTCAAAATGAGTAATTGTAATAATTCAAATTAAAGTAAGTATTTGAAAATCTAAACAATTCTGTGTCATATCCTTTATAATTTAAGTCTGTTTTATCACAGCTGTCAATATAACGTTTTTCATCTCTCTAAGATGAAAACGGCATCCCAATTACTATCATTGCAATCATATTCTATCATACGTCGTATTGCTTTGTGGGAGGTGACCACTGCGCCATTTATATTGCTTTTTAAACAAGTTCAATAGTCCAGCAATGGTCTGATAATTACTGTAGAGATAACCCTACCACTTAAAAAGAAACGACCCGTACTATACAAATATCTGTTCCAACATGCACAGTACACTAAACATCTGGAGCACGTTGCGAAGATAAAATTTAATATCTGGCGAAGAAAGCGAAATACTATGCACAATGTTAAACTGTTAAAATATTAATTTCGTCTGGCAACCTCTGCTTTTAATCTCCAAGTTGAAACAGGAATTTAATAAATTAAACATTTCCAGACCTTTGCTTTGGCACGTAGAATACCGATGTAGGAAATTGAAACCTTAATCTCTATGAAAAGGGTTTAACGTATTAGGTATGGCATATAACATAAAATATGTATCTACCTATATTTAAAAGAGTGACTGCCTCGTTGGTCTCGCGGCATAAATGTGCGCGTGGGATTGGGAGGTCTCGGGTTCGATCCCGGGTCGGGCAAAGTGTTATTGGGTTGTTCCGTTAGAAAATTCTCAGTAGCAGCACGGAGTCTGGTAATGTGCCCGGTACAGCAATGGGCTCGCCCCCTGTTACGTGGGACCTAAAAATTCCTGGCGAAATGTGGGTGTAATATTACACCTCTGCCTACCCCTTAGGGGATACAGGCGTGAGTCTATAACTAAAAAATAAAAAATATTTAAAAGAGTGGTTAGATCTGGCAAAAAAGAATTTTTATATTCATCGACAACATATATTTAGTCTGCGTGAGGTAATCAACACGGACAACCTAGGTATTTGATTGGTTAGTGTTTACTGATATCCTCAACATGCTTAGATAATGTGTTTAATGCTTTTTGTATTTTTCAAATCTGTTATCAAATATATTGCGGTGTTCTCTTATCAGGTAACAAAATTAGTTATGCATAATGAAAAAGTTCGTATTCTTATCTTACTTGCATATATTTCTTCAGTGTAGAGTTGTAGACAAAATTCAGTTATAATGAAACTCACCTGGAACAAAAATAAGAACATGTTAATTTTGAAAAAAAAATACATAAGGGTGGTTGCAGTTGGCCTATGATCACAATTTAGCGAAGTGGGGTGCACGTAATTTGGGTATCTATTTAGCTACCACACACACAAATGAGTACAGTACAGAATAAGGAACTAGGTACATACAATACACACATACTAACAAATACATTTAGTGTGAGATGCATAAAATCTATTTGTTACACATACATGTCTCACGCCTACATATATCCCCGAAGAGGTAGACAGAGGTTGCTAAACCCACTTTTCGCCAGATTTATTTTAGTCCCACGTAATAGGGGCCGAGCCTATTGACGTACCGGGCACATGACCAGACTCCGTGCTGCTACTAAGAATTTCCTAACGGAAAACCCAATAGCACTTTGCCCGACCCGGGGATCGAACCCGAAATTCGATCTATTTGTTAACACCATTAATCAGCACATGGTCCATTTCACTGAACTCCTAAATGGTCACAAGGTAACTTTACCAGCAATCTATACTATTTTCACTCAAAGAGTACCTCAAAAACCAACTTCAAAGTGTGCTTTATAGTATCTCAAATTATTTAATAGACCTTCACTAAATGTCTATCGAAGAAAAAAGTAATAACCAAAATTGGTTTTAATTACCAAAAATATTCATACATAAAATAATTCCATCCACATACGCGATTACGCCTAAATCGTGAAATCAATTTTAACCATGACCTACAAGTACTGCTTTTGTCGACTTTGTGACATTGAAGCAACTAGAAAACAGCCATTAATAAGTCATCTAACCCTCAGAAAACCTCTCCTCTAGGTGATGAACCTGTTAGCTGATTAACATATGACGATGTGGTAAGATCACTGTAAAAATCTACGACGAAAATTTGTGAAAAAGAGTGTTCGACTAATTTGAACCCGATCAGTGTTTATTTTATTTAAGCAGTTATATATTTCAGCTTGTAAGGAAATATCCACATCTTATACTTGAATAATAAGATGGTTCATACTTAATCGTGATAACTAAGTATTGATTGTTTATTTGTCAACCGATCCTATCCGCCGATTTCTATCACACGAAATGGAGAAAGCTCCGTTGATAGTTACAAACAAAAACCCCATTAAATGTTACCATCACCGCCTTTCTTTCACCGTAGGTTCCTCTCAAAATCAATTACAGATAACTATCCCATAGTACTTTTGACTGCGGAACACGCCCACCTATCAAAGAATTTCTCAACAGCCTACCAACGAACAAAGGCCTGATACGATTTTAATTAAAACCAAACAGTTGATTAAATTCCCTTGTACACGACAAACCTTTCACTAGTGGTCCAGGTGTGACGCAATACCTTCTATACCTACGTAAGGTTGACAAAGTTGGCATACAATAGGAAAGAATACTGTAAAACTATGTCACAAGTGTCCAAGTGTCCAGCTTTCTTCAGGAATCTGATTCATCATGTTTTTTAAAGAAAAAGTAAAAAAAACTGATAAATAAGGAAAGTAGTAAGTGAAATGACATTTGGAAGGCCTTGCCATGCAAATTTTCTTCTCTGCGCTTGGAGAAAAATATTCCATACTATGTTTCACTGTGAGCGCTAGTAACGCCTCGTGTTTGGTAAGCCTTTAACAGAATATCTAGTGACTAGAGCTTTTAGCGTCATCTGCCCCAGTCCATAATATTCCATAATAGATCTAGTCCTCACACTTATAGCGATGGTTGTGTACCTACTCTTTGCATAACAAAAGCGATGGGAGGAAAAAACGTTCGATTGACTGTATCCAGGGCCTTCATCTACGGAACGAAATACAAAATACGGATGCTATTAGTTTACATGGACATTTGAGAGGCAGTAGGTACTACCTCTGCAATCAAAGAGAATATTAACGGCAAAAGCAAACTTCTAACATAAATTTATTGAATGTGAAATCAGCACGCAACAAGGTCTGTTTCACAAACTAATTAATACCAAGCACATGGGGGCATACAACCAAATAACTTGAGTGTTTTCAGCAGTGCAGCAGCCATATAACCTACGCTCCCATGAATAACGCAGCGCAGTAGTGTTAGCAAAACCTTTGGATCTATTCCAAGAACAGTGGACCTGCATAATGTGCAAATCCACTATAGGTCTCTTAGAGTACCTCTATCATATTGCGAGTGGGAACTTATTTGCTATAAAACGCCTCCTCGTATGTAATTCTATATTACACGGTACATAAACTTCAGGCTGACACTTTATTGCTTCATCCGACAACAATGCATCAATTTCTCAAAGAGCTCGTAAACTCAAACTAAGGAAACAGACAGGGAATGGACATATTACGTCCCATAAACTACATATCGTTGGCATTGCAGTCACATGCCTTTCAACCGTAATAATTGTCCCCTGATTGCACAATACATCGGGGTTTCTGAATAGCCCGTATTTGGGTGAAAGCCTTTACGGAATATATGATCTATAGTCCGATAGGGAAATGAAAGGCTGAAATCTATTCCAATCGGTGGTATCTGATAGAAGGTAGTAAGTACTATCTGTTCCAGAACTAGTCCATGATTTAATATTGTTTTCTGACCTAGTTACAAAAATGTCGAATCAAAGATGTTTTTGGATTTCACTTCTCTATAACGTAGTCTTAGGGCGGTTTTAGATTAGCGTTTTATACGCGCGTATAAGCTCGTGTTTGGAAGCGCATATAGGCGCGTATAGACGCACCCTTTGGCACTCGCGCAACTCATACGAGCGTTGACACTCTTCTAAGCTTGTATAAGCGCGAGCCGTCAGAATCCATGTTGACACTGACAAGATGTCACTATCGTTTTGAGCGAACTCGTCGAAATATGCCCGTTTACGCAAGTCCGGTTTTCTGAAGCACGTAATGTAGCGCGCGTGTAAGCGCGTATGCTGAAACGACCGTATACGCGCAGAAAAACACGCTAATCTGAAACCACCCTAACGCAAAATACGCGCCAAGACGTGGAGTTGCGGAAACAGCCCGTGCAATGAAGTATCAAGTAACCACCCTGGCCCTGAGTAAAGTATGGCGCCAAGTTAGGGATACTTCCAAGCACGAATCGCCGAAAATAGATATGATCTCAACATTACGAAATGGTATCGCCATTACAAGTGTTTCAATTGCAATGAAAGAACAACAGTGGATGCGTTAATTCGTGAAAGTAACAAGTACTAATTGTAATAATACCCCGTTGTTTAAAGATGATACGATAACTGGCGTTCTCCGTATCGCGTAACATCTCAATGTTCGAAGTTTCGTGGGAAACTGCGTCGGGCTCTTATCACTGGTGTATGAGATCTTATTCCCGCAGCGAACAGAAGGCTAATATTACAAAATGTTTGTGCACACCAGAGATCGTTTAGGACCGGTAAGGTTGTTACCTTACTTTTAACGGGAATTTGCAAAATTGCTTTTGAGTTTTGGCTATATTTAGAGCAATTTTATAAAAAGGTTCTGTAATATCACTTGTATCGGATCCCTGTTTGCAGCAAAAACCAGTCATATCAATGCCAAAAAACTGTATCCGCACGCTTTCAAGATAAAACCTGAGATCGAAATTTGGTGCTTTTAATACCAAAACTAGTAACCAGATTGTAAGGAGTTATACCTGTGGGCTACTTCTAAAAATCTGATAGCATAAAGGCTGTAGCTTAAAAATACTGCTATGCCAAGGACCTCGTGGTTACTATGGGTGATGTGATAAGTATACTTCTGTACACGCAAAAAAAAAAAATATACCGAAACAGTCAACCACACGTTGCACATATCCATTTGTTATTGAGGCACACTTCTTGTTTGTGTCACAGCATAACATACGTCTTCTTCACGTATATTAGTACCACCAAGTAGGTACCTAGTGCGTAATGTGCGTACACGTATCGACCCTTTTCACATTCTCGCGAGACGGCCATGTACTAATAAACACACAAACACAGTGAACGGTGACGTGTGGTGACGGAAAATAGAGAGGAACCGTCACGCTAAAGGTTTCGCTTCACTTTCAATAGCATTCTTTGACTCTCGATGACTTTTGTCTAGATAATTTAAAAGGTTTTACAATCAACCAAATTTTGGATGACATCGTACCAACTAATTATGAATCTCAATATTGGTTTAGGATCGGAAAACATTATTAAGAATAGAAAATAAAAGTCTCGGCAAATATTTTGAGTTACGTAGCGACTTTTGTAGTAAAGCATAGGTACCGTCAACCTATGGTTTTCAACAATATTTATGGCGGCCTACAATGGACACAGTCCTGTAACATAAGTTAAAAAAAGGCACTTCTTGTGCTCAACTAATACGCTACAACGATCGAAGCATATTTTTCTGACAAAAAATAATAAGTTTTATGGCTACAACCCGACTACGTAAAAAATATGGTCTAAAAAGTACGAAACAAGGAAATAGGTCATGCAGATAGAAATCTAGAAATGAGAATGGGTACAACAATAGTCAAGCCAGAGCCGTGGTCGCAGTTATTGTATAGGTACCTAATTTGTGAGTGTAAAGAAACACATGCATTAAAGAGACATTGCAGGTACCTACACTGCAATGAACCACGAGTGGAGAGCAGTACCCCTAAGCAGCTCAGCTAGTGAATTCATAAATTCGTTCAAGTATTTATTCTTAATACAGGCAAGGGTTCATGCATGTGAATTATTTGTTCTTATCTTGTAAAGATAACACGGTGCACTGTCTATTTTTAACGTTATAAGTAATAGGAGTCAGCAGGTCAGCTCATAACATGTTCTACTATTCTCTTGAATGAAATTGGAGGCAATATTTTTTTTATTCTACCACATTCACACAACACCATCTAGTCCCAAACTAAGCAGAGCTTGTACTATGGGTACTAGATAATGGATAAACATACATATATACTTTTTTTTGTAAATACATACATATTATACATAGAAACACCCAGACCAAGACAAACATCCATGTTCATGCAGACAAATGTTTGACTTGAGCGGAAATCGAACCCGCGACCTTTGACGTAGCAGTCGCTTACACTCCCGCTACGCCAACCGGCTGTCACATGAAAGTACAGAAATACGTTACTTTTTAAAAAGGCAAACATGCATCTGCAATAGCTAAAAACGCGCTTCTGCGGTGCGGACTATTAGCTTACTTCTAGAAAGATGAATAAAAATTAAGCATCAAATTGTTCTTTCTAGAGATTCTTCGTTTTCATAACAATTGGTGAATGATACCCTTAGCCGGAAAACGTCGAGAGCCAGTGATGCTTTTCCATTATTGTAATACATATTAATATGACTGGCCAATCAATAAGTTTTTTACCCCTTTTTTAACCCTTAAATTCTCGCCAGATTAAGAACCTTTCCAATAAAGAGCCTGACGCATTTTGAAACAACAGAGCGTATCGCTTTCAAGCTCAAACTACTCAGCAGCCAAAATCTCTGCGAAAAATCCTAGAAGTAAACCATATCCAACATTTCGCTCCTTAGAGTATGTGTTGCGTCCATTCCCACATTTATTTCGATATAAGCGCAATGATAAAGTGAAATTAGGTTGACGCCGCTCCCCCTGGGAGGGCTCGCTGCCGGGATGAAAGTATCCTGCCATTTACTAACCGGGTCATAGAGAGTCAATTACGACGGACAAAAGTGCACGGCGGAGAGTTGGAGAGTTCAAACTCATGCGAATAACATCGTATATTAAGGTTGTTATAGTCGAGTGATGAAGCGGGATGCAGCTAGTCATGTGCGCGGGAAGGAGTTAAAAAATGTGATTGGATGAAAAGAAGTGCACTGTGGACAGAAGTAAGATTTGGTCACCGTGCAATAAACCGTTTAATATGGATTCGAGAAAACATTTGAAATTGGTGAAGTGAACCTATTTGGTATAATTATATTGGTATTAGGTACCTAACAGCTTAGGTAATCATCATCATCGTCCTAGCGTTATCATGGTTGCCTCCAAGACTTTTTCGTCTAGGAGCCCGGTGTCCCTGACTAGACTTTTTTTTATAGTAATAGGCGGCAAACGAGCAGACGGATCGCCTGATAGTAAGCAATTACCGCCGTCCATGGACACAAGCAACACCATAGGAGTCACAAGTGGGTTGCCGCCCCTTGGGGTTGGGAAAAGGGATAGGATGAGGCAGAAGGAATAGGGGATAGGGCCTCCGGCACTCTCACTCACCGAACGAAACGCAACAGTTACTGTTACTTTACGTCGATTTTCTGTGAGAGGGTAGTACTTCCCCGGTCGAGCCGGCCCATTCATGCTGAAATCAGCAAGGCTCTACTATTGACAGCAAGGCTCTACTACCGAGTAGTCTAACCAGATTTGACAAAATAAAAGCTTATTACCAACTAAATCATACCTCACGAGTGCCTAACATCCTAAGTTAAATTCAAAGAATTTCTGGCAATAGCGTACATTATTTAAATTCAGTTTATAAACATCCAACTTATTCAAGAACATTTACAATAATGTAATATAGCGTGGACTTGCGAATCTCCTTCATCGGTTAGAAACTAAAACATTTAATTTGGAGTAATTTTATGCATCTACAAAGCTTTGTAATCTTGTATTAAATTTAATTTAATATCAAAGAAGAAATTGCTTTCTCTTAGAACAATAGAACCATACTAATATTACAGTTCATTCGAAGAAAGGTTCTTTATAATTCATGTTATTTTCACTGTTAACTTAATTGACATTTTTATTGTAAAACGCCCGAGATTTGGTTTATAATAATAACTAGAGGACGCCAGCAGCTACGCCTGCATTTTTTTTATTTACCTGTTTTGGCCGATCCCGTGGGAATTTCGAGAAATCCCTTCTTAGTGCACCCCTACGGTCCCCAAGGAACATACATGCCAAATTTCAGCTTCCTGCGTCCAATAGTTTCGGTTGCAGCGTGTCTGTCAGTCAGTCAGTAACGCAAGGATTTTATATATTAAGATAGTCCCAAGCTAAGCAGAGCTTGTGTTATGGGTACTAGATAATGGATAAACATACATATATAGATTTTTTTTTTGTAAATAAATACATATTATACATAGAAACACCCAGACCAAGACAAACATCCACGTTCATGCACACAAATGTTTGACTTGAGCGGGAATCGAACCCGCGACCATTGGCGTAGCAGTCGCTTACACTCCCGCTGCGCCAACCGGTCGTCTATCGATCGTCGATTGTCGTCGGTTTAGACGTGCACATCGTTTTTGAGTCTTTCATCAGACGTATCATTATTTTGATAAGGGTCCATATGATTTGAATAATCTTATGATTCCAATTAGGTAAGTAGGCACAGTACAGCCTCTATTCGAGGTTTTTCGTGTGAGTGTGTAGCCAACTCTGGTGCTGGAGTTGTTAGACCGCCCGAAAACCTCGGATTAGACCTAACAATTCCTGTCCTGAGATAAGAACCGGGACCGACAGACCCACTTTTCGTACCCTCCGAAGCACGTTAGCGCTCTGATGTAAATGGCTCGCGCGGTAACCTATCCAAATCTCGACCTGTGCAAGCGTTACTTACTCGTAACTTTGCCGACCTCTTACCAACGGCAAGAAAAGTCACTCTAGGAACGCTACTACAACCTCTATACTACACAGATATGTATATGTATGTACATATTCAGTACGTTACCGACGCAAAGGCTGTTTATATTGATCCAGGCTCCGGTTTTATATAGCCCACAAGATAATAGAATGGGAACAAACCCACGTAAGTATATAAAGTTAAACCCAATCCGAAGTTGCTTTTATAACTCATCAATTTACGTAGATGTACTTAATCAAAGTTTGAAGGAAAGAAGCCTGTATTATTAAAATACCGCCTAGTAACCACCAATATAACAACGGTAAAATGGTTTTTATACATGGCTCCAAAACAAACAAATTGAAAAAAAAATCATGAACATTTCAATGTTAATTCAATAAGCAGGTGACTTAAATATCTCACATGTTCTAAGTGAGGGGATGTCAGAGGCAATTTTAACGAATACAATATGTTACACTAAGTTTAAAAAAGAAAATATCTGTGACACAGGGATGTTATCTAATATGCACTTAGATTTGACCCTGTGCCAAGGAAAAGTCCCTAGCACAAGCATTAAAGCAGACATATTATGCTGGCAGCAATGTGTTGATCGAATAAAATATATGCACAATACAAAACATATAGTGACGTCATCTATGCGATCAATTTAACATCATCTGTCAATAACCAACTCTCAATAAATAGACAGTATGGAGGCAAATCCAATCAACTTTTCGCCCACACACAGACTGCTTTCCCTTCCAATGTATCTAATTATAAGCGCCGTGCTATGATTACAATAACTAATTATCACAACGATAATTCATCAAAGATGAAATTGTGATTGTTATGCCCGACTTGTAATGTATGAACGAAGTTTCACCTTTGGTATATTTGTGTGAGACGGTTTGAGCAGAAGGTACGGCAGCTACGTGTTTTAAAATGGCTTTTGTAGGTTTTAATCATAAGAACCGGTTGTGCTCTTGATTCAAGAAAAGTAGGTATTATTCATTTGGTTTTGTAGTAGGAAACATACCTAAAGGAGATAAACAAATTTGAAAATGTGCCCAAGTGATAGCAATAGGCTCATCCCCTCATACCATATTTTACTAAGGTTATTAACTACATTACTTAAAATTTGACACATAGCTCATATTATAATACTGTTACTTTACGAGATACCAATTCTTTAAGAGGCTGCTAAACCAAAAATATCTACGGGGACTCCATTAAAAACTATTGCTAAAGATAGCTGCTAAGTACTGACCCAATACCATCAACATCCAACAACCATAAAATCCACTAATCCTTGTCAATAAGTAACCTCTCCATATCTAAACCTCGAGATGTGTCGATAAAACGTCGAGTAGGGTACAGACCGAAGGCAGAAACCGATAATATCGGCAGATTGAGTTTGCACTACCCACTGATTGCCGCCGTTACATCTACATAAGTACCAAGTACGAACGAGAAAATAGTGCGGGCCGAAACTGGAACAGTATCGAAAACTTGACGTTTTAATTTCGATTCGTCATCGGACCAAAATTGTGTTTTTGTGCCAATATTGCAACAATATACGAAGCATGAAGCTTCAAAATGTAATTGATGATGAACAATGCGTGCATATGACAAATTGATTGCCAAAATAGTGTTACGTTGTCGTTTTCGGTACTCATTGCACTGCTTGTTTATGTTGCGGGGTCTGGATAGTGATGTAAATTGTCATACACGTAGTCTGACAATCCATTAGGTATTTTTCTTTTGTAAATTCGGCAACATAATTATAAAGCTGCAAGAGAGTTTTTAAATCTGCTCCGAGATACCACCTTGTAATGCTGCCTTTGAGGAACAGTAATAAATTCAAAACAATGATTTGTTCGTATACGTTCCTACACAAATTTGAAGACACCTAACTGTACCACAGCAATTTTAAGAGTTTACATTATTTAGCCGTATTTAGCGGCTATTGAATGATGGCCTACTGTCTTGCACGATGAGTGACAAGCAGTTAATTCGACCTAATTAATCTACGGAACTGATCTAAATGCATTAGAAACTTGTAAACATCGAACTAAAAGGGTTCTTACGTAAACAATAATTCGATGATATCAATGGTTATAGAACTCCAACAATAATTAAAAAGATCACCGAAACCAATTCAGGTCCCTATTCAGATCCCAATTCACCAGTTCTGTCACATTGTTGCTTTGTAGTCAAGTCTATGATGAAAAGGCAAAGGTGTGGTTTTTTTTATTTATCTACTTCACGCACTGCCCTGCTCGTATTATTCGTATAACAACTGCAAGTATTATTGCTAGTCACTCTATTTCAGTCGATTAGAAGTGTGCTATACGATTAAACATTAAGCTCCTTTCATTTGTCTTATGTCGTGTTTTATATTAAAGATAAATAATGTCCAAGAGAGGTCGTCACTATTAATATCTCATTTTGAAACCACACAAAATTTTGATGTTTGATGGGGGAGGCTCATTAAAAGCGTCCGTTTTACAGAAAGATGTCTCCATCTATATATATTATATAGGTATATGGGTAGTTTTCACGTAGGGGAAACTGTTGTACTGTGGACCCTGTTGCACTGTGGTCCTAACAGCAAAAAACATATTTAACGGATTTATTTTGAAATACTGGTAACACTGATTCATGCGTCATCTGTGAACTGTCATTTATAACTAAGTTTGACAGTTGAAGTCGCGCGAGTTCTGGCAGCATGAGACCAAAACGAATTTGTGACCCTAAAAGTAAGATTTTTTTGTGTATTCCTTTTATAAATAACTTGTTTCCGTTGTTAAAAAGTGTATTTATCTTTTTTGTTAATGTTTCATTACTTATTTAGCCGTGTAATTGAGTGTTAAACCATTTTCAATTCCTAACCTACGACTTAAAATAAACAGTTATTTTAAAATTTGGTAGGGTGTTGTACCTTGGACCTAAAAAAGCAGTTGTACCATGGATAGGTCCATGGTACAACACATTGAACCATGGATAGGTCCATGGTACAACACTTTGAACCGTGGACCTGTGTTTGATATTATAATATTTAAAAAAATTACGTATTTACAGTGTAATAAAATAGATTAATTTGTTAACAGGTTGTTGATCTTCTTAAAAATACCTCTCACATACAAAAATGCCTCGAAGTAAAACGGGAAGCACGAGGCCACCGCCAAATTACGAGAAAATAATGGAGGTTGTAGCTCTTATTAAAGAGAGTAAATTAACAGTTTACAGTGCAGCTAAGACTAATAATTTATCAAAAACTACGCTGACACGTCATATAAAAAAAGAAAATTATCCTACTGAGCCATTTCATTTAAAATCTAAAGTTGCAAGTCACAAAGTATTTTCAGATAATGAAGAACTCTTATTACTAGGGTATATTAAAAAAGCTTCTCAACTACAATACGGCTTGACAATAAGAAGTCTGATGAAATTGGCGTATAAATTTGCCAAGTCAAACAATATTAAATATCCCGAAAGTTGGGATCGAGATAAAGAGTGATTAAAGATCTCATAGAACTATGAATGTTAATTAATATAATGTCTTATAATTGCTAAGTAATTTGTTATGCTGTTTGATTTGTATTATTAATAAATGTTAACAACTTTAAAACAAGGTTTAATAAATATTTGCAATATAAATACTGTTGATAATAATAGGTCCATAGTACAACATGCATAGGTCCATGGTACAACAGGGTTGTTGTACCTTGGTCCCAATTCCTTTTTTTTTTTCAAAAGGCTAAATGTCACATGATTTATTATTTTACCTTAGTTTAAAATTAGCACTTTTGTTCATAAATAACCACTAAACATTATGTAATACGTAAAATGCATCACACTATTGTAATTTTTGACTAAATAATCAAAAACAAAAAATGTATCCAAGGTACAACAGGTTCCCATATACTTCAAGATGAACCTCTATTCCATTCTTCATCAAATTCTACACTATAAAACTTCAGCTCTGCACCAGATTCGCAATCTAAAAACCCATTTCGCATTGTATCGGTGCACGGCACAGCACTAGAAATAAACTTGTTTCCTGGCAGCGCTCGTAAAGTAAACGTTTATGAGGCTTAATTTGTGCTGCTTCTACGTTTATTGCATTTCAAACTGGCGTTAAAAGGGTTAAAGTAAATGAGGATGACGGACAAGGATTGCGATTACTTTTTGGTTTTCGGGGACCCTCAAGATTTTTGCTTTTTGAAATTCGTCTGATGTTATATACTAGACTAGACGAATGTCGTTTAGCAGTCAATATCCAAAGTAATAGCGATATTCTAAGATGCGACCAGGGGCCTAATTCCGCTAAATAAATATAGTCTCGATATCATGTCAGTGTCATACTTACGTCACAAAAAGCGTATTCTTCTAAATTAGGTATATGATATTTGAATGAAATTGTAACGAGATCGTATGTGTCAACGACGAACTGTTTATTTTAAATTATACGATAATGACATTAGGTTAAGAGAATACCGCTTTTAAATCCATTCAAAATAATTTATGTCATATAAAAATAGCAGAATTGGCCCCCAGATGTCTGATCAATTGAGATAACTAATAAACATGTGTGTGATATGATGTGATATCATTGAATCTAGCTATCACTCTTATGTCAGTGACCAATACATTAATGAAATGAACTCAACATGGCTACAATGATGTGACTAATCGCCGACGCTGTATGGACTGAGTGTGTGTGTATGTCTCGAAAAAACAATTATTGTATAAGCAGAGCGGTAGACAGGAGTTAGTATACGCTGTAAGTTTTTATTTTCGATTCGAACATGATCGTTTTATTAGTCATCGTTAAAATGCACGGGTAACCAACTTCCGCCACAGAAAATAAAAAAATCTTCTGCAACTTAGGCCAACCTCACATTGGGCGACAGCGTTCTTCGAGCGTACGCCCAGCGTGCGCTCGACATTCACTCTGTGGTACAAAGTGAACGCCGGGCGCACGCCGAACGGACGCCGAGAGTACGCTCGAGGAACGCTCATGAACAATGTGAGGGAGGCCATAAAATCTTTTAAATCCCTATACGATTTGAAGAAGATATCAAGCTCAAAATAGTGGTCAAGTCCGTAATCCTGAACTGGATGAGACGCAATACTAATTACTAGTAAAAGCTATACAAAACGTAATGAAAACATCTTAATCACCCTCCGAACGTAATGAGAACTCCATTAAAAAAGCTAATACAAACAAATCACGTCCATCACGTGAAAACGGACACCTATAGTCGTAAATATTACCCCCGTTCTCAAAATAATTGTGCTCTTCACGTGGCACGAATTCTTTTGGACGAAAAACGAGTTATTACCTAATGTACGATAAATTAAATTGGCAAAACTCTATGTTAGAAATCTGCATATTTAAAATTGTTGTGTTACTGAATGACTGTCAGAGAAGCTACAGCCAAAACCATTAGACGCAAGAACCTGAAATATAGCATGTATATTCCTTGAAGACCCAGAAAATGACATTCCCACGGGATCGGGAAGAAAACGATGCGGGCGTAGTATAATATAAAACTTCGTTATAAAGTTTTGGCAATTTGGCATTACAACTATTATTGACACCTTTACAAAATTGACTTGAAGTCTTTATAAAAACTACCTTAGTCATTACTGCAGTTGCAAGAGTCCTCTTAAAAGCAAAAACTAAATCAAATAGTAAAGCGATGAAGATAACTATTGCAGAGAAAGCAATTTTCTATGCAAGCCTATCTCTGACCTTATCTTTAGTAAGAAAACTTTCCAACCCATAATATATTTTAAGTTACTGTTTATACATTACAACATTATACACTCCCAAAAACGAATTTTTCGTCGAAAATATTTTTTTTACATTTTGAACAAAATTCTCAACGTCTTCAGAAAACTGATCGAAATCTTCGTTCCAATATGCACGTTTGCGCTGTTTTTTTATTGCAAGAAATTCACCGTTTGTTCGCGGATCGTGCATCTATCCAGCGGTGCGGTTGTGAGTCATCGTCTGCGAGGAAAGACGCGGTCATGGACATTGTATGTGCGAGCAATTATTTATTTATAAACAGCTGGCGATCCGTATTGTTCATACTTGTGTTTAGACAACACGGCTAACCTTTTGATTTGGTCGACCTACATTTCTTATCTCGAGTTTTTAAGATAAGACTATTTTGTTACTGTTGCTACTTTCTTAGGATTACAAAAAACAACATTTTTTTTGTATTAACATAATTTATGTGTTTAGTTTTGTGTTGTGCGGGTTTAATTGTTGCAGGATTTTCTGACGAAAAATGTTTATTATTTTGTAAAAAAACTTACAAGGGTAAATTTAAAAATTTTCTACTTGTAATATGAAACTACGGAGTGACAAATTAAACATTTTTTTTATTAAAAGCAGAAACTTTAACTACAATGAATGTTGGTTGAATGGTCTCTGAATACGTGAGAAACCCCTACTCTATTTATAATTACAATGAGGTCATGAAACTTGCGCTGGAATCTCTGCAACTGGGAGTAACGGTACTCTATAATTGATTTCCCATTTTTCAGACATTGCAGATGTTTATCTTGACACCTTTAGAAATAGATTTCAGCGATATTTTGTGCACTGGCGATATAATATAACTATATAACTTTGATCTAGCACGTTAGCTTATACTGGCATGATTACGCATCAACGCAGATCATATACAGGGTGTACGAAGACCCTTAACGAAAACTGAAATCCCATGTCGTACCAATCACTACGAACATTTTTTTACGTCGGCACCATACCTGGGAAATTACTGGTTGAGGAGATATTGAGGCTCAAAGTTAGTATGGAGTTTTTTTAATTAGGTACAAAATCGATGCATTTACCCCGCCAATATGTTCTTTAGATGCCTTATGACCCCATGGATAAGTAGGTATTTCAAGCATGGCACGCGCGCGCTTTTAATTGCGGTTTAAAAATGTGAAAACTTAAAAAAAATCGTTTCCCAGTTATTATTTTTAGTTAGTATGACTTGGCATGATGACCAAACGAGTAAACTTCGGCTTGGTGATGGGTCTTGTGACACCCTGTATATATCAAATATAGAGAGCTGTAGCAATACTTATTTAAGCTTATTCTTTGAATATGGACTTATCTCCTTAGAAGTGAAAGTAGTTCGAATTAAGATTACAAAGCTAGAACACTCCTCTTCATTGGACGAGATGATTCATTACTACATAAAAGCTAATCTCCCCACAATTTTCCCCAGCAATCATATTGTCTGATGAACCATTCAATCTGGATAGAGCCATCACTTTTATCGATGTCATGTCAACGATGAAAGCCATAAAGAAAGTATTTTAACATTATAATCAAAACGAACAAAGAAATTTTAAAATTAATACCACCGTGTCAGATCTGAAAGCAGATAAAATTATACAAGATAACATTGAGAATAATGATAGACCTGGCTAATGTACTATTAAGAGTAATTTCAATTCGATGCAAATAACATTTATCTATCTTCCAGTCACTTACACGATCTTAATGCTGTGACCACGAATTTGAACTTTTGGCCCGTCTAGTATATGGTTCAGGTGGAAATTTATAGATATTTTTTGTTTGTGGTATTTCTTTAATATGTCAAAAAACTCGTTCCTTAAATGAAAATCACGAACGTTCAGTCCTTTCTAACGCTTAAGAGGAATACAAGAATCTTAATACATGTCTTGACGAACTTAAATAACTCAATTCAAAATCATATCACTGATGAACTGAATAATTAAATTATTTTAAATCAAAAGTGCTTAGCGAGTAGAAACGTAAGTCACTCATGCCACTATCGACCATCTAAAAGCTGCTGCTTTGTATTAGAAGAGAAGCAAGTTCGGCAGACTGTGCGACCCACAAAAAGGTTTTTAACATTATTAGTTCGCACCTCCAAAAAAGTCCATTAAAGTATTCGCACCTAAAATTCAAAGAAATCTCCTCAATCAAACTTTCTTTCCATTGCGATAATGCTCAAGCATTGTGATTCAAGTCGGCAGGTGGCCCCAATGAATGAAATAATTGAATTAGAAGCTTACCGACGAAATGAGGTCGAAGGCTCTTTGCCTTGAGAGCTTGGAAGCCTTACAAGGCTTTCTATTCCATCAGCTCTCATTACTTTCCCTTTTTAATAAGCTTTTAGCTTTACTTTGTTACTAAGTTAAAGTGCTCTTAGATTTTTAAGTGATAGTCAGAACACTAAATTGGCGAAATAAATAGTAATTAATTCTGTTCGGTAAAAGTTTTATCACGACTGTTCTGAAGTTTTAGATTCTAACGTAGGAGAATAACAGAGGTATCTATGACTTTAAATAAGTAAATTATCGCGACTAAAATTCATATTTTTGGACGAAATGCTTTTCAGTACTCAATAGCTACCGAGACGGCGTCCAACGTAGAATAGGATGTTATCGAAAATATCTCGCGCTTTTTTATATACTTTTTATTCCAGTGTTGTTTGTGTTTAACTGTAAAGCTAGCCGTAGGTAAATGTAATTGTTCAAAATGCAAGCGTTAAAAAGGAGTCGCGGTTTTTATTAATTTAAAACACTCCAAAGGTTCTTTTAAACTGCCTCGTCGTATCTCGTTCACCTACTACGTTTAAGATCGGGGTCAGACCGTGAGCTTTAATTATGAGGATAGAGTGACTTATTACATCGCTTATTTCCTTTAATGTATTCAATAACTATCTAACAACATCACAATTTTTTTATGAACTGTCTTTGGCGGGAGCACGACGGCGGATTACTATAGAGAGCTAATTTATTTACCTACACACACTTCCCCAAGAATGAACAATGCTTTAAATGTCACTGGACTCCATACCAAATTGCACACGTAATTGACAGAATATATAGAACTAAGAGATATGACCTTCCACATACATACATTTACACTAACTAGCGTACGTAGTGACCATCAGGACATACATGGCATTTCCTGTTAGCCTAGAATCATGCAAGAAGGTATGCTTGAGGTAAAAGTAAATGGAAAACCTTAAAATACTCAGACTGGACCTAGCTGCTTTGCTTTATGTCTGCAAGACTAAAAATGGAAAAATAATAAAATAAAACTGTAACATCAGTCCAGTTAAAAAGTAGTATAGTAAGCGCATTGAACTTGCTATCAAGAAGTCATTAGCATAATCTACATCGAGGTTAACTCGAAGTTCTGAGCAAATTACGAATGATATAGACATGTGCCTATCCTTTAGAAGACATCTAGCCATAAATGTACTAATACTAATAGTTTTCACTAAATACACTAAAATAATGGTCTAGCTTCAGCCTGAATATACGCGCGAGTCGCTATGCAGTAGATGATTTGTGTTTTACGTTTAATTACATGATGACTTGCATACAATCGCACTCTCTAAAACTAAAAAACGAGCATAAAATTAAACGCGATCTGAATTACATCCATTTCTATATAGGTACATTTACCAACATAATAACACCTGGATCTGACAGTCTACAGATGCTACGTCCCGTACAAAAGGTCAGACTTCCAAAAACACAAAACTATCCATCCGTGGATGAATAAAATGCCGTCGGTGGAATGCCCCAAAGGCCAAGGTCACGGGACAAAAGCTGGAACTAAAAGAACGGAGCAGCATTCCTCCGTCGGAGCGAATTTACGCAAATGGCCCGGGAATGTCGCATGCGGCAAAAACATGTTTCATGCGACATAAATATAGTCGATACTTTACGGAGTACATCTGACGTGTTATGATACACTGCCCGAATGATGCAGTGCGTTAGGTGTCGATTAAACTAATATCACAGCGGTGGTAACGATACGAATGTAGATTGAGGCAAACAATTTCAAATTGGTTTAAATGCGAGGGAAAATGTTTGCTCTAGAAGAGATAAAGAACTATGGAATCAGCTGCCCAATTACAATTAATCATCGGCTGAAACTCATTTACAGTATTGCACCTAAATTAGTACGCAATAAACCTATAACAACAAATACAAGTAAAATCGTCGATCATAATTAGTGTTCACGTCAAAAAAGTAATAACATCAGCCGAAATTCTTTTTAAGTAAGAAAACGTGTATCGGAAAGGAACTGTTAAGTCAATACCCTTGTATCCCGCTATACTTGACGGTCCAAGGCTGAATTACAATTGCGAATTTAAATCGGATCAATAGACTGAAATCGCCAGACCCTCCAAGCCAGACAGTGAAAATAAGAAGAGTTGTCTGTGGTCGCAAATAAACTGGTATGCAGCGATTTTAAACTTGCTTTTTTAAGCGATGAATGTATAGAATGCACGTTTGCGGCTGCCTCTTTTTGTTTTGTTTCAGTGATCCTGGCAGTTGTCACAAGTCCATAATTATTTATTTTAAGTCTTAAAGTCTGTCTATTGTTCCGGTTAAAAGTTGCCCAGATGCTGTCGATAAGGACAACTCCATCTTTATGCTTCAAAAATTTCCTGACAGACAGGCCGCTTCCCTAATTCCAAAGATCATTGACCGAGGCCCGGCAACGCTCTCAACGTGGGGTCCCACAATCAGCTGCAAAGTTGACACCGAACTGACGAGCAATAAACTGAATACACCGCTTCACATCGCGACAAACCATCGTAAATTGAACATGACACTAATGACATTTTTATAGCATATTGTTTATAGACAATGTTCTATAAAACAAGTGGCAATGCGCAACGTAAAACCGCATCCGACGAACGACGAAGTAAATTGTCTACTATTTGCAAGGTTTTTACCATGTGCAAGTGTTTTAACTACCTCAGGTGATTATTGCGATAAGTTTTTATCTGTGCTGTTACTTTGTTTGCTATGGCTGTTACTTTTTTTATATTACTCTTTAGGATGCGTTCACAATATTCTCCTTTTGTTTATAATAAACTAGAAGAGCTCGCGGTTACACCCGCGTTATTTAAGGCTACTGCTCAGCTCCCGTCGCCCATAGCGTGATGTTAGCCTATAGCCTTCCTCGATAAATGGGCTATCTAATACTGAAAGAATTTTTCTAATCACACCAGTAGTTCCTGAGATTAGCGCTTTCTACCAAACAAAGAATCTCTCAGCTTTATAATTATATAGTACTAGAGGACGCCAGCAGCTACGCCTGCATTTTTTTTTAATTTACCCGTTTTGGCCGGTCCCGTGGGAATTTCGGGAAATCCCTTCTTAGTGCACCCCTACGGTCCCCAAGGAACATACCTACATGACAAATTTCAGCTTCCTACGCCCAAGAGTTTCGGCTGTAGCGTGTCTGTCAGTCAGTCAGTAACGCAAGGATTTTATATAGGTATTAAGATTAGATTAAATTTAAACTTCAGGCAAGCCTGAGCCGCGCATATGCTGTGTGTGTGTTTTATTATTACAAGTAGCATGCATATTGCTCGTTACACAAGTCATATGGCCCTAAGATCGATGTTATAACCTTCGGAATGCACGAAAATACTACGTAGGTTTAGAAGCGATAGCTAAGTTTAGGCACATGAGGTTTAGGTCAGTGTCTTCCATTGATGTACCCAAATATATAAGACGCTTTACCGATTGATGTGCGAGCGTGGGTAAATAAAATTCTACGTCATCTTTTGGCGCATATCTTCTTCCGGTTGATGCATCAAAATCGACATCAAGAGAATGTGGATTGAATGCATAACTCACATACGGTAGTTTCGATACAGCTGTAAGTCCGCCAAATACTTACTGAACCCTATGTGTTTTGGTCCTTAGCTGGTGGCATTGATGTGAACAAGATGTTAGACAAGTGCTAGCATTTCTTTCTTACCACATAAACTAGAGATATAATCTAGAAAACTAGTAGACACGAGATGTTTTGTTCGTGTTTGGCTGACAGATCGAGCTCAACCGGAGTTCTTATCACGAACACGGCGTCTTGACATAATTGGCTACTGTCTGCTCATACATACTAGTATGTGATTAACTTCTTATGGATAAGTTAGTTACTGAAGCTCGCTTTCAGTAAAGCAATATTCTAATACGTGAAAACGTGACATGGCCATTTTTTTAAGACAAGCTCATGATTTTTCTGCCAAGGTTTTACTTTACTTTTTTTAACCATACGCTAGCTAGTCCTAATTTCGATTCCGACTGGACTTCATTACGAAGCCGTCCTATAAAAATTAAACTAGGAACAATGGAAGTTTCCAATGCCCATTGATGCGTAGTACTTGTCAGCTACGAATACACCGTAGGTATAAACTAGTACAAACTATAAAGGTAAGCGTCGCGTGCGCAGGGCCGCGCTGCCCTCGCACAGAGTTCACGGTCGTGCGCGCATTGCCACCGCGCCGATACTTGTCTGCGGGACAAGTTGACGACATTACTGCTACACTTTAATATCGGTTATAAACTTATAATAGCGCAGCAGTCATGACGTCACATCTCAGATCACTCTTTATGATATTACGGACAGCGTCTTATGAACGTTATGTTTTAGTGGTAGTAGTCCCGGTCCCGGGTGCCTACTTCATTTCAATATAGCTTGTCTTTAAGAACACAGTGCAATGTTTTCTCATTGCTACGATTCTGCTTAATGTTGTAGTAATTTACGCGGATATCCACAGATGATGGTGATTATCCCGATAACCGAAAACTGCGTTTTGGTAGCAAAAAAATCTCTTTGCAGAGAAGTTTGGAATCTATAAGCTCCTAGCCTTAACAAAATCTTTTCTTAGAAGCCTGTTTTTCACGTTCACGCAAGTTTTAGTTCTAAACTTGCAAGCGCATATAAGCAAAAACAAGAGGAGTCTAGTGAATAGTCATAAAATATGAATATACAGTGGAGTTTATAGAACAAAAGTACGTGCTTGCTTTTTGCCATCAACATTAAGCTTGTATTAAGTACATCCATAAGTACCTGATCTGATCGGCTGACCGACTTGATCGGATCAAGTGAATGAGTCGCTTGACTCACTTGGTCCGATTACATCACTTTTATTAGTCGCCATTTTTATCAGCTCACGAAGTAATCTTTGAGTCACTATGAATTATTTTATTGTAAAAAGACAATTTGTTAACAGTTACTCATAAAATCTAAGTAAGGTATATAAAACGAAATACGTAGTCTTAGGATCATGTTCGTTATTTTAAGATGTTTGAGCTGCTGAAATACACCTGGCAGTCGATTAAATATTAAAAGAACGAAACAAAAAATTAAGTGTAAATACTATAAAACGCTTCTCCGTTTTTTTTCTTTATAGGTACCTTCTAGACGCGGCACAACTTTACGTATTTAAAAAAAAGACAATAAATACCTAGCGTTATATAGATCGTTTTAGACAGTTTGCTTTTTATTCAATGGATAGGTGGAATGCGGTCGTTATTCAAGACCTAGATTATTCTAATAATATAATTACTTGCGCAACACAAAAAAAATATATACTTATTTCTAAAAGCCATGACACGATACCGCTGTCTATGATATGCCTCGTCCACGAAGCCCAGTGCTACTGACAACCAGCCTACTTCTTTCTCTTAGCGTTATCCCAGTTTCAATCCGGGGTCCGCTTACTAGTCTAACCGGATTTGGCTGAATATTAGCTTTTCCACGGAGCGACTGCCTGTCTGACCTCCGCAACCCGAAGGGATAGCGATATTCCATGGTTTAGACTAGTGTCAGTTTATTTTAGAAGGTACTGACGCCCTGTGACGACTGTCAAAGATCTTCATGACAACCGGGACCGACGGCTTAACGTGCTCTCCGAGGCACGGGACAAGTGATAATTAACAATTCAACCAGCCTACTACAAAATAAAAGTGTAGTACGCTGGTACTTTTGTAAGCCTAGTTATTGTCGAATGTCGACCGAACCAGGGCTTAACAAAATCCGTTGTCAGAAACAACGTACTACATGTACAGGAGGGCCGACACAAAAATCAATGCCAGACGGCCACATTTACAAGGCAAATGTCATGTCGGGGACATTTTGCCTTAAACCCGTCGCATTTTTTTCCAATTCACGCAAAATTTACGTGGTATCTTGCTTTACTTTTAATTGCCTTTATCTATTTTATTTATGTTAATGGTAATTCTAGATTCTAATTTCGTTTCGGTATGAAGGCGTTAAAAAGGGCAAAACCTGGATATCCAAAGAGACTTTCCAACCCATCTGGAGCATATTAACTCTTTTAGGCTATTTCTAGAAAATACCTCTGCATTGCACACATAAGCCTACTTATTGGATTTTCTGCACATACATTGTTCGAGTGGCCAACCTTTGAAAAATGGCGTCACTCTATGATCATATTGATCATCTTCAGAATAATAATGAATGATCTAGTGTTTTTTTATAGATTCTAGAAACGAGATACAGCACAGACAGCAATATCCTTATAGTATTGTGATATACACATGCCGCATGTCAAGTTAAAGGCATTCCCAATGTAACAAATACAAAAAACTGAGATCGAACGAACAACAAATAAACACCTTAATTTCTACCTGTAACTTCACCGGTTTGTTTGACATTGCCGGTTTTTATCCCCGTTCCGAATCATAAGCAGCAGGTGCAATTTGGTAATGTATCGACATATGGAATAAAAAAACATATGGTTATGAAACAGGTCGTTTCGATTCCTATTGTCTGCAGATCCGCAACGAATTCCAAATCAAATTGCAATTACTTACTAGGTTTTTGTGCGTCTATAGTTCACGCCAAATTATGATGTTAATTTAAAACCATGGTGGATTCCCGCCTGTTCAAATTCTAAGCAGCTTATATAAGCTTCAAGGAACATTAATTTATTCCATATCCACGATGTTTGCTTTAAACAATGTCAAGGCGAAAATCTGTTTTTAATGAAAATTTGCATAATGCTGTGAATTTAGTACCAGCTTGGGTACGAAGCGTGAGAAATATACCCACAACCTTCAGCTCAACAATATTATAATTATTTCAGTCTGACGTAAAGATGAGCCTGAATTAATTCAACAAAATATTTGCACACATATATACACGTAGGCATCAGATCAATCAAGGTTATATTTACGGATACATATCTACCTTCATAAGTATTGCCAAAAAGCACTAAATAGCTCCGTACTATAAAAAATATCATATAATACAGCCATTCTTTGTTAGCTATTTCCAGATTCTTTCAGCTTTCCAGACACCGCTATCGAGAATTTCTTTTGACACTGCTGCTGCATTTACACTCTCACGTCAAATGGACAATCGAAAACCCCGTTCAATCGAACAACATTCCTCGGCGTACTCTTTAGTCTGTGTTAAAAAAAAACAAACATGGGACTAGAACTCCTCTAACTGCACAAAAAGTCCTTCTAATAAATGAGGAAATCGACGGCCAGCGCCGGACAAAACTACGCAGTAGTAGCCGAAAATGTATACATTTACTTAGACTGATTAACGAATGTATATTCGTTAATCGATCTAAGTAAATGGGTTAACTCCCGAAGTTCTTTCAGTGACGTCTTTCGTTCTTTAACTTTAAACTTGAAGTAAACTGCAACGAGGCGTAAATCTCACGAAGTGTTCATTCGCAAACAATCCTGGAAAAACATTGACGGACTTTTGGCTTAAGCCTTTGTCTTAGTTAAACCGCAATAGTCACCTACATTTGCGACAATATCCGTCTTGCAGTTAGGTAATCTAGCGCCAGAATGACTCAAGGTATACGGAGTAAGCAAAAACATTGGCCTACGTCCAAAAAGTTAGATTTTACTGATGGGTAACAGCTACGTTGTCAGTTACTAGTTTATTTCAATACTAGAGTGAACATTTTGCCTGCTTTTTTTAAAGTTTATTCACACTGCCGGCAAGGCCGTTTACAACGCGTGAATGGTAGACGTAGAAAATTTTAGTACTTGGACATGTAATTACAATTAAATGTTGTTACCCAATACATTACACGATTGCAAATGCACGAACCTCTATTTACAAAAAAATATTAAAATTAGTTATTTTTGGACATTGTATCCAAATATTTGAACTGTCCAAAACATGAAATTTCCTCTAAGCAATTCAAACCAAAAATCAATGAAAAGCTTTTTAAAGCAACAACTATTATTTTAAAAAGAAATTGAATGTTTTTTTGGACGAGGTATTGCCTACATAGCCAAGCCCTTAAAATCTCGGACTAAGTACGCGATATCCTATCGATATCCTTATGACAAATTATCTGTCAAAATAGTTCGTGTAAAATCTAAATATTCTGTCAATCAGGTTAGATTAGAAAGCGGAACAGAGGTCCAAAGTTTTGGATGCGACTGGTATGAGGCTAGGACGATGTTAATCTCAGGCTCATAACAATGTGATAATATAATGGATGCCTAAGAAACCGTCGGCAACTTGTAGTAACTTGTTTCGCTTAGTACACTACTTTTTCGCAATATGCACCCAACACGTATCGTTCACCTGGTGACATTATGAAGTGTTATCTACAATCCACTCATGAAGTGACATAATTAACATAACATTATCAACGGCTCAAAGGCCGGATTGTTCATCGAAGTGCTAGGCTATCTCTGTCTCAAGAAAAACAGAGACAACATGTAATTGATAACGGATTATGCATTAATCGAACTGACTTGTGGCTATAAGCGTATCATGCCTATCTTACATCACTCTTATAATTTGTAATAATTGTAAGTAGCTACTCAATGTGGACGATATTTAGTTAGTCTCAGTGAATACATACATTTTGCTCCAGCACTGGTCTACGTCAACTTCAGACTTCTAATCCGACGCTGACAACTGTTTGGAATTCGATTTATTCCACTGTAGGGTTCAAAGGTTTTGTTTCAAAATAAGTCCTTGAGACGATCGAATCCAAAGCAATACTCATACGGTTAAACCTCGAACTTCGCTTAAAAAGTACTACGCGAGGTACCGTCAATAATCGGATGATAAATGAATATATTCTACCACACTGAGTTGATGCGGAGTAAACCAAGCTACTTCAAACAAGACAAACCACAAAATAAATCATACAACAGCTACAAATACATATTAACTAAATAACGATCGGTTACAATACGAAGTAGGCCAACACAATGCATTTTCATTAAACACCCGCTCATTGTAACAGCAACGAACAAAAGAAAATACAATAAACTTGTGCATTAAATTCAACTGCAACGGACAAAGTGTAAGACGAAACTATTACTAAGTGATATAAAAATAAACTGGCAAAAAAAAACAATGAGTAATAGACTATTGTTTCGTTTTTTCATTTCCATTAGCTTTTTATTACCAACTTATCACCTGGCTGCTGTAGGAGTTTACTTTTAAAGATGCTCATGTTGAAGGAGATTAATTGTTGAAATGGCTCTGCATCCTTCTACCATCAAATGGATGTATGGATGAATATGTTACTCTTTCAGGGCAAAACTACTGGCCGGACATTGATGAAGCCCGGCAATATACAGGGTGTAAAAAGACCCTTAACGAAAACTGAAATCCTGTATTGTACCAATCAGTACGAACAGTTTTTACTTCGGCACCATACCTGGGAAATTACTGGTTCAGGAGATATTGAGGCTCAAAGTTAGTATGGCATTTTTCTAATTAGGTACAAAATCGATGCATTTACCCTGCCAATATGTTCTTTAGATGCCATATAACCCTATGGATAAGTAAGTATTTCGAGCATTGCACGCGCGCGCTTTTAATCGCGGTTTAAAAAATGTGAAAACTCAAAATAAAATTCGTTTCCCAGGTAATATTTTTGTTAAGTATGACTTGGCATGATGTCTACAACGAGTAGACTTCGGCTTGGTGATGGGTCTTGTGACACCTGTATAAAACAGCTTTTTAGACCACCTTTGTCGCGTCAGCTGACACCCAGTACATGGAAGGAACAGCAAGCAGAATCTAGGTATACATATTGAAGCATACAAGACAATGGTGGAATACAGATGCCGTAGGTCCAGTTACGGGGTTTCTGAATTAAGCCGAATACATACTAATTAAGCCGGAAGATTTTAACTGAGATTGCTCAGTAGATAGGCATATCTTTGTATCCAAGTCCTCTAGATTAAACGAAACTAAAAGCTTTAACACCTGTAAAGAGTGGCTTGCTTCATAACCACTCCACTAGCCTGTTGATATAGTAGTTAATGACAAACTGCTACTCCTGAAATTGAAGAGGAGCTTCCTAGAGTCTGTCTACTGCTTTTTCATTCCGTGTTGAAATGCAAATTTCCTTGCCAAATACATTCATCAAATAACCACCTCTCATTGCTATCAATGCAGTGCAGTGACGGATTAAGAATACAAAGTGTTCCTACCCCATTTCATTGCGAGGGTGTCCTAAGAGAGGCGACGAGGGAGAATAGACAAAGCAAATAATATCTTTGCGAAGAAACTGAAAACTCGACATCACAGTATCTATACCAACTTGTCTGGGCTGCGTAGTTTAGTAGGCAAATCCTCCTACGGCTCACAGTGCTACTATGAAGCAAACTAACCCGAAAGGTGATAGACCCTTAATAAAATAACGTTTTACTAAGACATAGGTACTTAGTTTACACCTATAGGTGGTCATAAAGTTTTAAGGCCGGTTCGAAACATTCGTACACACGTGGGTTCGAAGACACTCAAGAGATAAGAAAGGTTTGAGCCTTTGAGTCCAGTAGTGGACTGCGTAAAGCTGTAAAGAGAAATATGCGAAAGGAAATAAACAGACCTTATCTACAATTTAAGGTCATTAGCATTTGGCACAGAAACGATTGCAGGAATATAAAAGTAAACCGATGTGACCATTAGCGGTGTACTGTAAAAAACACATACACGTTTAAGCATCACATCGTCATACAAACATATTAACATAACATATGAAACCGCTTCATTGCCCGCTCTATGACTCATTAGCATATTAATAAAAATATACTACGCATGGCGGACATATCCATACAAACATACGCGGAACAAATTTGACATAAAAAATAATAACATAAATGACTCATCGCTATTAGCACATTAGTCGAAGACATGTGCAAGTTATTATCAGTGATCGGATAGTCGGATGCATATTCACCTAAAGTTCATTTTTGGCTTGGATATTATGGAAGCGGCTTCTTAAAACATATTTTTTTAAATATAAATCCCGGGATTCCAGAAAATTCGGGAATGTGAAACTACTCTGTAACATGGTGAGGAAACGACGTCTTTAATATGTGGTTTTTATTTAAAAAGAAACTGGTCTCCGGGATTACATAATTATTGATGTGTATTTACTTGAAGTTAATTTTAAGTTCCCCGTATGTTGAGTGTAATAGGAATGGTAGGCAGAGGGTGCTGTTGTATCTAAGTTAATAATTATTAAGAGATTGAATGGTTTTTCCTTGTAATTCTTATTTATTATTCGTCTCAGATAATTTTTTTGAAAATTGAAGAAAATTAAGAGGATTTTATTATATTTAGAGCTGTTTTTTGGTACAAAAGTTAAAATAAGTAAATTTTCCTACACCCGATTTGATTCTATAATAAAAAAACTAAATTTGTCGATTCCGTAATCCCGGGATTTTTCGATTCAAAAGTGCATTCCATAATACCCAACACCTCAACTTTAGGTAAATATGCATCCGATTATCCGATCACTAGTTATTATATAACGATGACCTTTTGCAGTAAATGCTTTCTTAGCTAAGGTCACTATAGTATGCATAAATGAGCATTTGTGTGAGCTTTTTAAATATTTTCTTTGTGAATATTATGCAATTGCTGCATTTGAATAGCGAATTGTCATTGCCCGATGCAATATAACATTTACGCAGACTGTATTTGTTTATAATATACCTAGGAAGCAAAAGAGCGGACAAATTGCCTGATGGTATACTGTTACCGTCGCCCATGGACACCCGCAACACCACAGGAGCCGCAAGTGCGTTGCCGGGCTTTTAAAAAAGAGCAGCCTTCGATTTTAAAGGGTTCATTTTTAGTGAAACCTTACGTAGGTACTTGAAACTGCACGTAAGCAGCCTTGCGCATAAACGGCCTCAACTTCATAAAGTACTATCTTAATCTGTTAATGACATGCTGAAAGTTATCAGATTATTTAATTTTAACGAATATTTGACGATGTTTGACAAAAATAAATATCTGGCATTAAATGCTTTGTTTATGGTACCTTCAACAGTTAATGCTGCTGAGACTAGCTAAACAGGGGATAATGGGAATGCGGATAAGTATACCAAAAGTGAACAATTCGATATATTTCGACGATACCTACAATAGAACATTTTACAAAAATATCCTTTGAATAAGACTTATAATCAATACTGGACAGGAGGAACGTAATATACTTAAAGTTCCTAATGGCTTAGAAGGCAATCAAGGATAAGTTAACCTACAAGAAAAAGGTTGGCAAAAATATATTAAATATATTTGTAAGGTCATGTTTGATCTAAAGTTGTCTTATAAAGGTAACCTTTACAAATACCATGCCATTGATGGGAACCAAAATAATTTTGTAGGAATACGTAGTCTCGCTATTTAACAAATGCTGAGGATTCAACATGGGTTACACTCCGAGGGATGCACATATTTTCTATTTTTTAATTATTCAAATCAAGCTTACTGTAACTAGAAAGTACTTTTTAAAATCCATACGAATGTTATAAATGCGAAAGTATTATTACAGAGTTTGTTTATTAGTCTTTCTTTTACGTCACAACTGAACAATTTTATGGTATAACTAGCTGTTGCCCGCGGTTTCACCCGCGTCCTGAGTGCACTTTGTACTTCGCGTACCCGGTTAATTTATAGCCTAAGTTACTCCTCGGTACATCAGCCATCCGCCAGTGAACGTGGCGCCAAAATCGGTCCAACCGTTCCAGAGATTAGCGAAAACAAACAGACAGACAAAAATTGTAAAAAAAAATATTTCGGTATATGTACCTATGTTTACATTCATATGCATTTAATAAAAAGCGGATATTTTAATATTACAAACAGACACTCCAATTTTATTTATATGTATAGATTTTCGTGTGTGCGGCACGTTAGGAGGCTACCTTTTACAAATACTTAAAAAGGCAGATTGTGGCAATGTATTATGCCATTTAATTGTGTATGTTGATTAACATTCACTATTATAAAAATATAATTATTGTCATATCGCCAAATTTAATTTGTTACATATTCACATGAACCCCTAGTAACAAACGCAGACAAGCAGCACATTTTCAACGTCACGACACACCCCATATGACATCATACCTTTTTATAACACCTGTGTCACACTAACTTGGACATAGTAACATAACATCTGATTTGAATTGAAGGATTTTTTACTAATTTTATTTAGATAACATGAATAGTTGATTTTTTTTTAAATTCATGGCGAAATGTGGGTGTAATATTACACCTCTGCCTACCCCTTCGGGATACAGGCGTGAGTCTATAAAAAAAAAATAATATTGTTAATATGCAGGAATGAAACCTATATATGAATACCTACTGATATTTAACTTAAAATTGCCATTAAAAACCAATATAATAAGTGCTATAATAGAATAAAGAGTTTAGATTGTATGCATCTTATCAAGAACAGTTGCCAAACACATAGTAGCTTATCCTATTTTATAATAAAATACATTACGCAGCTATAGTGCATTTGTACTGCAAACTACATGAGTCATGGCCATGTTACGGTAATAATGAGATATGACTGTATTCTCATTCATAATGACAACTCTAGGCAAGGGTACAATAATACTAGTATCAACTTCACATTAAACCTTCACATTATATTCAAACCATAATATTCTAATAATAAAACCTTTTGTTTTATAATAAATTAATAATATATTCTACCTGTAAACAGTTACAGGATAATAATAACAATAATGGTTAATTAAATAAAGCAATGAGCTTCTTCTCATTATGTACTTCATAATCATACTACTGGTGCACTATTGTTACGAAATAAATAAATAATTGTATATTTATTTATGTCTTCAGTGATACAAGTGTGACAAAATGTCTTCAGAAAATACAGTAGCAGGCTAATCTTGTAAGCCAACTTAAAGGATTACAGTATGATGTTTTGCATAACTGAAACCCTTTGATAACGCTATTGGTCTGATGAAAGACATACACTATCACACTATTAAACCCAATGTAGTTAAGAAACAAATTATGATGATGTTAATGTGTAAGTATAACTTTGCTGTTATTATGGGTAAGTATACACTAAACACCTCGGCTAGATGGACCGACAACCTGGAAAAGGTGGTTGGGACAGACTGGGTGCGGAAGGCTGAAAACTGTGTACTGTGACATGTGTTGGGAGAGGCCTATGTCCAGCAGTGGATTGCGATAGGCTGATTGATTAATTGATTGATATGCTAAACAGATTATCTTCAATGATTGATATGGTTAACAATAAAGTCCACATCAACATGTATTTCTTGTTAGTTAACTTATCATCCCAGCATGATCCCACTTACAACCAGATTTAGAAACTGTCTAGTTAGTTTTAGATGGAATTTTTTTTGCTGTAAACAGTATTATTACAGTAAAATTCAATTATAAAAGCTAATCATAATAGAAATTCTTAAAAGAGTGACACATTTAGTAATTAAATGTACAAATGTGACCTTGACAAAATAAATGAATATGCACCATTTATTACATTATTATGAATCACACACACATACACAAAAGGCATTGTAAAGATAAAAACCATATAAATTGGAATGTGTTATAAAAGTACCTAGTCTGAATCAGTTAATTTTCAACATATTACCCTCAATTTAAATTTAATACTAAGCTTATAGATTAAAGACCAATGTGTACTTTCGCCTTTGACTTCATTCAATAGTGTGGTAAAAGGTTCCTACAGCTAAGAAATGTGACATTACAAAATGGTAAACCATCATTAGGGTAGGAAGGGCGTAAAATGAATTGCAGTTTGCGAAAGGGCTGTGCAATTAACACTAATCAATAGTAGGTCAGTAACTCGACAATGTAAACGCGGTCTACCGTTTAGATGCCCTCGCGAAATTGGACCTTGTTAGCAAAGATTAGTCATCAGAAATGAATAAGTATACAAAATAATGCAAACTCCGGGATCCTTACTCTACAAGACAATCAAAATAAAACTTCATTCCAAGACCGACAAACTTAATAAAATTGAATAGCACAGTCACGGCGACTCAGAAAAAAATACATTAGAATAGATCTCCGAAGCGGAAAATGGCGTTACAAATTTACGGTTATATCGTTGTTTTCTTCAAAGTTACAGGCGATAAATCGATCCAGGAATATAAATTAGGTGTAAACAATCATGGCAAACTCATTAACTTAAGGGTTTAAAGCGAAAAATTAATAAAAATCACTCACCTTTCTAATAATTGACAGCAATACACAGCACTAGAAAATTCACTGTTAACAATGTTGCCAACATGACCAGCTAAACGATTGTGCTTTTTGTTGCTAGTTTGTGCGCGTTTAATTTTATTTTCTATATTTAGAAAAAAAATATTATTATTAAATTACTATCAAAAAATAAACTGCTTAAATTTTCAAAAGATCTCCATGAATGATAAAGATAGGTTTCAAATTTTAACATTGGAATAGATCTGTTACGAATCATATAACTGCAGTTGAAACTAAACGTAATATGGTATCAGACGTAAATCAAGCACAACACTAAAATTGTCTAACAAAGCCTTTTGATGAATATCCTGCTGAATGTGGTGCAGGTTGTGCACTATTTGCGTATCATTATCAACATCATATTAACATGCATATATTACATACGATGTAACGTTTCTGGTCCTATACGTTCGTTGAGCAAACCTACGAGTGCGTGAACTGAGGTGGTTTATTCGCCTTGAGTAAGCTTGAGCCTTGAGAAACTTGTCGACACTTCAAGTTAATGCAATCCTCTAAATCAAGCAGTAATTAGTCAGCACTGCAAGAGATAATCAGTTCACCAGATGTTGATTAATGGGCAATTTGGATAGGTACCCGTGAAGAATAATGATGAAATTTCACAACATCTAGATAAATAACTGATATGTGGACAAACCGCGAAAGTTGGAAAGTATTCTTGTTACAAAACATATACATTGTTATAATTAAATATTTAACATAAAACTAAACCTAATCTATGATTAAGGAAAAAAAAGAACAAAAGAGAAAAAGAAAAATATATAATAGGTATATTGTTTTTCTTTTTCTCTTTTGTTATTTTTTTCCATTATATGCTATACTGCGTCCAAGAATTCTTCCGCAACGCTGTCTACTGGTAGCGTGCCCAGAAGACTCGCAGCATTGCCACGTTGGATGGCAATGCTTCTTCTCTCTGCGAAAAATAGGCTAGCCTTTCTGGTCACGGGAAGCATCGATCAGCCTTTTCGCTATTTCTCTGTGTAGAGCACCAACACTCGGGCCCCATGGCCCCAGCGTTTCGACCCCAAACGGCTCAAAACCGTAATGCCCAACTAGATTTTGGTATTTGCGCCGTTTGAGGGTCTCCACCGATGCAGCAGCAGCGCCAGCTGAACAAGCTGTGATTAAAAGATGTGATGACGCAAGGATATCAACGCAGGTTGCGTCCCACAGTTCCCACACCAGAGGCCTACCCATCTTCCAAGGTAGTAAGGACATGCCGTCTGCCGTCTGGTCTCTTCCCATCGTCACGTACATACCAGACCATTAGGTTCAAGATGAGCTAGTACACTGGCGGTGGAAAGAGCACGGATTATGTCATTAATATGGGCGTGTCTGGAAATAAGCCCTGCACTTCTGCTGCATGATAGGCCATGGTGGCGAAGGTTGTCAAAGGCAACGATACGAAACATAAACAGCACCCAAGCGAAGGCAAGAAGCGATTCGGAATGTAGTATCGTCCAACATTGGACGATGATTATAACAATGTATATGATTCGTTCCTATATTGGACGATGGAAGCGCTTGAAGACATGGCCCCGATTCCCACTCTCCCACAGCCAATAAACGGGCGCGCTCTGAAACACCAGAAGCAGTAGTTAATAGATTATCGCTAATCTTGCTGCAGAGCGGCCCGTCCCATTGTCTCTGAGAGAAAAGATTTCGGGGCAAGCCAGAGCTCGAGCAAGCCCTTTTCCTAGCGTTTATGGCATCAGTCTACACTGCACCTCGGAATTAACCAGTGTGGGTTCTAGAATTTTTCTGGTCAATTCCTCAGTGCCATGGACCGTGGACAAAAACAAACTGACATCAATAATTTTGCGAACGCCGAGGCTGCCCAAACGAACTGGTAAAGTTGCTTGAAGCCACACTCGGTCGTTCATGTTAAGATTTAGAATTTTGCTCAAAGTGTTCCGAAGCACATTATCTATAGTTTTCAAAAGAGATGAATGGTTCCAATGTTTCCAAAAGGGAAAATGTGTGAATTTTAGAGTGAAGAGGCAATGCCGAATAATTGTGTAAGCCGAATGTAAATTGATTTTGCATAGCCGTTCTGAAGATTCACAGAAATTTTGAACTGATATTATGTTCACATTATTATTTTCGGTCTATAAGTACACTTGACCAGATTGGAGACATCCTAAAAACAGGACAGGTTAGAAGCACCCTGAACAGAAGAGCATGCATGAGGAATCTGATGGGAGTGAATGAAGCAAGAGAGATATGTCAAGATCGTTGCAAATGGCGCTCCGTAGTCTCTGCCTACCCCTCCGGGAAACAGGCGTGAGTCTATGTATGTATGTATGTATGTAAGTACACTTGATAATGATAAATAACAATAAATGCTGTTAACAGAGGCAGGAATTATACCTAAAAGACACAGGCATGTCTGTTTTCTTAGATTATAGCTCATCATCTGGAACTTCTAAGTATCACGTTGACCTCTTGTTTCTCTCGGTTCTGCTAAATACCAGCTAGAGGCTCTTGACTTAGGAGACTCATCTGTGATGACCAACTGGTAGACGCAAAACTCATCCTAAGTCTGGAGCATAGTCACATTGTTGCTGTCAGTGTTTTACAGGATAGTGCATAGGAGTTTCATAACTTAATTCCTCCGTCCCTCTTCTACCATCGGACAAACCAGGCAAACAAGTCAGCTTCACCGTTATATGGTGGATATCCAAACCATGCGCACGAAGCGTTCCAAAGGGCAAGGAGTTCTTTGCCTTTTCCTGATGAGTAAATTCTGGATGTCTTCAAGTCGCGGGTGAATAGGTAACTTTTTTTATTGAAGCCTATCAAAATAAATCCATGCCACCCGGTCTTAAGCATACATGGAGTCCCACAGCAAAAGCTATCGTGCCAATAAAATATTAATAATAATGGCATGATGGCCCCTACTTTGATGGCCTGGCTTTGAAAAAAGTTTTCCCACGCCCTGCTTAAAGCAAAAAAGCCTTCTAGGCAAACGTGCTCAATTAGGCTGTATCACCGCTTAAGATCAGGCGTGATCATGATCAAACCTTAGCCTATAAAAAAAAACCATTTTGTTGTTTATAAGGAACCTTCGTCATCGTCACCATAGCTTTTCTTTTACTACGGTGGATATTCTTCTTATGAGCCATCTCAACTCGACGCCAACCCGGCCATGAGTGTGATTGACCAGGCTTGGGACTGGCGCAGGAGGTGTATGGAGGCTCTCCCCAGGCGTTCGGGGCATACCCACTAAAACCACCGCGGTGTCCCTACGGGTCCCGTGTAGTGGCGGGTTCACGCGATTCGCGGATAGCATACTTTTCCGTGACCCGCCTCGTTATGCTACTTGGGAAGCGGCGCGGACACTAAGCCGTCTCTTTGCCTTTTTGCGGACGGGGAGCAGCCCTTGCGTCGCCGTCCGCAGGCACTAAAACGGCCGCAGAGGATACAGAGGACGGCATGAGGACGGCAACCTGACAACACCGCGTCTCCTCTTCCTCTGTGGCCCCATCGCAACGCATCAAATGGTGCGCCCCCATTTGGTCGCGGGAGATAGGGTGCGCGGCAATGCAACACCGACACGCCTCTCCTCCCGCGATCGCACCCGACTGCGAGAGACAGACAGAACTGTCCCCCGCACCCGCACTTTGGGACGCATCCTACGCAGGCCTCACCCAAGCCCTCGTGGAGCGTCCACTCCCGGGATCCCGCTTAGCTTCACCGTGGGTGTCCGGTTTGGACACCCACGGTGAAGCTAAGCGGTTACTGAGGGGGACAGTTCATTCTGTCCCTCGCAGTCGGGCGCGGTCGCGGGAGGAGAGGCGTGTGCGTGTTACGTTGCGGCGCACCCCATCTACCGCGAACAAATGGGGGTGCACCATTTGTTGCGTCGCGGTGAGGCTGCAGAGGAAGAGGAGACGCGGTGTTGTCAGGTTGCCGTCCTCCCTATCCTTTGCGGCTGTAACGTACGTTACTTTACAGCGGCCGTTTTAGTGCCTGCAGACGGCGACCGCTGGGGCGGCCCCCCTTCCGCCAAAAGGAAAGGAGGCGGCGTAGTTTCCGCGCCGCCTCCAAAGTCATAACGAGACGGGGCCCGCCAACACCAACGGCGCCGACGGGCCAATCCCGTCGGGGTCAAGGAAAAGTATGCTATCCGCGAATCGCGTGACCCCGCCACAACACGGGACTCGTAGGGACACCGCGATGGTTTTAGTGGGTATGCCATGCCTTTAGAGGAGAGCCTCTACACACCTCCTCGTCGATCACACTCAGGCCGAGTTGGCGTCGAGTTGAGATGGCTCATGTAAGGAGAGTTTCCACTGCACCGTAGTGAACAAAAGGAGAGGGACACAACACTAGCATGTGTCATACGGACAGGCGTCAATTACGTCATTGTCATGACAGATAGTTGTTGCGACTTGCGAGTGGTTGTGGGATCGTGGATCGTGTGAAAATCAAAAGTTATTAATCAAGGTGTTTATTGCTATTATTTTACAGAAAAACGAGATAATACCGCTTTGTGGGAAGCTATTTTAACCAATATTTATGTGGCGCCTTCTGTGACAACAGTAATTTCATTAACTATACTGCATGATCATTGAACTATTTCTACTGATTATCGACTATCCGCTTTGTTTATTGGTTCGGACATGAATAGTTTCGGTGTGGGGGTGTATTTCTTGACGGTGATATGGTTCATAACATTGATGTTGTGCTGGGTGTCTGTGCGTACAGGTCACAATATTGGTAAAATATCTGTGATCGTAACTTCTTTGGTGACATTAGTTCTGGTATGTTTGCCAAAAGGCGAGACGTACGATTTGGACAGCGCCAATTTTTACGACAGATTATACATCCCTCGTTATGCGATCCTTACATTTTTGCTAGCGAGTGTAGCAGTGGGTATAGCATTCTGTTTTGTCCATGTTTGTCTCGCGCCGAACGAAACTCGAAAAATTAGGAGTTTTGGTTCAGTAAATTAATGCTTTGGTAAGTTATTTGTTGATTTGCAACAGTCCATTACTATTTTTATCGTTTAAATAGCAGTATAAAATTAATACCCGTGAAATTCTAGAAAGTATAAAATACTAGACAAGACACACTGCTATCAGCAAAGACAGTCACATAAAAAGTATTAACAGATTAAGGGCATGATACATTTAAATTTAACTTAAATTAACTTGCATCCATCATCTCAATAAAAACGTAAATATCTACAATTATCATCTAGTTACGTAACAGCATGCTATTATCATTATCAGACACATGTCATTATCATCTTGAGTACACAAGGGCTGCTTTCTATGTTACGCTTTACTTTAAGAGTATTATTGTCTTCATAGCTCACATAATTATAGTTAAACATACGGTTTGGCCTTCATCATTCATCTGTTTGCGTAAGTATTTATGTATCATTACCTTGCTATGTAAACTCATTAAGAGAATCTATGATCACTGTTGTAGAATATGATTATTTTAAGTCTAGATACTAAATAGGAATTTAAACTTTCGTGAACATTAAAACTTATTTTAAATTGTCTTTCGGGATATAAATCATGTACCTTTGTTTGGAGTAACCAATATTTTGGCACAGTTGTAAGTGCCATGTTCACAGACATACTCTATCGGTTACTCCAAACAAAGGTATGTTGTATATATACCGAAAGAAAATTAAAAAGAAGTCTAGATTCTATAGCAAAATATGTAACAAAAATGTATGAAATGAATTGCTATTAGCATATTAATTTAAAACAATGCCACCTACCTATTTATAAATGGTATAATTTTTATGAAATGTCTATGTCAGTATAAATTATTCAATATTCTAAGACACTCTGCAAAATTAATATGGTAAGTTTATGAAATAAACCTGTCATACTTTTTTATTAATGAATGAGTTCAAAATTATGAACAAAGTTCTTCATAGTCTCTAAACAGTTGCAATAGCACATATCTAAAATAATATTAAATAGCACATAAGTACATAATTATCACATTCTTAATATTCCACAAACAACATTAAAAACCATTTACAACAACCGGTGAAGTTAAAATGAGTCTAAATCAAATAGGAAAGTATTTATTCTGTAGATAAAGTTGTTTACATTTAAACATGTTAATGACCAGATACTGATAAGGAGATCAGTGTGCATTCATTTCGTAAAGCTCAAAACTTGACGTAAACCAGTTGACTCCATTCTTGTATCAAGTGTAGCAGTTCAATTTGTGTTGATAATATTTTTCTGAGCTTCCTGCTTGTGCTTTACAATTAAAGTACTATACATTATATTTTTGCATAAAAGTGCTAGTTTGATCTGTTTTGGGAAGTTTACAAGTGTGTAATATTTCATAAAAATATAAATTCTTTGAAATAAACCAGGCAGTTACTCACCTTTATACTTCATCATAATGTTTATTATAGGTTATTGACATGATCATTCTTCTCTAACATTAAGTACGTTATTGACTCATAGCACAGTAAGTAATATGATATAGTAACAGACTTTGTATGCCACAGAATTGGTTAGTAAACATAACATAACATAACTTCACGCCTTTTTTTCCCCGAAGGGGTAGGCAGAGGTGTATTACACCCACTTTTCGCCAGTTACGTTTAGGTTCCAATGTAATAGGGGGCGAGCCTATTGCCATCTACCGGGCACATTATTAAGCGAGCGATAATTAACGTTTTTAATACACACATAATTTCATATAAATACTAACACACATTTGTTAGTATTTAGATTTTTCATGTACATGTAAAACATCTGCAAATAAGAATAATACCAGAGTGTAGTTAAGAAAATACCACTTTATTTTCTAATGTATAGATAGAGAAGATATATTTGATACTTTGAAATTGTTTAAGTTATTAATTTGATTTGATATGAGAATTCAATTTCTAATAATCCTTACAATATAATTGATAAACAACCCTAGTTATGGAGTATCAAATATTTTTTTCTATATGTGAACAAAACAGCAGCAAAAGTGCAGTACTTACTTTCAAACAATTACTTATGTTGCCGAACATTTTCAAAACTAGATACTAAAATTTCTAAGTATTAACAAATTTTGTAGTATAAACCTTTTATGCATGGAGATAACATACCATCAGCCTCAAAGTCTAAATAAACTATCGCTTAATTAATTTGTTTGTAATAATTGTTTTTGTTCCAGACAAAATGTCTAATGCAATATGTCAAGGTTTGCGGTCACCTATAAGATGTTTGGCTAGCATGAAGCGGGCACTTCCTATATCTACCTCAGTCGTCCACAACGAGACCATCCTAGTTAAAAATAATGACGAATTTGTTAATAAGGTATGTACCATATATGAATTTAAACTTTTGTGGTCAGTATTGGTTGTATATTGTCTTTCGAACATGGCGCTTGCAACAGTGCCGAAATATTGGATACTTGAAACAAAGGTTGATAGTATACCTGTATCCCGAAACATAATAAACAACCAAGGTTTGTAAAATTACTTCATCATTTATTTATATGACGAACTCCTCAATAATATGTTATGTTTGGCAAGGCTGAAGCGGTCACTTCCTTTATCGATTTCAGTCGTCCACAATTAGACCACCCTAGTGGAAAATAATGACCAATTTGTTAAAATAAGATATATTCAATGACGAATCTCGGCATAATGTGTTTGTCATGACGTCATAAAATTTTTTTGAACTGACGTCATCTGAAGTCAGTTTAGCGACGCGCGACGGTCCTATTTACATAAATACATACATAAATAGACTCACGCCTGTTTCCCCGAAGGGGTAGGCAGAGGCACATTAAACGCCCACTTTTCGCCAGTGTTTTGATCCCACGTAATAGGTGGCGAGCCTATTGCCGCTTATCGGGATATTTTGTTTGCCAGAGCCTCGTCCGTTGATCGGCAGGTGCACCACTTGCAGGTGAGGTTGGCTTGGGACCCTAAGTTCTTGGTGGGAGCCCTATGCACCCGGTCCTATTTACCTTAAGAATATTCGTTTTCCTTTTAGATACATATTTAAAGTAAAGTACACACTTATTACTTATCTTATCGTAGTTAATATTTCTGAATTACGTGTTTTCTACGTAAGTAGCGATAGCCTAGTTGAGAGACAGCTGAGCTGCTACGCAGAGGGTCTCGAGTTCAAATCCACGGTGCGCACCTATAACTTTTCGAAGTTATGTCCGGATGATCGCTTGCTAAACATGCATGTCTGAGAGTGCTCCATAATATTCTCGGAAACCATGTGAAATATCTGCCAACCTACATTTGGCCAGCGTATGGCTGGCTTCGCCCCTCTCCTAGGAACAAGAAGCTTCTAAGGACCTAATAACCCACCCTGTGGTACGCCGATGGTTTCTTGCGTTTGAAGCGCCATCTACACCGAGCTTTGCGTAATATGTGGGCTATGACCTGACTCTTATCGTAGTGAGAAGAGACTCGTGACCAGCAGTGGGTCAGTTTATCAATTTGCCTCCATCCCTGTCCTGCAGGCTGATAATGTTGATGTATCACTGGCGGTGATATAACTGCCCTTAATGAAAATAATCTATAAATTTACCGAATATTGGCGTATTATACTATATTATATTGTTTTTATAATCTGCTTTTGGTGAAATAGCTAATTATAGCAAAATTACAGTTTACATAAGGTTTTATTTTATTTCAGTCTAGTAAACATACAAGTCAAAATGCTAGAAACATAGAACTGTACATTCCAGTTAGTAAGCAGCATGATTACAATCATAGATAGAAGATACGTTTGTTAAGATAACTAGAACAAAAGCCGTGTCACGTATTTTTTAACATATCTTATGTTTTATGTGATAAACACCGTACGCATACCTGCTGAATTATCTAATATATAATTTAAGTAAACGATTTTGAAACGTTGATATCATAATTGTGTTAGGCTAAAAGATACCATTTTAAACGTTCTTTAGCCTATAGTGCGCTCAGAAAGTCAGAACCGTATGCGATTGGGTATGGTTAGTTTGCATGGAGAAAGAGTACCAAATCCTAGCTAAAATTAAATGGATTATGTTCCAATTTTTAACCCGTAGCGTTAGGCGACTTCTACGATTAGATTTGCGAAGTCAGTTTTTGTCATTTAATTAAATAAACAGGTTTTTTAAACAAACTAATTTAACTAATTGAAATTAAGGTCACTGCTGATAAAATTCGGATGCAGCGAGGTGAATATTCGTATTACGATTCGATGACTCAGATAAAATATTGTTACGCCATCTATCGGTGAATGGGGGTACTAGAAGAGATTGAATGTATCGGTGGTTTAAAGGTAAGGCGACCAACTTTCTGAAAATTGAATGCGGGACTTTTGGTAAATAGGATTTGGAGGAAGGGGGGGTGGGGGGTAGTGTAATATAGAAACACAAAACATAGTTACATACAAGTCATTTATTTTTAAAATCATATTTATCACTAGAGTAACACTTTTTAACAAGCTCAGGATTTTTATTGAGAATGTTATAAAAAACTTCGCAACTGCCCATATTAAGTACAAGCAGAGCCCGTAGTGTTTCCACTTTTAGTGACGATTTTTCAGACGTCCACAGAGTATTCATCAAAGAAAATACGATAACTATATAGGTACATAATTATATAGGTTCCGTTGCATTTGTTACACCCATAGAGTATAGTAATCTAGTGGGTTACATCGCACTTCCGAAGGAGTTAAACACTTTTGCAAGAACAGAAATTCCTTTTGTAAATCTTCAGTGAATTTACAAGTTCGCTTATTCACTGTCGGCGGCATTGTTAAATTAACGAAACTGATATAATAAAAACAAAAAGCTATAATATTATATCCTATCAATGTCGTGTCACGGCGTGCACTAATGTCTAATTTTTAATGCTACTGCTACACCTGCGTTAGCGTTAACGTTAATGGCAATGGCCTATAACGCGTTACTTAAAGCGTTAAAAAACTCGCATTGGAAACATCGATTAGAAATGTAATTTAACGCGTTAAAACGTTGGCCACATCTACGTAGCGCCTAAATTAACGCGCTAATTGACGCGTTAAGACGCGGGTGTAGCAGGAGGATTAATCAAATCAAATCAAATCTTTATTGCTCAACATAGTATAGAGGTATATCACAAGTTGTTAGGTGAATGAGTAGTTAAATTATGTTTACCAACGTAGGCTTGCAACGTTAAATACAATCGATTTTAGGCTTCACAATAAACAGATAAGATTACATACAGTCAGAATATGTTATTATTATATTATTATTTTTTAATATATGAAGTATGTCAAATTTAATAATTATGTCAAGTAATACATCAAAACACAGACTATAAACTAAAATAAATTTAAACATTAATATCATGTCAAGTACAGATTGTTCATAATTATGTAATCAGTGAAAAAAAGGATCAAGTAATTAATTGTATATTTTTGTCGTCTAGATATTCTTCAACACTATAGTAAGTTTTACGTACCAATATCTTCTTCAGTTCATATTTAAACACATTGACATGATCTATTCTATGTAGTTCAGTCGGTAGATTATTATAAATCCTGGTAGTCATACAAAGTATACTAATATTTAATAAGGATGTCTTACTAGGCATAATTCTTATTTTATATTGGTGACTACTTCCGTCTCTAGTATGTGTATACATGGCAAGGTCAGTAGATTTAATATTCTAAAATGTGTTTTGCAACTGTCTGTCACTTTCAATCTTAATATTGATCGTACACATTGTTTCTGCGCTCTAAATGCAGCCACCCAATCTGTAGAGTTACCCCAGAATATTATACCATAGCGTAGTGTTGATTCCACATATGCATAGTAAGCAGTCACGACTGTAGAAATGCTTACATTTTTTGTTAATGTATATAGAGCATATGAACATTTACTTAACTTTGAGCAGACGTACTGTATGTGAGATTTCCAGTTTAAATTACAGTCAACATGCAGACTCAAAAATATTGCAATCTCGACTTCTTTTATCTTTGTGCCTGAGAATTCTAATTCAATATTATTAGGTAATTTTCTGACTCGATTTCTAAATACCATTATATTTGTTTTTTCTAAATTTAAAACAAGATTATTAGCTTCAAGCCAACAAACTAGATCAGTTAATGTATCAGTAATTGTTCTCGTTATTAGATTGTGATTTTGGTAAGAGAAAATTACAGTACTATCATCGGCGAAAAGAAACATTGGCGAGGTTGTGGCTTTAGGGAAATCGTTGATGTATCTAAGAAATAATAAGGGGCCTTGTACACTTACCTGGGGCACGCCATATTTAACTTCCCTATATTCTGAAGTATATGTTATTTCTTTATATTTAGGTTTGTATACCTTTGCTGATTTTTTTACTTGATCTGTTACACTGGTTGCTTGCTTCCTATTGCTCAGGTAGGAATTTATTAAATCCAGAATATTACCTCTAATGCCGTTCGCGTATAATTTATTACTTAATATATTATAATCCACACAGTCAAATGCTTTGCTCAGATCCATGAATAGCGCGCATGTGGCTATTTTTTTGTCTAGGTTTTTTAATATTTCGCCTAAAAAATTGTATATAGCTTGGTTTATAGTCATATTTTTCCTAAATCCTGATTGTGCATTTGTTATAATGTTATATTTTTCCAAATATTGATAAATATTTTCGTGTATTACTTTTTCCAAAACTTTATAGAGAACAGGTATGAGTGCTATAGGCCTGTAGAATGTCATGTTCATACGGTCTTGCTTCTTAAAGAGTGGTTTTACAATAGTTTTTTTTTAGTTTTGAAGGAAATACACCTTGTATTATACATAGAATACGCGTGATTGAATATAAAATCAAAACAGTTCAATCACGCGCGCGCCCCTATCCCTCTCTTACGCTTCATGTGTTCAGTAGAGAGAAAGAGAGAGAACGAGATTACACGCAATACGCTTGCCACACACACACACAACGCATTAGGAATAGGACTGCTCTATGCGCTGTTGTTCATGCGCGCGTGTGGCTGTTGTGTTAGTTAGTGTGGTAGAAAAATAGGCATGCGGGACATGCGGGACGCATACAACATTTTACGGGACTATTTTCCTAATTATTTCAAAGCGGGATTTCATCCAGCATTACGGGATGGTCCCGCAGAATACGGGACGGTTGGCCACCTTATTTAAAGGTAATTCAGCTACTCTGTACTAGATGGCGTTGCTGTATCGAGCATAGACTGTTCGCGATTAATCGACAGTTTTGTGGAAGTATCTAGAATGTGCTAGTGATGTTATCCGGCCAGTATAAATAGAGCGAGAGCGCGCGAGACAGGACAGTAACAATTGAATACGGAAAGCGATCAACATCAAGCGAAGGAAGTAATTCGGAAGTGTTTAGTGGTGTTTTATTAGTGTTGTTCTAGTGGTGTGAATAGTGTGTTTTACTAGTGAAGTGAAAATTAAGTGTGTGTATCTATTGTTATACTTAGTGTTTGTGTAGTAAATAAAGTTCAGTTTAAGTGGCATAGTGAGTTATAATTTATCGTCGAACCCCAGCTCGTAACAAATTGGTGTCAGAAGAAAGGGATAAATTATGCCGGTTATGCCGAAAGAAGAAACTGAAGGAGTGCGCACCAGGAACCAGCGCCAGCAAGACCTGGACCAGAGACGCTTCGGAGACGTTCCTACTCCATCGTCTGGTGGATCAGGCGACTCCGCGGCTGCAGTGGAGCCTGCAAGCGCCACACACTCCGTGACGGTGCCCGACATCGCGGCTCTGATGGCGTTCATGCAGGAGCAGGCCCGCCGTCAGGAGGAGCAAGCCCGCCGTCAGGAGGAGCAGGCGCGCCGCCTGGAGGAACAGCTACAGCGCAACAAGGAGGAGCAGGCTCGCCGTCAAGAGGAGCACGCGCGCCGCCTGGAGGAACAACTACAGCGCGACAAGGAGGAGCAGGCCCGCCGTTTGGAGGAACAGCTGGTGGTGATGAAAGACCTCAGCGCCGCTGTAGGGAAGGACCTGAAGGTGGTAAAGGAGGAGCTCCAGCAGCACGAGGCTCGTATCAGCGACGTGGAGAAGCTCGTACACGACCAGCTTGAGACTCGCGTCGCCTCTATAGAGAAGCGTGTACACGACCATCACGAGACCTGTGTCGCTGAAGTGGAGAGGAGATTGCGTGGGCTCGGATCCAACGAAGTGACATCTGCGACTGTAGTGCCCTCACCTCGTGGGTTTTAGGTTCCACCATTTGATGGCTCGTCATCATGGTCTGCATACAAGATCCAGTTTGAGGCTGTGATGCGATCGAATGGGTGGACCAAAGAACAGGCCTTAACCGCCCTAACCTTGGGCCTTCGCGACCGGGCCTTGACAGTGTTGGAGGCACTCGGACAAGACGTCACCTACGAGAAGCTTCTCGAGACGCGCACCTCGAACATGTGTATCGTGCTCAGCTGAAGGACAGGACACAACGCAACGGAGAAACTCTGCAGCAGTGGGCTCTAGAGGTGGAAAAGCTGGTCAGGAAGGCATACCAGTCGTCTCCTGCGCTTATTGATGGGAACCTCGTACAGGCGTTTACGGATGGGATCCGGGACCTGGAGGTAAGAGCAGCAGTGAGGCTTGGGCACTTCAAGGACCTCAAGGACGCCTTAGCCCACGCTCTGGAGGTGGAAGCAGTGCGACGCGACGACCGAGGTCACCGCATCAGAGAAGTTGTGTCGTCACCTCGGTGCTACAACTGCGGAGAAAGAGGCCATATCCGCTTGAGCTGCCCAAAGCGTAGGCAGCCTGGTGACCCCCTGTCTCCACCAAAGGGGTCGCCTGATGTGCCTGCCAGGCAGCGAGAGCAGGGAAACGAGTAGAAGCCAGGACTGCGGGGCGGGTGCTGGCTGGTAATGGAAGAGCCCCAAGTATCTCGATCTCGCAATCATGCGACGGGAACAGCCTGATCATCGAAGGCGAAATTAACAGAACACCATGCAAGCTGACATTGGACACGGGTGCTTCTCGGACAGTCGTCGGTTTCCATCTGGCAAGACAGGTTCTTCGGGGCTGCTTCAGGAACAATGAATGTGTGAATCTGAGAACAGCTACCGGTCAGCACATAACCGTCCGAGGTGAAATGGAGGTGGATCTGAAGCTAGGCAACAAAGTTTACCGTCACAAAGTCATCGTGGCCGATATAGAGGACGACTGCATCCTGGGCCTAGACTTCATGCGGGAGTATCGCTGCGAGATCGATGTTAACCAGGGAGTGTTGAAATGTGGCTCGGAAGAAGTCTTCATGGAAGGCGCAACTTCAGGAAAAGTGTACTGCCTGAAGAATGTCACGCTTCAACCGCGGTCGGAAACGGTTGTACCGGTTTGTTTACCCGGGAGTTCTGGTCGAGGGAACCGCTGCGTACTTATCGAAGGCCTAGAGAAAGAGGTATCGTGGAAGATTGCACGAACCTTGGTAAGGGGTACCAAAGTTTCATCAGTACGCGCACTAAATGCGAGTGACAAGGAAGTGTTGCTTAAGAAAGGGACGGAATTGGGCACCTATGAAGAAGCGGCTTGGATGCGTAGATGTCAGGAGCAACCTACCAGCGCCAAGGTTCAGGCTGCACGATTCGACGTGTCTTCACTTTTGGAGGACTGCCAAAGTACCCTGTCAGAAGAAGAGAAGACCAAGGCTAAGAAGATGATAAACCGGTTCGCCGATATTTTTTCGACCAGTGATGCCGACATAGGGAAGACAGCACTAGTCCAGCACAAAATAAACACGGTAAGTAAAAAAGTGAAGCACCGATTCGCCAGGGACCAAGACGTGTGCCAGTGGCACGGGAACGTGAAGTAGAAGCTATGATCGACGGTATGGTGAAAGAAGGCGTAATCGAGCCTTCGTCCAGCCCGTGGTGCTCTCCGGTGGTGTTAGTTAAGAAGAAGGATGGCAGCATGCGCTTCTGTGTAGACTACCGCCGATTGAATGACATCACGAAGAAGGACAGCTACCCGCTGCCAAGGATCGATGACACACTGGATACGCTGACGGGGATGAAGTGGTTTTCTACCTTAGACCTAAAAAGTGGCTACTGGCAGGTGGAAATAGATCCTCGAGACAAGGAGAAGACGGCATTCTCCACAGGGAAAGGATTATGGCAATTTAACGTCATGCCCTTTGGATTGTGCAACGCTCCGGCTACTTTTGAGAGACTGATGGAGCGAATGCTTATGGGACTGATTGGAGACGCCTGCCTGGTCTACTTGGATGACATCATCATCGTGGGGCGCACCTTCCAGGATCACCTTCGAAACTTGGAGCAAGTGCTGTCAAAGATACGAGGAGCTAATTTGAAGCTGAGTCCGAAGAAATGCGCGTTATTCAGACGGCAAGTGAACTTTCTAGGACATGTGGTCTCGGAGAACGGTATTCAAACTGACCCGGATAAGATCATTGCCGTGAAGGAATGGCCAGTTCCAGAGAACAAAACGCAGGTCAGAGCATTCCTCGGATTATGCTCCTACTATCGACGGTTTGTGAAGAACTTTGCTGACATTGCTCGACCTCTTCATAAGCTCACCGAAGACAGAGTGAAGTTCTGTTGGAATGAGAGCTGTGACGTTGCATTCCAGAAGCTTAAGGAACATCTGTGTACTGCACCTATTCTAGGCTACCCTGACAATGAGCATGAATTCATAGTTGACACAGATGCCAGTAACACCGGAATTGGCGGCGTGCTGTCACAGAAGAAGGGTGATCAAGAAGTTGTTATAGCATACTTCAGCAAGACCTTATCCAAACCCGAAAGAAACTACTGCGTCACCAGGCGGGAACTCTTGGCTGTAGTAAAGACGTTGCAGCATTTCAACAAATACTTGTTGGGCCGTAAATTCCACCTGCGAACCGACCATGCAGCGCTGAAATGGCTACTTCAATTTAAGGACCCAGAAGGACAAGTAGCTAGATGGATTGAACTACTGCAAGAGTTTGATTTTGTAATACAACATCGCAGCGGCAAGTCCCATGGTAACGTAGATGCCCTATCGCGTAGACCGTGTCCCGACCAGTGCAAGCACTGTAGCCGACAGGAAGCAAAGCAGGCAGCGCTAGTGAGGATGTTAAAGACGGATCTAAGCGACGAATGGAGAGAAGCTTTGCAGAGTGCTCAGCAAGATGACAAGGATGTACAGCCGATTCTTGAATGGAAGAAATCAGATGCGCCTAGGCCCAAATGGAGTGATATCGCAGCAATGAGCCCCATCACCAAAAGTTATTGGGCACAGTGGGAAAGCTTGGTCGTCCAGGATGGAGTTCTGTGCCGCAAATGGGAAAACGCTCGCGGTAACCAGTGCCATTTGCAAATGGTAGTGCCCAAAACTAAGGTGCCGGAAGTCTTGCAGCTCTATCACAATGGTGCTTCGGGAGGTCACATGGGAGTTAAGAAGACCCTTACTAAGATCCGGGAGCGGTTTTATTGGCTCCACTGTCGGGATGACGTCGAGGATTGGTGCCGCAAATGCACAAGTTGTGCGGCTGTCAAGGGGCCACATACTCGAAGCAGAGGTGCATTAAAGGTGTACAATGTGGGAGCTCCAACGCGCATAGCGTTGGATGTCGCTGGGCCGTTTCCTGAGAGCCAGGACGGAAACAAATACTTCTTGGTTGTGATGGATTACTTCACGAAGTGGCCTGAAGTGTTTGCAATCCCAAATCAAGAAGCTACCACAGTGGCCGATAAGCTGGTGCATGAAGTCTTTTGTCGGTTCGGGGTGCCCTTGGAAATCCACAGCGATCAAGGCTGGAACTTCGAATCCGAGGTGTTCAAGGAGACTTGTCGCGTAATGGGTGCACATAAAACCAGGACCACGGCTTATCATCCGCAATCATGATGGTTGAACGGTTTAACCAATCACTGGAAAGGTACCTGGCGAAGGTCGTGGAGAGCAAACAAAGAGATTGGGACAAGCACATCCAACCACTTCTCCTGTCATATCGCAGTGCGGTCCACGAAACTACAGGAGTAACACCAGCTTTTGCCAATTTCGGTAGAGAACTCCGTTTACCTGCAGACCTTATCACCGGTATTCCACCAGAATCTCCACGCAATATAACGGATTACGCAACCGAGCTACGCAACAGGATGAACGACGTATACGAGCACATCAGGGAATCTGGACAACAGATGTCTGAGAAGATGAAGACTCGCTACGACCGGAAGGCAAACAATAAAGGCTTCGATGAGGGATCATTGGTGTGGCTTCATAACCCAGTACGAAGCAAAGGAAAATCGCCTAAGTTACAAGCCAGATGGGACGGGCCATATCGCATAATTACCAGGATGAACGACGTCACCTATCGAATCCAGAAGGGGTCGCGAGGTGCACCGAAGATTGTTCATGTGGACCGGTTGGCTCGTTACCATGGGTCCAACGATGTTCGAGACGAACACGTTTAAGAGGGGGGCAGTGTTACGCCATCTATCGGTGAATGGGGGTACTAGAAGAGATTGAATGTATCGGTGGTTTAAAGGTAATTCAGCTACTCTGTACTAGACGGCGTTGCTGTATCGAGCATAGACTGTTCGCGATTAATCGACAGTTTTGTGGAAGTATCTAGAATGTGCTAGTGATGTTATCCGGCCAGTATAAATAGAGCGAGAGCGCGCGAGACAGGACAGTAACAATTGAATACGGAAAGCGATCAACATCAAGCGAAGGAAGTAATTCGGAAGTGTTTAGTGGTGTTTTATTAGCGTTGTTCTAGTGGTGTGAATAGTGTGTTTTACTAGTGAAGTGAAAATTAAGTGTGTGTATCTAGTGTTATACTTAGTGTTTGTGTAGTAAATAAAGTTCAGTTTTCTGGCATAGTGAGTTATAATTTATCGTCGAACCCCAGCTCGTAACAATATGATTCATTTTTCGTTTTGCTGTTGTAGCATTCGAATGTTCTGAACTTATTTGGGGTTAGACTCGATCGCCATCCTCAGAATTGACAATTCTAAGGGCAATTGGGACTTCTTCTAAAAAAGTCCTACGGTTGAGACAGATCGTGACGTTTGTGTCCATGCCACTGCAGTTGAAATGACTAGAAATGTGCATGGCAGATGTCATTTGGTTTTCCATAGTAAGCCATAAAAATCTATCATAAGTATTGTCCCGGTCAGCGATAGCCTAATGGAGATACCAACGGACTGCCATGCAGAGGGTATCGGGTTCGAATCCACGGCGCGCACCAATGACTTTTCAGAGTTATGTGCGTATTGAATGTAAATTATTGCTTGCCCCGTGCCTCGGAGACCACGTTAAGCCGTCGGTCCCGGTTGTCATGAAGATCTTTGACAGTCGTTATAGGACATCAGTATTTTTTTAAACACAAGACAACACTTTGTAGGACTCATAAATTGTTGTTTCGAAGTCTGGGTGTTCATTGTGTCCGTTAGTTATATGTTTGTAAAGTCCCCGCGACATAGGATTTAGTCCTAATGCGGGAGTTGTCTTTAAAAAAAAAAAGAAAAATAAACTGGCACTAGTCTAAGCCATGGAATATCGCTATCCCTTCGGGTTGCGGAGGTCAGACAGGCAGTCGCTCTGTGGAAAAGCTAATATCCAGCCAAATCCGGTTTGGTTAGAAACTGGGATAACGCTAGGAGGATGATGAATGTTGTCCCGGTCCAGATGTAGGATCTTTAGTTAAGACAAACAGATTGCAAAATCCTTGTCTATCCCTTAGCGATAGTGATTCTCTTTGATTTTAAGCAGTATATATAGCCAGGATATTTGCAGAGCGGCCGTGCAGTATCGAAACCATTTGGAAAAAAAGATTTTTCGAACACTGTTACCTACGACTCCAAAGCATTGCCGGGCATTCCGATTCTTTCGATACTACCTTTTTTTTCAGAAAAAGCAATTAAGGCAAAACACGTAAACAAGTATTATATGATTATGACATTAAATGCCACACAGCAGTAATATCAAAAATCGTTCAATCAAATAATGTTTGCTCAGTCTAGCCTTTCGATGGGATGCGATGTCAGTCTTATTGCGAATATCGAAACTAGCCAGCTAGCAACGCTTTTACAGAAGAGCATTATTAAGTATGGGGCCATGTGACACTATGAAACAACATGGGAAACTATGAACACAGGGCCGGCCCGTCCACATGGTAACCTTAGCAGTCACTCTAGGCGTCAAAGGTCAAGGGGCGCTGAAACCGGGCGTAGTATGGGTTATTAGGTGACTTAATGGGCGTCGAAAATGTTACAACCTAAATCTGGCCTTGCCACTATGGAAGAATGTATTAGAAGGAAAAAGTCTATTTAGCGGAGTTTAAGTTTACCTCGTCTTTGCTTGGTACAAAGACGAGGTAAACTTAAACTCCGCTATTTATTAATTAATAGCCAATTAAAAGTAGATTTTTATAGCTGTAGAACGGAAGCGTAAATAATCAAAACAAACTTGTATAGATGTACCATAGATGAGAGAATTAGTATCAGATGGAACGCACGGCACAGTTGCGTGCGGCCACTAAAGCAAATACAAAATTGAAAAGCGAATACAAACTCGTCTCAGTGCGCTACGACGCATCGTACAGTTCACGCGTCACGATCACTTCAACTTTTAAATTCTCAAAATGCCGTCTTGCGTTCTTAAACACTGTAAAAGTTGTTCCTAAAAACAAAAACAGGAAAATGGAATATCTTTTCACAGGTAACTATTGATAATTTGACTGTTTCCTAATTTAATTTCGATAAAATTCGTATTTGTGCAAGAAATATGTAAGTGTTGCCAGTTTTTGTCGACGCCGTTCTGCCTGAATTAGGGAAAATGCACTTGTCAATTGATTATGTGATAATGATTGTCATGTTAATGAAAAATACATTACCGTATTATAAAAGTATATTGTAGATATATCTTCTTTCTCATAAATATAGTAATAGAATTTCAATTTCCATTAGTATATACCTTACATAATATTGTTTTGAGTTCGATCCCCAAACGATCCAAATATTCGTGTACACCCTGCTACTCGTCAAGCTTATACACTTTGACCTTTGCACCGTTCTTATGGCGTAAAGAATAAGTATCAAAATCGTACAGCAAATGTTTAGCTTGACTTGGCGCCGTGTGTACATACATACTTATGGCGTAGGGAATAAGTATCAAAATCGTACAGCAACTGTTTAGCTTGACTTGGCGCCCTGTATACATACATACTAATGGCGTAGGGAATAAGTATCAAAATCGTACAGCAACTGTTTAGCTTGACTTGGTGCCGTGTGTACATACATACTTATGGCTTAGGGAATAAGTATCAAAATCGTACAGCAACTGTGTAGCTTGACTTAGCGCCGTGTGTACATACATACTTATGGCGTAGGGAATAAGTATCAAAATCGTACAGCAACTGTTTAGCTTGACTTGGCGCCGTGTGTACATACATACTTATGGCGTAGGGAATAAGTATCAAAATCGTACAGCAACTGTTTAGCTTGACTTGGCGCCGTGTGTACATACATACTTATGGCGTAGGGAATAAGTATCAAAATCGTACAGCAACTGTTTAGCTTGACTTGGCGCCGTGTGTACATACATACTTATGGCGTAGGGAATAAGTATCAAAATCGTACAGCAACTGTTTAGCTTGACTTGGCGCCGTGTGTACATACATACTTATGGCGTAGGGAATAAGTATCAAAATCGTACAGCAACTGTTTAGCATGACTTGGTGCCGTGTGTACATACATACTATTTATTTCTCAACTAATCGACGCCAGCGGCTTCGCACGCACATATTTTCGTATTTCTCGTTTTGCCTGATCCCGTGGGAATTTCGAGAAATCTCGTCTTAGTGCACCCCTACGGTTCCCAAGAAACATACATGCTAAATTTCAGCTTCATGCGCCGAGTAGTTTCGGCTGTAGCTTGTCTGTCAGTCAGTCAGTAACGCAAGGATTGTATATGTACAGATTTACGAAGTAGTTAAAACTTAACTCGGTACCTACATTTAAGAAATGTATTTATAAAAGCATTAATAAAATCCATGGTAAATTCTTCAAAACCGCAAAGGAATATAAGAATATTACATAACTATATGCAAAATACTGGGAGATTATTCATAATCTGGCAACTTTACACACACATAGACGCGCGTGTCCGTACAGTGCCAGTCGCAAAAGGTCACGCACACATAGCTGTCAACGTGCCACGCTTAGTTGGACGAATGTGCTATATCTGATACTTCGCACATCTGTGAGATGTACGGAGTTTATAATAAGTCAAAATACACATTAGTGTTAAAACTATAATTAACCCCTTACGGCAAATTAGAGTCAAAGGAAGACATAATTGTGATAATGACGCGTGTGCACGCTTTAATACAAACAATATTGTTTGTTTATAGAATAGCGTAAACTGGCAGTTAGATTTATGCTGTTTGCGTGTTCTATATTTAGATCTACACTAGAGTTGTGCTGCTAGTGACATCTCTTGTTACTTGAGTGGAATGTAATAAAATAAAAAAAAATCGATGAACATTTGTGAGAAACGAGACTGCCTCGTTGGTCTCGCGGTATAAATGTGCGCGTGGGATTGGGTTCGAGTTTCGGTTTTCCCGTTAGGAAATTATCAGTAGCAGCACGACGTCTGGTAATGTGACCGGTACGGCAATAGGCTCGCCCCCTATTACGTGGGACCTAAAAAAATTATGGCGAAATGTGGGTGTAATATTACACCTCTGCCTACTCCTTCGTGGATACAGGCGTGAGTCATTTGTGAGAAACTTGATCCTATCTCGTTTGTGTTGAATAGCAAACATAATATGTAGAGTTAGGACTCCCTCACATTGGGGACTCGCGTTCCTCTAGCGTGCGTCCGATCAACGATCGGCGTGCTGCCGGCGTTCACTTTGAGCTAGACAGTGAACGCTGGAAGCTTACGCCCAATGTGAGGTTGGTATTAGAGCAACAGTATCTCATTGGAGAGATCAATATGCTACAGTTTTCCGGATTCGAACTCACGGCACGTCCTACATACTTCATTGTTATACCTATGCGTATTACTATTTTTAATTCTAAAATCTCCTAAATCAAATTGCCTGACCAAAAAATAAAACCATAAAATAAAGGCGTCTCACCGTTGATAGTCGCTCTGTCATCATTCTCTTGCTGGTGTCAATTTGTTTGGAGTCTGGTCGCAATTTATTTGGAGTTGGCGCAGCATGTCCTACTCTTCCATAATTATCGCCCGTCATCCAACCAGTTACCACTTTTTCCGATTTTGACAGTTATGTATTTCCTACAGCATAAGAACGGTACAAAGGTGTATGTATGTCTATGTATGGCTTGACGGGTACATTTGTATGTATGAATACTACCTAACCTTAGGTCTGCCGCGAGACCTCTTTCCACCAAACACCAAAAAAGTAGCATTAGCCCAAAGATCGTAATTCAACTTACTACGTACTTACCCATATTTTTTCCTTTTTAGGTAATGAACAACGACAAGCCAGTAATAGTGAATTTCCACGCGGAGTGGTGCGAGCCGTGCAAGATCCTAACGCCCAAGCTGAAGGAGTTGATCGAACCGCTCAACAACTTGGACTTGGCTGTAGTCGATGTTGAGGACAACGCTGATCTTGTGCACACCTTTGAGGTAATACATCTTCTCCATGTCTTTAGAATAGTCTTTAGAATATAAAAAGCTACTGTTTGTTATGTTTTTCGACGCGACAGTGAAAACAGTCGTCACTGAATTTGTTGTAAGCCTGTAAGGTATTGAAGAATCAAGCGAAGAAGTAGACATTAAAGCATGAAGCGAGAAAGTATCCTTTTGCGACTTACGGCCGGTTTCTACATTCGATCTATCAATAGCCAACATTTGTGTGAATAAAATTTATTATACACTAGCTTTTGCCCGCCGCTTCGCGCGCGTTAAATTCGGGGTAACACAAATCTACTTTATCTCGTCTCAAGCTGTGTGAAGACACTCCTGATTAATCTAAAGACTACAGAAACTCTGTAGGGCACAAAGTAACTCGGTCAGTATCCATGACATTATCTACCGTTATCTACCGAAAGGTGCAAAATAACATCACCTTGCATACAATCAAATGTCAAAGCCATGTTCTAATACATGTCCAATATATATCTATAAACATTTTCGCATTTTAACATTAGTTGGGAAAATCGTTTCAGATTACTAGAGGACGCTCGCAGCTACGCTTGCTCATTTTTTATAATTTAACTGTTTCTGCCCGATCCCGTGGGAATTTCGGGAAATCCCTCCTTAGTGCTTCCCTACGGTCCCCAAGGAACATACATGCCAAATATCAGCTGCCTGCGCCTAATAGTTTTGGCTGTAGCTTGTCTGTCAGTCAGTAAGTAACGCGAGGATTTTATATATAATACAGATCAGTAGTATATATATGCGAAAAATTTAATCAACGTGCACAATATGACATTATGTATGACGTGACAGTACTGACAGATATGCGATAGCACATGTGCAGCACTCAGTTATTAGCGCATGCGTTCTTACTTCCAAGAGGTAAGTTTGTGCCGTACAAACTTCTACCCTCCCTACAATCCCTCCGAGTTTAATTTTTGCAACTTATAACTATATCTCTATATTAAATTTCAACAAAATCGGTTCAGCCGTTTTAGCGTGAAAACGGAACATACATACATACACACTCTCGAATTTATAATAATAGTAGGGATTAGGTAGGCCACAATATGACGCTTATGAACGTCAAAATTTACGTTAATTACTTAATGATTATCCTAGATATAAATGATTGGTCTCGCGTATAGCGAAGCGATACTAATCATTTGTCTAGGATGATTATGTTAGTCATGAATTACTGAAGATACATTTTTTGAGAACCTGCCTCCGTGGTCCAGTGGATAGCGTATGCGACTGCTGATCGGAGGTCCCGGGTTCGATTCCCAGGTCGGGCAAAACTGTTACTGGATTTTCCCGAATACTCAGTAGCAGCTAGGAGTCTGGTGATATGCCCGGTAACGGCAATATATAGGCTCGCCCCCTATTACGTGGGACCTAAATATTCATGGCGAAATGTGTGTGTAATTTATACACCTCTGCCTACCCTTTCGGGGATACAGGCGTGAGACGTAAAATTTTTTTTTTTTTGTATGGAGCTTATGTCAAATATGTATCTATAGTAGCCGAATCCATGAATAGATCGAATAATTAAAACCTGATGTTATTGTTATTTTTATATTTGGTTTAGAGATAGTATATGGTATGAATTTGAAGACATATTTATTTCTGTACTAGCTGTTTCCCGCAGTTACACCCGCGTCCTGAGGGAACTACTTCGCGCACTCGGTTAATTTATAGTCTAAGTTACTCCTTGGTACATCAGCTATCCGCCAGTGAAGGCCCGTCATTATAGGTACAGCCGATCCAGAGATTAAACAGACATACAGACAGACAAAAATTGTAAAAAATGACATTTCGGTATATGTACCGTGTATATCCATATGCATTTGGTAAAAAGCGGTTATTTTAATATAACAAACAGACACTCCAATTTCATTTATGTGTATAGATTTAATTTGTTTACAACACTTATAATTACAAGTCAAACTCCCGTGTTTAAATATTTCGAAATGTGATGTTATTTGGCTGGCTTTTGAGTAAATCTGAGGTACGGTCGAACAGGTGCGCCCGCATGAGCTGGTGATAGTTATTTCCAAAATCTTATTCTAATTCCAGAGCTAATAGTCTTTACCATACCAACATAGCAACAAATATTAACATGTAAACAAAAGTTCACCGTGGCCTTACAACGAGCATAAAGCTAGGAAAGAATTGGAAACCTGCCATACAGTTTACAATTTTTTTTTATAGACTCACGCCTGTATCCCCGAAGGGGTAGGCAGAGGTGTAATATTACACCCACATTTCGCCATGAATTTTTTTTAGGTCCCACGTAACAGGGGGCGAGCCTATTGCCGTACCGGGCACATTACCAGACTCCGTACTGCTACTGAGAATTTCCTAACGGAAAAACCCAATAAAACTTTGCCCGATCCGGGAATCGAACCCGAGACCTCGCAATCCCACGCGCACGTTTATGCCGCGAGACCAACGAGGCAGTCGTAGTACAAACAATATTTCTATAAAATATACAACCAACGAATTGTTACATACTGATTGACTTCCTTAATATATCATATTATTTTATTTTGCAGGTAAAAGCAGTACCCGCCGTAATAGCAATAAGAAATGGTTTAATTGTTGACAAATTTATCGGTCTTGTCGATGCCGACATGATCACGGGCCTCATAGACCGGATGTCCGGTAAGAAAAAGGAAGGCGCGTAAATGTCACAGATAACTAATTAAAAATAATTTAGGGATGTCAGCCTTTGATTGTGGATGCTCAAAGAAGGATTTATATAAAGTCCTTGTTTTAAAGGAGAAATATTTGATGGGTATAGTTATTTTATTCGTGTATTAGTTTTGGTTTGCCATGTTGTTTTTAATAGGATTATTTAGGATTTATTTGAAAAATAAGAGGCTTGGTTTAATGCCAGATCTTAAAAGATTTCGGATACTTGTATCCATTGCTTTTTCTTGCTTGTATGACAATAATAAATTCTAATATTTAGTCTATTGTGGGTGGCTTCTTTATTTCAAAGGAGATAATATTTGCGATAATCTTATTGCTCAAATGGCTGCTATAAGTTGTAGAGGCCCCTCTAGTAAAGGTGTTAGTTGGGTAGTCCAGATATTTTCTTGCCATTAACAACGCACATACACGTTACACTGTTATTACATCATGAATTTTCATATTGATTAAAAAGGCATTTTGAAAATAGACTATATGCATCGATGTAAGGGGTAGGCAGAGGCATATTAAACGCCCACTTTTCGCCAGTGTTTTGATCCCACGTAATAGGTGGCGAGCCTATTGCCGCTTATCGGGATATTTTGTTTGCCAGAGCCTAGTCCGTTGACCGACAGGTGCACCACTTGCAGGTGAGGTTGGCTTGGGACCCTAAGTTCTTGGTGGAAACCCTATGCATATTTTTTAATAATTTATTTATGAGACAAGTAATAAACTATTACTGTTATTTTATTACAAGCATAAGTATGCAGGGCATACTACATCGCATCTCTTTTGACAGCTAATATTTTTTATAGATTTTACCAAAAGAGGTTGCTTGCATAAATGTTTTTAGAATAAAATTTTATTGTTGTTTGTTTAAATCCATATAGATATTATGAACACTTAAAAGACTTAGGCATAGGAATTGGATTGTAATATCATTGGTATGTGTCATGGGCTGACGTCTCGCTTGTAAATACAAACTGTTAGCAAATATCCGTTCTTATGTGTATCGTTTATCAAATATATTTTTAATAGGGCAATACTGATGATTGAAGCAATAAATTATTATTGTTTGTTGTTTTAAAAAGTATTGTTGACTATGGAAAGAAAAATCTGTATTCGCGATGTTTATGAAACCATAGACTAATGGCCGCTATGTCATGGCGGCTAATAAAAAATGTAGTAAATATATGATAATAGTAAATAGATGTTACCTGAAATCGCGAATATTGATTTTAAAATTAGAAACAATAAAAATGTTTTTCCACAAATAAATGAATTTATAAAACTTAAGTTCTTCAAAAACTTAAGTTTCGTTATGTTATACAATATTATGTTGAACTCTAAACGAAAATTAAAAAAATCTCGTTCAATTTCCATATAAAATCAAAATATACAAATACGTATATAACTAAAATCAATACTATTATTTTGACACTCTTTTCGAATAATATAACATCTTAAAAATATAAAATATATATATAAAGGTGTACACTTTACTAGGTTATAGTGGAATTATAGACCATTTGATATATTTTGAATCTATAAAGTTGAACTATCTTTATAAGACAAGATGTTATTGTTCCTATGTTAGTTAATCACTGTTATATTTATTCACCGTGTTAGTTTATATAATTATTATATTACTATAGGGTTGGTACACACTATTGTTGTAGTGAAATTATATGTATAATATAATTTATATTTGTTATTGCTATGCATATAGATATATCTTTAAAATCAGTTAAACCATCTTATGATAAATATTGACAATTATTTTATAAGCAGCAAGCATACTCGGGCAAAAAAGTTTATTAAAAATGGTAGCTTTTTAGTAACGTTATTGACGTCGTTTTGTGGGCATTCTTATCTATACTAGTTTGTCTTATATCTAAATGAATTGTCATACGGTAGTTTTTTAAGTTTTCAAGTTTGCTATGAGTTGCTATAAAAAGACTATAATATGTGTGTGCAATGCCGAAGACTTATTGCATAAAATTTATATTATAATATGTGTTATATAATCTGCACAATGTCGTGTCCCAACCTTAAAGACAGAATTGAATTGTAAACATAAGAAGTACATAAAAATAAGTTTTTGTTTAGTTTAAAATTAATTTGCTTATTTAATTGTTTAAAATAGGTCTAGTCTTTTCTGTCTGATTTTTGTATGGAAAATATATTTTTTCTATGAAGTTGTTTTCTTTTTTAATTGATCACTGTCGCAATTCTTCTTTCACGTATTCCTTTAATGTGTAAGTATGTATTTGTATATTATATATTAATTATGCTTTTATACAATGTGTATACTTGGTGTAGTAGAATTCAACTAAACCTAGTACTGTACTTTCGAGCTATAAAAAAATAACGATATTAACTGTCAAAAAGATGCTATCTAGCGTTTGATCGTTTATCGAATACTATTGCTGATAATAGAATGATTGATATCAATAATTCTGGGACAATGTTTTTTCATATTGTAAATACCTACTAATATTTTCACACAGTACAATTACACCTATGATGATGAATTCTGTTACACCTTGTACGTACAACGTGTAATAAAAGGCAATTGTTTTATTAAAAATTATTGTCGTAAATACCACAAAGACCTTTCAAATATTTATAATTTGAAAATTTTCAAACGCCATTCCTGGTACAAAGGCTAAAAAATATCGATATGCAGCTATATATGCTGTATTTACTTAATCGACTATAGCATACCTTTTGTTACACGATGTATATAATTATTATTAATTATATATAAATGTATATTATAGATGCAGATATTGTGGCTTCCCGATCTACATGCAACTATACATATCTTGGCTTCGCGTACTAAGCCTGCCTTATTCTAGCTCTTAGCTTTCATATTTCACTGTATAACACTACCTATACATATTATATTCAAAATAGATTATACATTTACTGGCTGAAAGGGCAAAAGTAATATATATATATATGGCATTACACGACATATAGTACCTATATCGTGTAATGCCCTTTACACAATATCGTAACGTTCTCATTTTCAGCATATAGCCAAAGTACCTATAGGCGTTTCTAAATTAAGTGCAGTTAGAACGCACTGTACACGGTTTATTAAAAACCGACCAGATAGTGTTTCTTTTTACATAAAATCCTGGCCATCAAAGTTAATTTAGAAACATGTAGCATCATTCAGATAATGAACAGATTAATCTTACCTACTAATAAATGTTGCAACACTAATAAAATTCCGCACAAAAAATGGGAAGGTCATGCTTCCCATATTTCAAATGGCGAAAGCGCAAGAACTTGTTTGCTTTGCGATCAATAGAAGTGTATGATGGTGTTTAAACGCCCCTATGCTTTTTCATTTGTATATTTCTGGGTAATGTAGGTCGATCCAAAATACCTCGTCTTCACGACAGGCTCCATGCTTCATGGCTTATTTCAGTGTTGCCATAGTCAAAACCAATACATTATTTTGAATAGCATCCCTACGGTTAATAGCCGACTTCGCTTTCAAATGCATACATTGCCTGCGATATGTTTGTTCGGGTAGAAGCATACAAACCTCGTTCTGGATTAAGTTTTGCGTTCTGTGCTGTCCAGTGGCACAAGAACATCAATTCAATCAATAATTCCCCGATATTAGCTTGCAACATTTATTGGAAAGGATGATTGTAAACCTATTAGGTAATACATAACACAATTTACACGATAGCCAAGTTCAGAATATTTGCATATCACAACAGACTATAAATAATTATTTTCGTCCTATTTTTTTAAGCTTGCAATACTTGTACCCAGTAATTTTGAAATAGATGACCATGACCATAGTTTAGAATAACCGCCTACCTACAATATTGATAGTAAAATATATTTTTAAAACACACCTTTCACTTAGTAATTTTCTATGAGATGTTTACTACACAGATCCTCTTACACTATATATTTTGTAAGTATTTTATACATACCTATATAACATTTTATATATTATGGTGTAAACTATTTTTCTAAATATAAAGTGTTACGCGCTTATCTGAAGCTTGTGATTGCTACTCGCACTATAATGCCTTTGCTTCTTTTTAAATATTTATAAGTAAATTCGGCAGACTCTGGGCACGGTAATATAATCTAACAGTATTGTAACTCGGCCGCCTTCATGAGTTATATGCCTACCAGACGCGCCGCATGCGAGCCTGCGGCACGATCGCGTCTGTGGGTACTCTTGGCACAGTCCGCACAGTCTAATGGGTACTCTGCTCGAGGCGCGTAGGTATAACTCGAGTTTCGAGGGTTTGTATGGAGTTACAATACTGTTAGATATTATTACCGTGCTCTGGGCAGCCAATACTATTAGGCAATTAATTACTATACCTACACCTAGAGACAGGTACTGCGCGATACCTAATAGAAGAAGAAGATAAAATGAGTAATTGGACATATATGACTATCTTTGTTTGTTATATGGTTACAGAATTCTAGAAAGAGATATCCAAATAACATTTTGATTTAAAATAATACTACATCATATTTTAATGTCTGTTTTAAAGAAAAGCCAGCGATATTTTTATAGTTCCATAGAAAAATATAGGAACTTCAATGTATTCTTTGGTGGATATATTTTTACGAACCAGTTAAAATAGCCAGAGTTCTTTAAAATTAAAAGCAAGTATTTTAATTGCAGGTCTTAAAGAATTGAATCTCTTACTACTTAGGTAAAAAATTAAAAATCATACCATCCGGATCCAAAATGTTGTGAACTAGTGATTTATCTTTAAACTTTGGATCCATATATTGTGACGTAGATAGAATACGTAATAATTAAAGTAATTTACATTTTCAATTATATTGTGGATAGTAGTGGTAGCCAATGATAAAGTAGATAATTTTGGAATTTTGCGAGTCCCTCCCTAAGTACCTGCTTACCCAAAGATTTATTTACATTTTTATAGCTGTTTTAAATATTAAAATAAAATTTGGGCAGTCGACTTTTTGCGAGACGAGAGTATGACAATTACCTACTAGAGTGAATAGGCTAAAAACTTTTATAAGTCCGTCCTTTAGATTATTCAAAAATAAGCGATACGTATTTTTTTATTTGTAAATTAAACAAAAAATGACCAAGATATAGCTCATTAAAGTTACGTATAACCTCACGCCGCGCCGTGCTGCATTTTTTCGCACTAGATGACGTCACACGTAACTTTAATGGGCTATATCTTTGTTATTGTTTATCTAATCGAAAAAAGAAAAAATACGTGTCCAATATTTTTTTATAATCTAAAATACGGACTAAATAAAATGTAATTATTTTGACCCTGGAGACTACCCTATTACCGACAAAGGAAGAAAATTTCCCTCACTGTTTTTCTTACCGTGTATACCTAACTTTTCTTAACTTACTTTGACAGATTTATCCCTCACAAATAACTTTATGAAAGAATCCTCTGAAATGAAAAGGTCGACTTACTCAATTATTTTATGGACACTCCGTGGAGTGTTTGCAAAAACTACTGCCCAGATTTTTATACGTCATCGAAATTTCAGTATTATAGTTAGCTACCCCCAGAGCTTTTATTCATGTATACGCAATTACGCATAGTAGCTTAAACATGTCGAGCTTAGAATGATATAGTTACATACTACAGACCATAACTGGGTCCACTATATAGAATTAGAACCAGCTTATATTAGATAGACTGGTAACGAAATCCAATGGTCTTCTTCAAAGAAGTATTCATACGAAAAATGGAAACATGTAGTATAGATCGGTTCACGAAAGTTGACCATAAATGGCGGCCGTCGCGCATATGTACTTCGTGCACCAATGGCGTGGCTCCATTTTTGACGCATTTAGGGAATGCGTCAAGAACGGAGCCACGCCATTGGCATTCCACCCGCGCCTCACCCCGCACCTCCAAGGGCACCTAAAAAATGATTTCTGCGCAGTGGTCATCTTTCATGAACCGACCTATATCTAGTGTTTGCTAAATAATAATTGAAAATCGTTACAGGTCGAATTTAGTAGTTTAAAAAATATTTATCTAAATATTGTAGGGCGGACCAAATATTATTGGTAACCGTTGTAGATACGGTCTGCGTTAGACCAGAGTCTAAAACTTTAAATATGTCAGAGCAAAGGCATTTGGCCAGCCCACCACCCAGCGCGAAATGGATGATTTACGTTTTCCAGCGTTTGAAACCGACTTCACTGGATTTGCATATTTTGCAGTTATTTATATTTCAATCCAGAGCATCTGATAGCCACCGCAAATTTAAAAGGGTGGCTGCGTTTTTTAATACCTACCTATGATTTCCATTTTATTTTTAGAAAAGTAAAGCGTGCCGCTGGGCACTTAGCTGCCGGTATGACTTCTTTATCAAAATTACTGTTTAACTGATAAGGATGAATCACACATTTATGGGCTTATAGCGAGTTTACCTATCTCTAGGCACGCCTCACTTTGCATGGCGTTTGTCACAACAACCCAACAACGAATTCACGGTTTTGATGTGAGGACTTGAGATGACAGAACTTCTACTAAGCCTGTTTGCTGGATACGTAAATCAACCATGAAAGATATGGACCAATCAGGACTGAGTTCCTGAACATAACCATGGTGACCAATGGACTATTGGACAAGCACGAACCGTGGCCTTTGCTAACTGTTAGTGCAGCCTCCTTGTTGAAAGATTCCCCAGAACATTCTTTCCTTAGGGCATTTAGCTTAATAGAAAAGTAATAAATATATCTAGTATTATTATAGAATATGTGAATAGAAAATAAACCCCAAGCTCGTCCAATGTAAACGTTCAGTATTTTGAAAATCATTGTGTGTGTAGGTACCTAATTGTCATAGTTATATGGAATTGAATTAATTTAAAATTAAGTATACAGCGACACAATAATTCTGAGTTGTGTTTATAGAATGAAATATATTTTATTGAATAATGTTAATTTGGTTTGTTTGTAATGTACCCCGCCTTATCTTAGGAGTTACGATTTCTACCCTATAGGAACCTATAGGTACTCTTAAAATTCCTTCGTTCCTTATCTTTGCTCAATGTGATTTTTTGGACCTTTAGACATTTTGTATTAATGCTTTGTTCAGTAACCGATGTGCGTAGAGTCCTAGAGTCTGCTGTAGTTCTAGTTGCCTCCATGATTCATCTTCACAATTATTATTGAGCAAAGATTATAATTAGGTAGGTAGGTATGTACCTACTTAGTATGTAAGCTTTTTTAAGTAGGAATCTATGCATATTAAATGAATGCTTACTCATTTACATTTCATTGGTCTGCTTGAAATTATATCAAGGTAAATGTATTTGCCATTGTTGACATATTAGCTTAATCATACCACATTAGTGAACCTAAATAGGTTAATTAGGAAAGCCAACCAATCTGTGCGTCAAACTCTGATCGAATCGATTTCTCATCACTGCGGCAGAACTACGCAGAACAGAGAGCTAATCGTTGTAAGATGAACTTATGAAAATCTAATGCAAATTACATAATATTAATGGACTACCATTAAAAAGTTACATTAATTGGGGTTGCATTTGTCAGAGGACGCAATTTTATTTTACAGATGTGTAGGGAGGGCTAGTGTAAAGCTTGATCCAGTGGGGTCGTACCTCTTGTCCCACGGCCGCCATCTTGGAATGTGTGCTGGTGCGGATGGTTTTTCTTATTTATCTGGTTAAGTATTGATCACACAAAAGATCTTGTTCGAGCATATTTTGCTGCAAATTAAATTCTCTATAACTTTGGTTCTGATACTTTTTGTCGTAAAACCATAAATAAATAAGATTTCTATGAAATTGTTTTCTTTAGGTTACTATAACGTTTCTTCATGATTACTGTTGTCTTTAGTCTTTTTATGAGCCAGGCTGCGTGTTATGATCTAATAGAGCTTCGGTATTCAATTATTGATGAAGAATTATATCTAGCAAAAAACCGTATTTTGTCGGCAAATCATAATTGCCATTGATTTTTCAATTATTTTGCTGCATCTCTCCCCAGAACATTGAGGATCTGCAGAAAATTGTAGTTTCCTTGGCGGAAGATCAACTTCAGAAACCCCCAGAGTGCCGTAGTTTTAGAGTTTTGTCCATATTTTGCCAACCCCTGTTTTCATAATCGTTGTACCTAATGATGAGTAAAAAATATACCTTCTGGTAGTCTTGGAGGCTGCGGAGTCTCAAATTGGAGGGCTTTCTCTTGTTTTGGAGTAAGTAAAGACAAATAAAATGTATTTTTTTGTTTTTGTGAACCAACAAACTAACAACACATTGAAAAGAAATTTTTTTGCTATATATTTCGTTCGATTTTCGTTTATAACTTAGTTATTTTTAATTTTACGACTAAATGCTACGGGACCAAAGTTGTAGAGATTTTAATTTGCTACTCATCATGTTTTGATTTTTTTTCTGTGCGACCAATGCGTGGTTTGCCAAATGTACCTACTAGAAAACCCATTTGTAGGTAGCATGGTACCTAATTGCTAAAGGGTAGGTAAAGAGTGCACTCTTTTCAAGATGGCGGCCGCAGGACAAGGGCTGCAACCCCTCAAACTTGGATTTAAGTTTACACTAAACCCCTTCAGGGATGTAGCTAGACTAGAATTTAAGGTAGGGCAGCATTGGTTATAGGTAGGGCGGAAGTAAAAAAATATTGAAATTGATCTGCTCCGAAGCACGTTCTTCAACATTTTTGTATTTTTAAGGTAGGGCATTGTGATTACAAGGTAGGGCATTGCCCCATAATGCCCCCCCCTAGCTACGGCCATGAACCCCTTTACGGACATCTATGAAATAAACTTGTGTCCTCTGACAAATGCACGCTAAGCCCAAAAAAAAATTAACATTTCAATGGAATATAAATTTAAGTAGGTGGGGCACAGTGACACGAAAAAGTCATTTTCCTTTTTTTATAAATGTGTATTCATAATTTTAACGAATTTTTTAAACCTTCGTAAAGTTCACTTTATTAAGTAACAATCAGACTTAAAAAAGAGATCAAAAATCAGTCTTAAGACTAGTTTATTGTAATTTTCCTGGAACCTTGCTTCTGTGTCATTGTGCCCCAGGTCTGGGGTACATTAAAACACAACCTGGGGTACAATGACACATATAGGGGTACACTCTTCGAACTGTGTAATTTGGTGTATACCGCACAATTTCATTAGCAGGATTTTCTTTCTTTTTCTTGAAATATCTGTATAGTGTACTAAAATTCACATTCTTTATATTGGCTGCTTCTCTTAAGGATTTTCCCGATTCGACTAATTATTCTATTGCTTCTCTCATGTTACTCCCAGTATGAAGCCCTATGCTTGTTTTTTTTTATTCTATTTATCACCATTATAATATAATATATCTATGTAAGTATATTATTGTCTTCATTTAAATACATGCAAAAAAACAAAAGAAATATTCGGTGAAAATTGCCTCTAAAAATAAATTAAAGGGGCACAGTGAAACATGTTTCACTGTACCCCGTTTTACTGTGCCCCAGCACTACCTTCGGTAAAAAATATACTTATGATTTTTTTGCGGTTATGAACAGAGGCAACTGACTATGTGAAATATTTGGGGAAAGGTCCAATAAATACTTGAAAAACATTCATACTCACCAAAGTCACACTGCTTTCTGATTAAAACGAAAATAGTTTGTTAAAAAATTCGCCAAATTATATTAAAAAAACTGAAATTTTGAAATAAAGCAACAAGCTGGCTTTAAACTACAAAATGACAGCTGCACCAAGATGGCGGTTTGGCCGCCTGACAAATCAGTGTTATCAGTTCAAATCAATTGTTAAAATTTTATAGAAATATTATGATTGTTTCACTGTACCCCTTGTGTTACTGTGCCCCACATTACCCTACACTGAATTTTATCGAATTGTGGGAGGTCTGATGGCAAAATAAATAAAACAACGATACATCTTTATCAATAGATAATTCTTATTATTCGAAAGACACAAGTTTTATATTAGATACTTATCAACTCTTTAAAACGATATTTTTAATAGGCAACATATAGGACGCTGCCGAAGAGACGAACAGCGCACCCTTAGTAGTAGGTAATTGATTCAAGTTTGCATTCTACGGGTGCAGAAACCAGGTGCGAACCTACAAATTTTTCGAACCGGGGCAAATCTTGATAATGGAGATGAAAAATAAAGACCGTACACCGGATACGGTACGCCGGAACGCAGAATCTCGCTCAACAAGATCAGTTAACTAGATCAATTTCTGTGAACAGTCCATTGCTGCGTGTAAACCATGTCTCCTTCTCTGTCTCAGAGTGAATTTAGTGAATTTACCGCTCCATATCATGAACGATTGATATGACTCTGACATGATTTTGGCGCCCCTTTGACGTTACCTGTTTGCCCAAAATCACCACTGGCAGAACCATACGCCTTCCAAGTGTAAAACTACGTAGGTAGGTATGTGCTGGAGCTTGGTAGGTAGGTACGCTTATGCAGAACCCTCAGCTTGAGCTAGTCGAGATCTTTGCAAAGTTAGTTCAAAAAGTTTGCAACCGTGAAAGTGCTTTCTAGTCGGTGTTAATGAAGTGTAGATAAAAGTTTAGGTTATATTAGAATCATAATCTAAATGTCTCCATACATCTGGATCAGCAACGAAAAATAAGTATAAGAAGAACTCATTATCTGAAAGATCATAATACAAATTGTTTAGGAATATAGAATATTACCTGGTTCTTACTCTACTTGTTACTAGAAGCTTAGTACGACGACTAGTCACCTGTCTCACCTCGATTTAATCGACGCCGAAGGCGACGTGCGTTGCCCTGATTGGTCCGCTACAACGGCAGATCGATGTAAAACTAGGAATGAGCCAACCAGTGTGCCGTACGCCGACGACATCGAAGTGAGAGTAGATGTGGCTAATTCGTACTAAGCTTCTGCTTTTACATACACTACCTTTGTGAAAGAAGTAAGTGTTAATTGTGAAAATCCAAGTGCATTCAAGTAATTGGGTCGTTGCGCCCTGAAACAAAACATAATACATATCATACCTATCTGACTACTTCGATTGAGAAGGCAAATAGGTAGGTAGGTACACTGCGCCGATCATGTCACCTCGCCTCTGCTAGTTCGCTGGGTGACGTGAGTTCAAATCCCACACACACAGGTGACACGGGACAAGAGATAAAGCGATCGATAGATCGTTGCTCTGAATCTTGTAGTTTTTGTGTCCCTTGTTGTTTGAGTGTTTGCTTGAGTTGCCGCAAGTAGCCTTTTTAACAGAGAATATCACAGGAGACCGGTATAGGAAACTCAAATACTTAACGAATGATGGGTAGGTACGTGTACGGGTGCGTTCGTGTAAAGTTATATGCAAAAACCGACGAGGCGACGACCGCTCTACGCGTTCGGGTGCTACAGGTGTGATATTTTTAACCGGTTAATTCGTATAAATTGGTGGGGTCATGACCCTTGCTTCAGGTCAGTCGCCTAAATCGTCAGCTTTAGGCTACCAAATATTTCACTGCCGCACGGATATTCACGCAAGCGGTGTACCTAATTAGCTGAAATTAATTTTAACGCAGCATAACAACACTCAATGAAATTCATTGTTTCTCATAGGTAATGAAATACTTACCTAAAATAGTTTTGAAGTTTGCTATTATACAGTGTCTTGTAAACAACTAGGTAAAACTATGTAGAGGCCTAGGCCACAGAATAGATAGTACCTACTGCCTAGGCACCGCACATACAGGTATTTGCACGATCTACGCGGCCAAAAGTCCAAAATGTCAAAATAACAATATCATTCACGAATAGATTACGAACCCGGGAACAATATCCAAGGTTTATCTACCTGCTAACCCACACCCCGCACCCGTGGGGTCAGTCGGAAGTTGACCGTGTTACCTAGTGTACGTATCTATTCTCGGCGCTTTTCTAAACATTAAACTTACAAAGTGTTTTTTTATGTTATCAAGTTCTTTTACGAACTGAAAGTAATGGATTCTGATGGACAAGGTAAAAGACTTACATATTACATAAATAAAGTCATGATCAACTATCACACTACATATTTTTTTTTATAAATAAAAAACCCATTTTAATACTGTGATTTTCTGCAATATTTTTTATTTGCTAGTGTTTTTGTTTATGTATCGGGGTAGATCGGGCTATTCTTTTTAATATAGGTTATTATTTGATCCTTTTCCTTATAAGTACTATCAAAATGGTGTCCGCATATGTCCGGTTAGATACATTTTTGAGAGATCAAAGATATTTAGCGAAATTTCGTCTAAAATTGAAAATGTTTTCAGCGACTTTTAACACAGTTTATGTTTGATTAAGGTTCACAGGAAGCATCAGGAGTAAGGATTGTGACACCACAATACTTATTTGACCTCATGACGAACGAAAATTTGCCTAATTTAGATACCAAATTAAAATATATAAAGGATCATATTTTGTCATGTGAAGGTTACAATGATGACCAAATTGCTGTTCTAGTGGCAAAGGTGGACGAAAGCTCATTATCAAAAAGATAAATTTATAAAAAACAAGCAGTGTTGGTTGGATGGTACTTTTGAAATACCTGTTGTTGATACACAAAAACGGCCAGGGCGACCATCCAAGTTGTTCGAAGACGCAAGTTAAAGGAGCAAGAGGCGAAAGTCTGAAGAACTTCGTTCTAATTTTGAATCTGGTAAAAAGGATGCATCAAATGTCCTAAGAGATATTACTAGTTCTCCAACACGAGCAACTAAATATAAAAAGGCATTTTATCATTTGAAATCAGAAAAAGGGCAGCCCTCCTTGACACTAATGCAAGCTTTGGAAATGTTTGTAGATACCGATTGGCCACAAGGACAGTACGAAATTATAAGAACGAGTCATAAGAAGTTTTCCCGTGCTATAGTACCTTACAGAAAGCTAAGAAGAAATGTTACGAATGACGACGAACGACAATGACGAAGAAAGCCAAAAAACTTAGAATTAAAACCAAAAAACTTTTTTTATGTTTATGTTTTTTTTTTTTGTTTTTGAAAATAATAGTAAAAAGAAAAAAAAATAGTTTGTTTGTTTATTTACAGTGTTTAGATACCAATTAAGCATTAAAATAATTTTGGCCGCGTTGATCGTGAAAATACCTGTATGTGCACCGCTCACCTGATTATTATAAACAGCATTAGTCTTCTGACCTCCTCGTCGCTTTCATACCACAGACTTTGATAAGCTGCGTCGGCCACTTCAGTGCTCTGGAATGCAACATACCCAAAAAGAAATTAATTTAATTTTTTTGATGATCCCGTACTAGGAATAAATCCTGTGTCGCGAGTGACCATACAAACATAGGTAGGTACAATCAACGGAAATAAATAACATCCAGACTCGAAACAATAATTTATGGTGGTTTTAGGTACCTACTATCAAAAAAGTCGGCGGTGGGCCAGTTTAAAAAAAAACCCTTGGCTCGCTCATATCATGGAGTCGAGGCACACTAGAAACTGGTTTTGTATACGAGTGTCAGTGTGTGTGTAAAGTAGCACTGGAAGCGACGATGTTTTGCTGAGCGATTTTCGCCCTTAAGGAGGTCTAGCGGGAAGTTGTTCGACTGTACACAAAGTGATGTCTCGTTTTAGGATCGAAACCACAACACCCGGCGGAGTGTCATGCTTTGAGGCGACCACATGAACCATTCGTGCAGTCAATCAAGATGATTAGGTTATGAAGAGAGTGTCTTCTAAAAGAGTCCCTTCGTAGCAAGTGTGCAGTACCTATACTAAGTGCTCTTGTGAATAAGAGATGAATCCTACCATGTCACACAGCGCTTGTCCAGCGAGCGACAAGACGAAAATGGTGAACACAGCACTCAACACAGTCAGTAGGTTAGCTATCGTCTCCGCTAAGCCACCGTACACCTGCCGAACAAAAATTTGTGTTACCAGGAGAATGAAGCTGAAAAAGCCCAGTGGAGAGACCGTAAACCTGCCACGGCCTATTCGGCTGATATGACACATCATAAGCATAGAGCATAGATATTTACATAGAGGCGCATTTCTTATGGGCGCTCTGTAGACAAAGTTTCTTTGAGCCAAATTGCCGTTTGGCGGCGTGGCTGTCGCGCTGTGACGGCTGTCTCTATGAGTGCAAGAGAGACGAACGTTCCTTCTATGTTCCTCCTGTGTATCTTAACTACGAGAGCAAGAGAGACAGAGAACGACGCCAGCGCCGCCAACGGCGCCAACTACGTACTACACTGACGACAGTCGCCAACACGCCACTTGGAATCGGCACACGAAATCCTTAAGAAATGCGCTTCGATATGTAAATCTGTGTTCATTGCCGTAAGTGCCGAACTTACGCTCGTGCTCTACTACTAGAAAAGTTGTCGCTGAACTTACGCCCGACCGAAGTAACGCTGTACGCTTTATGGCAACGTAATTTCGGTACCATGTGTCGTCAGTAATTCAAATAGCATTGCAGGCGTAATCATGTCATACTTTGGTCGCCTAACTTCGGCATAGTGTGTTTAGATACTTACAATATTGTCTTATATTTACTCCAGGAACCAATCCTGGAAAATCGCATTTAATTCCATCATCATCGGCCCTGTATTTAAACTGTCCCACTGCTGGGCACGGGCCTCTTCTCACTATGAGAAGAGTAAGGCCATAGTCCACCATGCTGGCCAAGTGCGGGTTGGCAGACTTCACATGTCTTTCGAGAACATTATGGAGAACTCTCAGACATGCAGGTTTCCTCACGATGTTTTCCTTCACCGTTTAGCAAGCGATAATTAACAATTGAATACGCACGTAACTTCGAAAAGTCATTGGTGCGCGCCGTGGATTCGAACCCGAGACCTCTGCGTAGCAGTCCGTCGGTGTCACCACTGGGCTATCGCTGCTAGCCTCGTTCATTTAATTCCGTTACGGGGCAAATCTAATCAAAAGTTGGGATACAACGTTCAACGAACATTTTATATTGTTACGAATTGAAAATAACGCCATCTATCAGTGAATGGGAGAACTACATGAGATTAGATGTATCGGTTGTTTAACCCCTTGTATGCCGGAACGCATATCTACGCGAGACACAATAGCTTTTTAATTGTGTCTGGTATTCCGGCATACGAGAGGTTAAGGCTGTTTCATCTATCCTCTAATAGATGGCGTAGGTGTAAATAGAACATTTACGCAATTCTAGAAACACCTTACACGTTTCCAGAAATATCGTGAGTCGTCTCGAAAAGCCTAGTGATGTTATCCGGCCAGTATAAATAGAGCGGGAGCGAACGGACCGGACACAGTTCAATTGAATACGGAAAGCGATCAACAAGAAGCGAAGAAATAAGTCGGAAGTGTTTAGTGTTGTTCTAGTGGTGTGAATAGTGTGTTTTATTAGTGAAGTGAAAAATTAAGTGTGTGTATCTAGTGTTTGTGTATAAATAAAGTTCAGTTTAAGTGGCATAGTGAGTTATAATTTATCGTCGAACCCCAGCTCGTAACAAATTGGTGTCAGAAGAAAGGGATAAATTATGCCGGTTATGCCGAAAGAAGAAACTGAAGGAGTGCGCACCAGGAACCAGCGCCAGCAAGACCTGGACCAGAGACGCTTCGGAGACGTTCCTACTCCATCGTCTGGTGGACCAGGCAACTCCGCGGCTGTAGTGGAGCCTGCAAGCGCCACACACTCCGTGACGGTGCCCGACATCGCGGCTCTGATGGCGTTCATGCAGGAGCAGGCCCGCCGTCAGGAGGAGCAGGCCCGCCGTCAGGAGGAGCAGGCCCGCCGTCAGGAGGAGCAGGCCCGCCGTCAACAGGAGCACGCGCGCCGCCTGGAGGAACAGCTACAGCGCGACAAGGAGGAGCAGGCCCGCCGTTTGGAGGAACAGCTGGTGGTGATGAAAGACCTCAGCGCCGCTGTAGGGAAGGACCTGAAGGTGGTAAAGGAGGAGCTCCAGCAGCACGAGGCTCGTATCAGCGACGTGGAGAAGCTCGTACACGACCAGCTTGAGACTCGCGTCGCCTCTATAGAGAAGCGTGTACACGACCATCACGAGACCTGTGTCGCTGAAGTGGAGAGGAGATTGCGTGGGCTCGAAGTAACACCAGCGGCTGTAGCGCCCTCACCTCGTGGATTTAAGGTTCCACCATTTGATGGCTCGTCATCATGGTCTGCATACAAGATCCAGTTTGAGGCTGTGATGCGATCGAATGGGTGGACCAAAGAACAGGCCTTCACCGCCCTAACCTTGGGCCTTCGTGATCAGGCCTCGACCGTGTTGGAGGTGCTCGGGCAAGACGTCACCTACGAGAAGCTTCTGGAGGCGTTGGAGGCGAGGTACGGAGACGCGCACCTCGAACATGTGTATCGTGCTCAGCTGAAGGACAGGACACAACGCACCGGAGAAACTCTGCAGCAGTGGGCTCTAGAGGTGGAAAGGCTGGTCAGGAAGGCATACCAGTCGTCGCCTGCGCTTATTGACGGGATCCTCGTACAAGCGTTTACGGATGGGATCCGGGACCTGGAAGTTAGAGCAGCGGTAAGACTTGGGCACTTCAAGTCCCTGAAGGAAGCCTTAGCCTACGCTCTGGAGGTGGAAGCAGCGCGTCACGAGGATCGAACTTACCGTATCAGGGAAGTTGTTTCTTCACCACGGTGCTACAACTGCGGGGAAAGAGGCCATATCCGCTTGAGCTGCCCAAAGCGTAAGCGGCACGTTGGTACCCTGTCTCCACCAAAGGGGTCACCTGACGTACCTGTCTGGCGGCAAGAGCAACGTAGCGCAGATGCTCTGACGTGTAGGCCTTACCCCGACCAACGCAAACATTGTGCCCGACAGGAAGCGAAGCCGGCAGCGCTAGTGAGAATGTTGAAGACGGATCTGAGCGACGGATGGAAAGAAGCTTTGCAGCGTGCTCAGCAAGAAGACAAGGACGTACAGCCGATTCTCAAATGGAAGAAATCAGGCGCTCCTAGGCCCAAATGGAGTGATATCGCAGCAATGAGCCCTGTCACCAAAGGTTATTGGGCACAGTGGGAAAGCTTGGTTGTCCAGGATGGAGTTCTGTGCCGCAAATGGGAAAATGCTCGAGGTAACCAATGCCATCTGCAAATGGTAGTGCCCAAGACTAAGGTGCCGGAAGTACTACGGCTCTATCACAATGGTGCTTCAGGAGGTCACATGGGTGTTAAGAAGACGCTTACTAAGGTCCGAGAGCGGTTTTATTGGCTCCACTGTCGGAATGACGTCGAGGATTGGTGCCGCAAATGCACAAGTTGTGCGGCTGTGAAGGGGCCACATACTCGTAGCAGAGGTGCATTCAAGGTGTGCAATCTAGAAGCTCCATGGGGGTCGGGACGGCGGATGTCTGGGAGGATGAGGACTCGCTGCGACCGGAGGGCGAACAACAAGGGCTTCGATGAGGGGTCATTGGTGTGGCTTCATGGCCCAGAACGAAGCAAAGGAAAATCGCCTAAGTTACAAGCCAGATGGGACGGGCCATATCGCATAATTACCAGGATGAACGACGTCACCTATCGAATCCAGAAGGGGTCGCGAGGTGCACCGAAGATAGTTCATGTGGACCGGTTGGCTCGTTACTATGGGTCTAACGATGTTCGAGACGAACACGTTTAAGAGGGAGGCCGTGTTACGAATTGAAAATAACGCCATCTATCAGTGAATGGGAGAACTACATGAGATTAGATGTATCAGTTGTTTAAGGCTGTTTCATCTATCCTCTAATAGATGGCGTAGGTGTAAATAGAACATTTACGCAATTCTAGAAACACCTTACACGTTTCCAGAAATATCGTGAGTCGTCTCGAAAAGCCTAGTGATGTTATCCGGCCAGTATAAATAGAGCGGGAGCGAACGGACCGGACACAGTTCAATTGAATACGGAAAGCGATCAACAAGAAGCGAAGAAATAAGACGGAAGTGTTTAGTCTTGTTCTAGTGGTGTGAATAGTGTGTTTTATTAGTGAAGTGAAAAATTAAGTGTGTGTATCTAGTGTTTGTGTATAAATAAAGTTCAGTTTAAGTGGCATAGTGAGTTATAATTTATCGTCGAACCCCAGCTCGTAACAATATCTACTACTAACATATTGAATCATGAAGTAACTGTAACAAATAGTAAATCGCGCGAGCTAAATTCTATATTTCTGTCACCAGTTGATGAAGTATACATCAAAAAAATAATAACTTCTTTAGCCAATACAAGAACAGAGGGTTATGACTCTATTAGTACAAATGTTATTAAAGCGTGCAAAGATAAACTCTGTCCTTTCCTAGTATATCTTATCAACCTATCATTCGAAAGTGGTACATTTCCAGACAAGCTAAAATACGCAATTGTAAAGCCTCTATACAAAAAGGGTGATAAGCAAGACATTTGTAACTATCGACCAGTAACAATATTATCCGTATTTTCGAAAATATTTGAAAAGGTTATGCACGATAAATTATTGTAATTTTTAAGTCGAAATAATATATTAAAGCGCCATCAGTATGGCTTTCAAAAAAATAAGTCTACGAAAGACGCGGCTTTTAATTTGGTAAATGAAATTCTTTGGAGCGTAAATGATAAAAAATATACTACTGCTTTGTTTTTGGATATGTCGAAAGCTTTCGATTTTGTATCACATAGGTAATCAACTGCTTAAGAAGCTAGAGCATAATGGTATTAGGGGACTACCTCTTAATTGGTTGACAACATACCTTAAAGATAGATACCAATGCGTTCACCTGACACAGCTTATTTCTAATACTACGCAAATATACGAATCGGAATACAAGCGCAATGAATTTGGTGTACCTCAGGGTAGCGTATTAGGACCTTTGCTGTTCCTTATATACGTAAATGACCTGCCCGAAGTTACAGAACACAAAACAATACTTTTTGCCGATGACGTTTCAATTATTGTGACATCAAATAAATCTGTGACATTAGAACAACATAAAATTGACATTCAAAATACATTGACATTGGTTATAGAATGGTTAAATCATAATAATTTACAAATTAATTTAGTAAAAACAAATATAATGAATTTCATTAATTATAAAAATCAAAATACTGACATAAATTTCGACGGACATATTTTAACAAATTCTAGTAATGTAATTTTCTTGGGACTTACAATAAAATTGACACACAATTAAAATGGAAAGAACAAATTGATAAGGTTTGTGGTAAAATTAACAGGTTCGCTTACGCCCTTCATAAACTAACAATCGTTGCAAACAAGGATACAGCCATTACAGCTTATTATGCATATGTTGAATCAGTGCTCAGATATGGATTGCTAATCTGGGGCAATGGAGTAAACATAAATAAAGTATTTGTGGCCCAAAAACACTGTATACGCTCTATAGTCGGTATTGCTCCTGATGTATCCTGCCGTCCTTATTTTAAATCGTTATCCATTGCCATGTTTATATATACTGGAGATTGGCAAATATGTGAAACAGAACTTAGATATGTTCAAACAAGCCAAAGATGTCACAAGTCGAACGAACATTAGAAACCCTAACAGATTGGTGTTAGATCTGGTTCCAAAAACAAATAAATTGCAAAACAATTGCTATATTATGTGTAAAACAGTATACAATAAGATACCTCAACAAATAAAAGGATTACCGCTAAAGCAATTTTCATATGCACTAAAAAAATGGCTTTTGGAAAATACATTCTATTCTGTTAAAGAGTTCTTAGATTCGAAATGACCATTTTTATGTAAATAATATCATATAAGAACAATTGTGTAGAAATTAAAAATACAGATATTATCACTATTGAATTGTTGAGGGTCCAATGTTATTATTTTTACTTTGTTATTGTATTTAGTCATTGCTTGTGAATAAATGAACAATATATTTATGAGTGTATAACGTTAATTATTATGCAGCAAGGATGATATTATAAATCTAAATAAAACAATGATTTGCATGCTATTTCTAATATAGTTAAATAGGCCTGATCTGTCATATTTCAACACCTTTGTAAAAAACCCTATTTATTGCGAATAAAGATTATTTGTATTTGTATTTGATAAGGTCCGCTCATGTGGCCCTGTGGACAGTGGTGGACTCGAGTGGCCTTGCCACTGTGGGAGACACGTTCAGTGCCTAGGACTCGGATACGAGTTCAACAATTCATATATTTCTATGCCCAGAACTCGAATCCGAGTCGTATCTATAAGTAGTTATGGCCGACTTCTAACAATGCCCAGGACTCGGATCCGGGTGCAAGTCGAACCATAGAGATACGCGACATTGTTAAAAAAAGAAAAAAGCATGTAGGTACCTACTTATTAGGTTGGTCACTTTGTCGACGTGATTTATATTCAGTGCCCCTTCAATACAAGGGCAAGCATTTGAAAGAACGGGCAATTAACGGTTCAGTAGTAGCAGTAGTTCAGTTTACTCAAGAAGTCACATAGCTTATATTGGGTAGGTATCTACTAACCACAGTCAGAAATCCAAAAAAGCAAATCTCCACAGAGGCGAAGGCTACGTGAATGAATATCACCAGACCGTATGTATCGCTCACCTCGTCTGCCAAACTGAAAATAAAAATACTAAATAATTTAAGTAGGTAAATTATTCGTGTTTACCTACAAGAATTTGCCTAACATCATTGTCATCTTTATTTCTTTATCATCAGGCAACTCGGTGCGGTGTCGAGACAAAGGCACCAGTATTACACCATCTTCAAATTAAATTAGTTTTCTCACAAGTCTCATCAAGTCATCACAACCACTACATTTTTAAAGATTTATATGTTTCAGATGAGCCTGCGGTTACACCCGCGTTATTTAAGGCTACCTCGATAAATGGGCTAACTAACACTGAAATAACTTTTCAAATCAAACTCATACATACATACATAGACCCACGCCTGTTTCCCGGAGGGTAGGCAGAGACTACGGAACGCCATTTGCAACGATCTTGACATATCTCTCTTGCTTCATTCAGTACAATAAATGCTGTAGAAGTGAGCGCACTGAGAAGTAGGTATGTGTAGTGTGTCTTTGAATGACAGAGTAAAGAATTGTGTGATAAGAGAGTGTTGTGGTGTAAAAGAAGATGTAGTGACAAGCATCGAGAAAGGAATGCTAAGGTGGTTTGGGCACATGGAGAGGATGGATGACGAAAGACTGACCAAGCAGATATATAAGGCAAGTGTGTATGAGACAGCATGGACTTCCCGTCCAAGACGGACGTTCTCTGACCAGATCGGAGACATCCTTAAAACAGGAAAGGTTAGAAGCACCCTGAACAGAAGAGCATGCATAACGAATTTGATGGGAGTGAATGAAGCAAACAAACTCTTCAGCTTTATATATTAGTATTAGATAGATTAGATAGGCTGTTATGGGTATGTTACAGCCTTATAATCAAAGATTACGGCCAAGCTGTTCCAGTTTTAACCTACCTTAGAATTCTTTGATGAGTTTGTACAATCTTTAAAACCTTCTCGTAGCTCACAGGATCAGATTCGTGGATGTCCTTTTTCGGTTGACCCTCTTCATCATAGATGACAATAGCTTCCTGCAGATCTTCTTGAAGCAGTCGCAGTAGGCAGCTCAGGTTTATAGCCATCGTTGATATTGTTAGGTCGAAGGGCAGGTAGAAACACATTTGACATGGAACAGCTAAAACGGAGCGCTTATGATTGATATTGAATTACTTTCCGACTTCCTTAGTGATGTTACGGAACGCGGTAAACAATTTACGGAGTGCAAATTTGTGCTCGGATATGTAGAGCTTAAATATAGGAACTTATAGAACTGTAGCGTAGTGGAAATAATACACACTTCTCTCATCACTAATATATGTATGTAAGAATATTAATTATTGCCTATCATCATGCCTATCCTTTAGCTTATTCCTATATCTCCTTTAAGCCTGTGAGCAATGAATACAAATTGTGAGTACGTTGAATAAGTGCCTTATAGTGAGCAGTTCAAATGTCACCTGTCACAGAAAACATTTGGTAGGTAGGTAGATAGGTATAGCCAAGTATAGCGTTCTTCGGGTGCCGTGCTCACGACTTTATATTTTAAGGACTTCTCCGTTGTCATAGTCGGATAGATAATGAGACTCACGTCGACGCTACTTCGAGGCATACCTAGAGCTAATTTGCGGATATACCTACTGGTGCAAACATAATTACGAGCTTAAACAAGTACCCGTATACTTACTACATACAACCTGCCACACATAAGTAAAGTAATACGAAAGGTCATTGTTGTCGGTCCAGATTGTTTGAAACAGGTACTGATAGAACCTGATACCTTCGGTGAAGTAATAATAACCGTATATGACAAACGGTATGACTTCGAAAGTACTCAGGTTCCAGTTACCGTATGCTAAGAACACTGAAAGAAAAATATAGATAATTGTATTAAATATAAGTAAGTGGGCAGTTGAGTACTGAGGAATTATCAACTAAATCATATAAGATCCATTTGTGCAACGGTTCGATTTGGCTTTTTTTAAGTAGAGGCGGTACTGAAATTGGTGTCACTTAGTAATTTCACATTTCTAAATTTACCAGGCCTCTAGCTTATTACAATTGTACGTCGCGTTTTGGAATTAAAGAATACCACTGAAACAGCAAATCTTCGATAAAAAGTGCACCAGTCAGGCTTCAAAAGTTGGTGGCGGGGTCGCGGCAGTAATGCTAATGTAGATCCCGTGACCCCGCCATTCAATGGGATCGGATAGAGGAACACCATGGTGGTTTCAGTGGGTAGTCCCGGCGCTTTTCGTCGGGGAGTCACCACACTCTCCCTAGACTGAGCCCCTTTAGGGACCCAGCCTGGGGGGGTCAGCCCGTAAATTCTTTGGTTTCTTCCATGAGTAAAAAAAACGGCTTAAAAAGTTGGTAGATTATACTGATCGTCTAGAAGCTCGCATTATAACATCACTCCATATGCATAGTGAGTTGAGTTTTCGTGAGTTTCTTCTAATCAAAATAAAGCTGAGAGTTGGACTGTTACAAGAAGAACTAAAGCAGGCAATATTTTTTTAACCTGAACATAGGTGTTGTGTCATAGTTTTAGTAGAAGTAATTGCGTAAAGAGCCATTTAAAAAAACGATTTTACTAAACGTATCATTATCAAAGAATGCTGACTATTTCGATTTCACTTCCTCTCATAAGTAGATATTCAATATTCTTTTACGGTGCTGCTTTACTCATTTCTAGTCACGGCGGGACAGATACTGGAGGATACTAAAAGCCTTTGGCTGATAAGATAGAGGGTCGACGTCAATTTAAATGCGTTGGACTCGCGGTTGAAGTGGTTGTCACTTTCTACAGCACAACAGTAACATCATTTCTCTCTAGCAGAAAAATGGAGATGTCCTTAGTATAATTTTAGCCATGTAGCGTCAGCGTTCGGTGCACTGGATAGCTTGCTTCAGTGCTGGGTCCAGCATTTTGGTTTCCGATGGGTTCACCTTGGTCTGAGCTTGCCCATTTTTCGTTCGATCCTTCACCCTCATCCCACTTCTCTATTGTGCAACCCAAAGGGTGGTAACGCACTTGTGACTCCTCTGGCGTTGGTTGTGTCCATGAGCGGCGTTCATGTCATTTATCACTTACCATCATGCAATCCGTCTGATCGTTTGCCGCCTATTACATAAAAAAGAGGAGGCCAAGTCAGCCAACTCAGTGACTTAACCATAATTAGCATTGATCCGAATCAGGGAGCTAACATTGTCAAAAGTATGGATATATGCCTAATTTTTAAATGTGTTTTCGGAACTAGATTTTAGAAATTTTCGGATTTTTAATGAAGGTGTTTTAAACTGTTGAAAAAACCTTCAATAAAAATCCAACATTTTCTGGAATCTAGTTCCGGAAACACATTAAAAAATAAGGCATATCCATACCTTTGACAATGTTAGCTCCCTTAATTCCGATCCTTGATAATTAGTATAAAATAAGTAATATACAATCCAGGGGTAGTCGTATTCCACGTAGGTAGCGTTTCAACACAGTAGTCCTCTTGTCCCCGACGTCAGCGTCTTTTGGCCACATGTCTCCGATGTTCAGAAACAGATCTCTTATTTTTGTTTTTTTGCGGAAGTAAATTGAAAATTTCACGATGTCTGTAAAATAATATATTAAGAATACAAATTAAGTGATGTTTCTCTAATGTTCCAAATTAAATAAACGATTCTATTCGAGTGATTAAGCCAAAGTAAAGGACAAAAGCATCGTAATGACATGAGCGAAATGGTTCTTACTAGGATGATGTATCTGGTCCTAGGGTTCTTAGCTACAATTTAAGACGATCTATATGATACCCTCAGGCCACAGCTGCACAGGTAGGCCCTGTTAATAGGTACACATACCTATTAATATAAATTAATATTCTTACCGATAAGGAACATGATATCTACAGGCACAACACGAGACGTCTCCAGAAAATTGTCCGCTCTTATTTGGCCGATTATACTGAACTGGCCTATTATAAACGGGATGAAAGTGATACACAAACATGCAAATTTGAAATTTTTCCACGAGAAATAAGTAGTTGGCTCGTCGAAAAATTCAATACCAATCATTTTGTGTAGCTTTAAATACTGACTAAACGTTGCTTTGTAACTTGCTGGTAAAATTTCCAAATCCATGTTGTCTAAAATACAAACAAAAATATAAATTTTATTTTTGAGACAATTGTCGCTATTGAATTCGTTCAGTAGAATGTCCAACTTTACAATTAAGTACCTGTATTTCTTTTGAATAAATTATTGAGACAAATAATTATCATAATGATTGAATTCAGGCTAATTGCCAAAGATTGCGAATGATGGCAGCCTAAGGCACACTTATTTTATTACCTATTTATAATTTCTGGAAATCATGTTGGTAAAAGCCTGATATTGATATAGTCTATATAATATAACAAATAATTATAATAATGATTTAATTCAGGCTAATTGCCAAAGATTGCGAATGATTGCAGCCTGCGGCAAACTCATTTTATTATTTATAATTTCTGAAAATGTTGGTAAAAGCCTGATATTTTTTTTTTTTTTAAAGGTATTCTTTTGTCGTCAGACTGCATAATATTTGCTTTTCTTTCTGGAATAAATTTAATGTTAAGTCACCTACCTATCTACTTAATATTTATTCCGTATGTACCTACATTTTATATCATTTAATATTTACTATGCCCAACACAGCTCAAAATAATATCTTCTTGGGTTCACGCGAATTTTACACATTGAAATCAAAGTACAGTTTACGGACCATGCACGGTTCCTGTAAAGAAACTGAAACGACGGCTATAAAATAAATAATAATTAAAAAATGTAGTTCTAGATCATTCAGTTTAAGTGTAATTTAACTAAAACCAATATATCGCGATAGTATCCGTAAACCGTAGTTTAGATTTTTCAACAGCTCAAAATATTATCAAAATATCTTAGAAATTGAATTTTCAATACCCAATATTTTGATTGCTTTCCACAGTGTGTGTTTAGGTGCTACTTGAAATACTTAGGTATGTAGTTTTCTCAGGCTTTATACGAGACTAGATGAGCCCGCGGTTACACCCATGTCATTTAAGGCTACTGCTTCGCTCCCGAGGTTAATAGCGTGATGTTATATAGGCTATCCTCGATAAATGGGCTATCTAACTGTCTGTACTAGAACACCAAAGAGAAGGGTAGCGCGCGTTAAAAAACGATATTAATTCACCGTCATTCTATTATGTCTATTAAAAAGTGTATAAAATGCAACAAAAATGTTAGCAAGAAAGTGCCTGGATTGGAGTGCAGCAGGTTTAATAAGATGGTACACGCCGATCCTTCGTGCTCTAAGCTGTCAAATAAATATAGCTAACCCCCCTCAAGAATTCGTACAGGATAGACTGGAGTTGCGAAGACTTCCTGAAAAACATCTCTCAGCTCTTCGTTCGTGATACCCGAAGAAGACGATGAAGAGGATGTCTATGCAAGCGCTGGATCTACGGAAATAGCTCCAATGGTTGATGCCAAAAAACTGGTGCAGGATATCAGTCGAGAAGTAAAAAAGACGTCAAGAGAAATCAGAAGTTTTGAAAACTCGCTCAAATTCCTTAGTGAGCATAATGCTCATTGTATCATAGCTTACGACAATGGAGCAGTCTATAAAGAAACAAAACAACAAAATAAAGGACCTTGAAAATAAAAATTACGGCTTTTACAACAAAATCAAGAACTTATAATTACATACCTACATGTTAAAGTCCTGGAGCAAGCGTACAAAGAGTTTGAACAACAATAACTTGGGACATCTCTGGAACTAGCTGGTTTACCTGAAATACCGTTCAAAGATGTAAGAAAGGTTGTAGAAGCTGTGGCCGCAAAATTGAACATGACAGACCAGGAAATACAATCATCACGAAGATTACTAGAAACTAAGCACAAACCAAGCGCCATCCTTGTGGAACTTAAGTCAAAGATGATCCAACAAAAGTAAGTAGACGCTGACAAAGAACACAGCATCACCATGGGCCAACTAATGCCGAACGTTGCGAAAGAAAAAGCTGAAGGTCGAGTCTACATTAGGGCAGCCCTAACTAAGTACCAAAAGATATAATGCTAAAATCTTGCTAGGCGAGGTTGCAGTACTTTTTAAGATTTTTGAACGTCTGAAAGTCCCATGAACTATGATATTTTTAATGAATAAAAATTAAAGTATAAAAGTTGAACATATCTTCTAGTAAATCGTAAAGATAGAAACACGATTTGGAATGATTGGTTCGATAAAAAAAATGTCAAACATGGCACTAAATCACAATTTTAAACGTGTACTGCTTAGAGATTCCATAATGAATTTATATGAAAGTAATATCAATAGAAACAGCTCTTTATTTTAAAATAAATGGTAAAAACAGATTTCGTAATTTCGTTATAATTTTTCTCCAAGAAAAAAAATAGTCAAAATGTTGGCATTATATCGCTCGCCGGCCGTTCATCAGTGCCTGTCTAGGCGTGATTGAGGGCGGACGTACGTCGTTGCTCCGCAAAATCCCCCTCCACCCCCGCATGTACGTTTTCGCAAAAGTACAAAGTAATTCGTATTCCAAACTCAATCGTTCAAACCATAGACATATACTAGTAAGAAACTGTAGACAGGTTACTGACAAGGTAACATGACGGAGCTTACGAGTGGCACGCATCGCAAAAAGCGTACGCACACTAATATAAATATGTCAAAAATGACACACTAAGAATTAGATAAGAAGTGTAAGTGAGATAGCACATCTAATCGCAAGCGCGAAATAGAGATAAACATATACTCTCTGGACCGAAGCGCATTGTGACATCATGCTGACCGTTTCACAAACAATAATTTGACTCAGATGCGACATGATCACTTTGTCTGTCTTGAGTAAATTCAATTCGCCTCAAACTAAATTTGATTCATTCATTTAAGGTAGGGAAATAAAAAGTCGATGTGATTTATTTATAAGATTTATTAAAAAAGTACATTTCATTCAATGGAAACCTGAAACAGTACGTTAATATAAAGACTGCGCTGCGGACCCACCGTAGCCCTGGCAATACCCCTGGGGGTATGGTGGGTCTTTTAAAGCTTAACCGTACTCCTGGCTGAAATGCTCGTAGTGTTATACCAACGTGCTACGTGGACATTAAACTGAACAGTGTTATCTCTCGTATGATAATGACTTACTACTTACGTTTTTGTTTTTTTAGACAAGCGAAGACAAGCGCTAGTACGATGATATAGTGCAACAAGGAGATAAATTAGAGAGTAAAACGTTTAGGTATTACTGCTAATGGTTATAATGCTTTGTATATTATAGGTATAATCTGTGGTGCTTTTGAAGACCCATCATCATCATCATCCTTGCGCTGTCGAATCATTCCCACTAGTTCTATTGAACAGTTCTATGATAGAACTAGTGATACTTTTTTTCCCACTAGTTCTATTAGCACAACTTGATGAGAAGAATAGAACTAATGGGAAACAGTTATAGGAAATTTACCACTAGTTCTATGTATGTTTTACAAGGGTAGTGTCACAACATCGCGCTCACAAATCCGCATAAATATGTATTTATAAAAATGTGTTAAACGAATGAAGGTCTACAAAACAATTGAACGTCTACAAAACAAATGAACGTCTACAAAACAAATGAACGTCTACAAAACAAATGACTACCAGAAAGTGATCAGCTATCGATAGTGATTGCAAAAAACAGGTGCATGCGATTTTCGACCTTATTGACAATTCATGACAAACTTTTTTTTTGTTTTTTCTCGCTTTCTGGCAATATTAGGGTAATAAAATTATAAATTCTGACTAATGTCAATTAGGTTGAAAATCGCATGCACCTGTTTTCTGCAATCACTATCGATAGCTGATCACTTTCTGTAAGTCATTTGTTTTGTAGACGTTCATTTGTTTTGTAGGCGTTCATTTGTTTTGTAGACGTTCATTTGTTTTGTAGGCGTTCATTTGTTTTGTAGACGTTCATTTGTTTTACACATTAAACAAATGAACGTCTACAAAACATATTTATTCGGATATATGAGCGCGATGTCGTGACACTACGTATCATTCCCAGTAGTTCTATTGAATACCCTTGTAAAAACATACATAGAACTAGACTGGGACATTTCCTATTACTTATCCCATTAGTTCTGTTTTCCTCATCAAGTTGTGCTAATAGAATTAGGACAGTTCTATCACAGAATTGTTCAATACTACTACTATACTGGGAATGATCCCACAAAATAGTAGAACTTGAAATTAACGAACTGAAATGAATAAACTAATTACACAACAATATTATCTGGGAGTACGGTTAAGCTTTGAAAGACCCACCATACCCCCAGGGGTACTGCCAGGGGTACGGTGGGTCGGCAGCGAAAACTGTGCAGTACAATCTACTTAGTTGTTTAATACGAAAAGGAGAAAAACAAGAACAAGTGAATGGACTTTGATCATCCGTCAATGTTTGTAACTTACGTATGATTTTGTATTTCTATAATAATAATATATTGTGTTGATTCAACCTCAAATCACTTTTATTACTTGCCAAAAACACACATCAGTGTTTTATTATTACGAATGTCCCATCTGGATACTTTGTTTTTTAGTCTTTAAACACGCACAATACTGCTTCTCTTTTACACTCGCTAAATGCCAATTTTTTACTCACTCTATTATTTGTGATACTTAATTTATTATAAATTGAAAATAAAACGTTGTAATATTGTAATACTCATGAATGAGAAGTGATTCCATAACTTTTAGTCATTTTCCTACTATAGTTTAACTACTTTAGCAAAATCTCATTACACACGACGGCATTTTCAAATGTAACGTACACACACGTGAGAAAAAGAGCGAGCGCTTCCGACCGCAGCGCGTACGCGACTAAAGCCAAATGAGACATTTAGAAAAAAAAAGTTTGTCATGAAGTTGTCAGTTTTTAATGTGCCACTTTTAAAGTTCGCATAACTCATCTACAGTTTTTATACGCTGCGCTGTGGCACACGCACACACGAAACTCCCCCCCCCCTTCCCGCCCCCGCTCACTCGCTGACGCCACCGCCGTGTTTTTGTTTTTGCGGGGGGTGAGGTCGAGCTACGCACCGTACTGCAACCTCGCCTTAAACCAGTTCTGTCAATTCGTAGTGTGTAAAGAATGGCAAAGTATGTGTTAGGAAAACCAATACCCGGAAAATTTTCTATATCCGTACATTGCATGACATCGAACAAACTGAAAAGTTATTTTCAACTCATGCTGAGAAAATACCTGGAGGGTCCAAACTATTGTTAAGTCATAAGTATGCTTTTCAAGTAGGTATTATGATGCGAAATAGCTAAAAAAGAAAATTTTCATTGTAAGTCTACGAATTACTTCTTTAAACAATTAGATACCATCAAAAACAGTATAGGGTAGGCCGAGGCGAATCGGATCAGTGGGTGAATCGGATCAGAATAAGAAATTTGTGAATAATTTTAATAAAGCGTTGATACGGAACGCAAGCTGTTGGCGGCTCACGAGCCACTTCTACCCTGCACCTCCTGCCATCGGTTTCGTTTCGATACGACTAGTACATCAGCGTCAGCGCCGCTTGCCAGTGAGTCGTTTTTTGTGTGCGTTAAAATTTTCGCGCTCATCTAAAATACATGCTTACTATTTCTTGGTGTAAATGTAAGAACTTGTGTTAAATCTTTGAATTTTATAGCTTAAACAGCTTGGGAATAGGTCTATATTAGAAAACATTTTAGTTTTTAAGCACAGTATTATAGGTTAATATGTGAAATATTAATATCAAGTCTTCAATATGGGGCGATTCGGATCGCGTCATCGGGGGCGAATTGGATCACTTATTTAAAATTATTTATTTTACATTAGACAATAGTTAAGTATTTTTATTTAATCATAGATGGTTCACACATATAAAAGACAAATAATAAAGATAAAAACCAGAAGAATGGTCCCCAAATAAAAATTATAGCCCCAAACAAAGTACTGGCCCAAGAAATAATCTTAGGTCTGGCTGCTGACATAAAAAAATTACCATACACGAATTTACAAAGAATAGTTTCTCTCTCCAGTGATGTCATTAAGATACGTGGTAGACAATAAAACCAATATAGCATTTGACTCCACCCCAGTGTAAGATTAATCTTTACGAAAGAGATGCTAAGAAGAAACTAAAAACTGCCGAAAAAGCCGTGAAAATAAGAGAAACTGACTGAATACCAAAGAAAATATAAAGAAGAATAATAATAAAAGAACACCTTGAATAAAAATCATCAGTTCACGTGCGAAGCACAAAGATTTACTGATAAAAAAAATCATTCATCCACCATCATGTGAAGAATGGTGCCATGAAAAAAGTGCTGATCTGGGTGGGAAAGAAGACCCGCATCGATGTGATTTGTGTTTTAGTAAATAATATTGTTCTGATTATTAATTATTTTAATATTGCTTTTGATACAAAAGTCTATAATTCATAAAAATCTAAATTTTATGTATGATCCTATTCGCCCCGCTAATTGGGGCGATTCGGATATTTCTCTCTTTCTACTTTTTGATTAATATTTTGTGTCCGTATACGCAGCAGGACCCTACGTTTAATTCGATTGAAAGTGAACGTTTTACGTGCGTGGTATTTAGTACTTTTCGTATTGTATAAGAAAAAAAATAGTACCTTCATTGCTACAGCGTAATCTTGAATTATTACCCAGCAGGACCCTCCGCTGTTTGAAGGTTTTCAGACCAATAGTATATGTCACCGTTTAGCGACGTATTAGTACCTTTAAAATACCTTGGTTTAATTTTAATATAATTATTAGTTTATGAGGAAAGCGCCTGCAAAACTTTTATCATGCCAGCAGGACCCTTTTTGTTTTGACGCTTTCGGCCCCGACAGTCATATTTCTTATTAGAATTTTAATAGTACTTTTCAAATAACCTTACGTTTAAATCAAATACTTTGTAGTTTAACAGGCAATTTGATTTAAAACTTTTTTCACGATGACCTTAAGATTATACCATTTCAATGATGCTATTATATTTGTCTCTTAAATATTATTAAAATTGAGGGTAGATGCAAAATAAATATAATCATATCATAACGGATTTTGTATTAAATTTTGTTCATAAAAATAAAATCTAAGTACATCTAAAAAGACCGGTTAAAATTAATAAAAATCTCTTTGGAGCAATGGAGCACTGTATGCCTTTATGAACGGCCAGACTGTGCCAAAAGAGACGCGACTGGCGGTTCATAATGGAGTGCTGGTACCCACCAGAAATGAGTGTTGGATAGGTTAGGTATGGCAGAAAAAGCACGACAGCAGAATTAACGCAGTTGAAATGCGATCACTGCGTGGTATGTGTGGGGTGAGACTGATTGATAGAATGCCGAATGCAGTAATGTGAGAGCGATGTGGCCTTTAAGAAGATGTCGGGACACGGATTGAGAAAGAAATGCTGAAATGGTTTCGACACGTGGAGCGAATGAGTGAAGAAATAATGACGCATCAAATATATAAGGCTAATGTTCGTCGACCAAATTGGGGTCGTCTTGAAAAACGGAAAAGTCCGAAGCACCCGTAAGCGGCTAGCATGTATGAAAAGAGTAGGTAATAAATGTAGAGGAAGCGCGTGAGGTTGGTAAGGAAAGAAGCATGAGGCGTTCTGTTGTCTCTACCTACCCCGACGGGAAAAAGGCGCGAGCATATGTACCTATGTGTGAAATTAAAAAGGCTCTGATTACCGAATCTTGTATCGACCACATATTCGCACGTTTCCCCACATTACATCCGTTCGCGGTGGTGCTCGATGTTGTACTGGCCGATTACCGCGGCACGCCATTATATTTACCTGTATTGATGAATCGTGTAGAATTCCACAGCGTGTACAGGCTGTTACAAAAAATTAACATTGACTACAACATTTTTCACAAAGAAATTAAAAGCGTTGAATGGACAAAGACAAAAAGGTATGAACAATCCTAAAGATATTGTTACGAGCTGGGGTTCGACGATAAATTAAAACTCACTATGCCACTAAACTGTACTTTATTCACTAACACAAACACTATATACACTTATTTCTCAACACTAATAAAAACACACTTATTTCACACTACTAGAAACACTACTAAACACTTCCTTCTTACTTCCCTTCGCTTGATGATTATCGCTCCGATATTCAATTGTCACTGAGTGAACTCGCTCGTCTGCGCAGTATTTATACCGGCCGGATAACAAACCAGTTCATTCTAGACATTTCTAGACGCTTCCACAAAATTGTCGAAATAATCGCGAACAGTCGATACAGCAACGCCATCTAGTACAGAGTAGATGAATTACCCTTAAACCACTGATAGATCACAATCTCTTGTAGTTCTCTCATTCAGCGATAGATGGCGTTATCTTCAATTATCGCCATGCGTAACATTATTTTAAGCTTTATTTGTAATTTTTCCGATAACGCAAATAAGTCTGCTACTAATAGTAGGTAGGTACTTAATAGACAATATAATTTATTGCTTGAGTATGATATCAACAACTATTAACTTTTGCAATAGTAGATAACTCACAATGTGAAACAGTTGCAGCTCCTTACAAATAAAACATGTAAAAGAATTATACTGGCAGTTAAAAAGAGTGGCCACGAGTCTTATTGCCCGTTCTTTCTCGTGGTTCTACCTATTGCATTGCAAACGTGGCAGTAAATGTAAATGTAGAATCATCTAGTAATTAACTTTAATCTTTGACGTTCATAAGCGTCACTTTGTGATCTAAATGAATAAATGATTTTGAGTTTGAGTTTGAAATATTGAATAGCAAGCACTCTAAAAAACTTAGATTATCCTGGATTGATGACAATATTACTCGACTCTGTGATAAAAGAGATAGATACATTATTCTCAGATTGGAAAAATTGTTTATATGATTCTAGAATTGAATTAGAATATAATAAAATTAGAAATAAAATTCATAAAATTCTAGAAAAAAAATACTAGGTACACACAGGAAAAAAATAATAATTTTAAAAACCGTGAAACTAGCCAACTTTGCAAACCAGGATAACATTGCCCAAAAATCATTTTTTAAAGAAAACGCTTAATATGGAAAAAAGTTTTAGCTTGACAGCAACTGTATCAATTAATAGGAAAATTGGTTATATTTATGGTAGCACTGTGTATCCCATTAACTCCCAAGCTCGTTCAGTTTCCTATCAGGACTTGTCAAAGCAGGTACCTGTTTCTGTGGGCCAATTTTGTTGAGAAAGTGTTTGTGAATTGTAACGTCATGGACAAGCCACAGGTAAGTAATTTTACTGTATGTTATAGATTAACCATCGTAGCGTATTTTAATTATAGTTGCAGTATTCTAAACCCAACCAATTCAAAACTATTACGGTGGGTAATGTTACCCTAAATTGTTCAAACCTTTGCAGGCCAACATTGCCCGTCATGGAAAAGTGCTTAGGGTTGTCGCGTTTTGATATTTTAGAAAAGACTAACTTTTCCCCGAGGCTCCGCTCGTGGGGATGTCGGTTGTGATTTTAATTTGTTCGTTGGATAGAAATAATTAGAGGGGAGAGGATAAAAATAATTTTATAAACATTTGAGGGCAATTTTAAAATGATTTTTACATAATTAATTATTGTTGTTAAGTTGCCTTGTTGTTGTTAAATGTTATTGCTGTTCATGAAACTCAATTTTTGACCTGTTATTTAAAATGTTCAGAACTTAAAAAAATTAAAACGATCTTTTTTAATTAATCTACATAGTTAAATGTTGATTAAAAGCATTGTTTGATTTATTTCAAAAGGAAGTATAACTATAACACAATATTATGTAAATATAAATTGAAGAAAATATAAAGTACCTACAAAAAGTATCTCTGAATATAATACAAATAGGTAGGATTAGATACTTCATATAAACCCTCTTATTTATTTATTAAACTTCACTTATGCACATAATAATAATGTGTTAATCATCATCTATATAATAATGTGTTAATAATATGTACCTACTTACGAAATTTGCTTTTATTACTATAATTAAGTTCAAATTATTTGTCAAAGAAGACGTCAGTTATTACCAGAGATCGGTGTAGGTACTTAGAGTATATTGGCCTAAATTTCAAATAACATGTGTATAGTACCTACCTAAAAATTAACTTTATTAGCTTTAATTCGGAACGAGGGTATTATCCACATGCTACTTATTTTGTCTAAACTTTCTCGAAGTTTATGTAAATATAGTCTACCTGTTCTGATCCCTGCTACTACCTATTCCGATACTTTTGATGATATACATTCTTACATGGTTTGTTCCAGAAAAATAAGCTTATATCTCGAATTCGACAAAGAAAGTCAAGACGTCAACATGGTTGATTAAAATTGTATTAATTAAAATAAATAAAGAATTACTGTTTTTATTTATTTTTGTTACCTTTACCTAAGAAGATATTGAAGATCATTTTACTTAAATGTGCCAACCCTAGCACTTTTGTAAGGCGAAATGTGGTTTGTATGAAAAAGAGCAAATAGGTCATGGTAACTTTGCCCAGCCACTTTGATAGGAAACCTTTCATGGTATCGCTTTAATTTCTTAAGTAAACGCTATCATTGCCAATATTCTTGTATTGGCTTTTATGTCATCTGTGTAGAAGCCGTAATTGCGTTTTAAATCAACGTGGGTAATGTTGGCTAAAAGTCCAGATTACTTTGCCCGCCAACAAAATGTCACAAAAACTGAATTAAAACTGGGAAAATAATAAAATTTGCCACAAAAATACTTGCACATAACCTTAGAATTGCAGATGGTAAAAGTAAATACTTACGTCCCCATAGAAAAATCACACAAAAACGTTAATTATTCGAAAAAAGTGGGCAATGTTGGCATGTTTCACGGAACATTAAAATAAATTTATCAAACAGGACTGCCCCGTTGGTCTCGCGGCATAAATGTGCGCGTTGGATTGGGAGGTCTTGGACTCGATCCCCGGGTCGGGCAAAGTGTTATTGGGTTTTTCCGTAAGGAAATTCGCAGTAGCAACACGGAGTCTGGTTATGTGCCCGGTACGGCAATAGGCTCGCCCCCTATTAACTGGGACTAAAATAAATCCGGCGAAAAGTGGGTGTAGCAATATACCTCTGCCTTCCTCTTCGGGGATATAGGCGTGAGACTATGTATGTATGTATGTAAATTTATCAAATTATTAACCAAATGCTGGGAAGATTGACACTCTCAACCCTCTCAACCGACACGGCTATTATCTTAGGGTATTCGAAGTGCAAGGAATTACTACCAAAAATATTGCCGACGGCTTTGCAATCAGTTTTGATAGGGCTTTCAAAAAATTATGCCTAACTGTAATATAACATTAAATAATTATGATCTTAAACATAAGCCCCTTGATTCAAGTATTTTATTCAAAAAAGCTTCAGTTAAATAGTATTCATAAGATTATATATTAAATACTGACTTAATTAATCAAAGTGTTGACACTGGTATATATTATCCGGTCGCTCTCAAGGTAGGCTGCGTAAGTAAGACCAATCTATAAAAAGGGTAAAAGAAAAGATTATTCAAATTAGCGCCCAACCTTACTTTCATCTATTGATAAAATTGTCGTAATTGTTTTATGTAAGCAGATCCATGCGTTTTATAGAAATCACGACGTGATTAGCCGGCATCAACTTCGCTTCTAGCCTGGTAAAAGTACTATGGCCCTTTTATCAAATTTCACCGATGAAGTTAATAAGCACTTAAATAAGAAAAACAGGTCCTTGCTCTCTTTATTGACTTCTCACGTGCCTTTGATACCCTGTGTGGCGGGCCTAGTGCATAATCAGCTAATTGACAGATTAGACGAGTGCGGAGCACGTTACTGACATAGTGTGCAGATTATCTCAATTCACTGCCTTCACTGTCAAAATTGATAATATCTGCAGGGAACTAACTCCTATAACTGAAGGAACAACACAAGGCTCAGTAATCGGTCCCTAACACTTCTTGACGTACTCAGGTACGTTAATAACATGAGCAATTGCATCACTAATAGTACATGAAATCAGTTTGCGGATGACACTTGTCTTGTTATTGCTGTTATGCTTATGTGCCAATGTTAAGAATACCTAAGGAGCAATACTTAAAGCCCATATCTGAATGATATTCCTTTTGTTGGGTGGGAGCAGAGTCGGGTAAGTGGGGTAAGACCTTAGAGCGGGTTCACATTAGGTCGGACCACCAGTATATCTGTATAATCTATGGGTCGGACCGATAGTTTTATCGGGCCGACGGACGTGTCGGATGCATATTGGCACATGTATTTCAATAGCGCCGTTCACATTAGGGCGACCCGATAAAACTATCGGAGACGACAGTTTTACCGGACGTTCAGCCACGATTTCTGTCGGATCGGGCGTAATATTGGCGTACTAGCAAGTATAGCGCTGTTCACATTTGTCGTCGCGGAGCGGGAGAGCCACGAACTGTCTGTCTGTTCGCTCAAAACTCGAAAGTACTGGACAAATTTTTATACGGTTTTCAACAACATCGAGAGTGATCCCTGAGGAAGGTTTTAGTGTATAATAAGTTTAGGTTTTGTGCAAACTGACGATATTACGACGATATTAGTTCAACGCGCCGGCAAAAATTGAGCCGATATCGGGAGCTTTCCTCGAAAACGCTGCCAAAACCTTTCGAGTTATATAGAACAAAACAATGTATAGATCTACAAAAAAGTACGCAATGGTACATATATGTCTATCTTCCAAAGATAACCCACAATAAACATATTTTGCTTTTACATCTATACTAATATAATAAAGCGGAAGAGTTTGTTTGTTTGAACGCGCTAATCTCAGGAACTACTGGTCGGATCTGAAAAAATCTTTTTGTATACGATATCCCAGTTATTCCGGAAGGCTATAGGCTATATAACATAACGCTTCGACCCTTTGGGGCCGGGCAAAAGGCTAAAACATAATGTCGGCTAATCTCAGGAACTAGCAGTCGCATTTAAAAAATTGTTATTGTCTACATACATACATACATAGACTCACGCCTGTTTCCCGGAGGGGTAGGCAGAGACTACGGAACGCCATTTGCAACGTTCCTGACATACCTCACTTGCTTCACTCACTCCCATCAAGTTTCTCATGCATGCTCTTCTGTTAAGGGTACTTCTGACTTGTTCTTTTTTCAGGATGTCTTCAATCTGGTCAGAGAACGTTCTCCTAGGTCTTTCCCTTTGTCCTGTCCCATTCACACTAGCCTGATATATCTTCTTTGTCAGTCTATCGTCATCCATCCTCTCCATGTGCCCAAACCATCTTAACATGCCTTTCTCAATGCTTGTCACTACATCTTCTTTTACCCCACACCACTCTCGTATCACACAATTCTTTACTCTGTCGGTCAAAGACACACCACGCATACTTCTCAGTGCTCTCATTTCTACAGCATTTATTCTACTTTCAAATCTCTTCTGCCATACCCAACTTTCACTACCATACATAAGGGTAGGCACTAACACACCTCTATGTACAGCCAAACGTGCCTTTTTGGACACGTTTTGACTGTTCATAAACGCCTTCAGCGCTCCATTCACACAATTACCTGCATTAACTCTCCTTTCAATATCTGCTTCATTCTTACCATCTCTTGTAAACAACGTACCTAAGTAAACAAACTCATTCACTTGTTCCACTCGCTGTCCATCGATCAAAACATTACAAGCCGTAACGTATTCCTCCTTTTCAAAAACAATAACTTTCGTTTTACTTACATTCACTTTCATTCCTTTCCTTTCTAACGCACGATGCATGATTGTTACCATCTCCTGCAACTCCTCCGTTGAAGATACAAGTATAACCTGATCATCAGCATAAAGGAGGCATTTGACGAGTAACCCATTCATCCTTAATCCGCAGTCACTATGTTTTAAATCTTGCAAACAACTGTCCATGAAGAGGTTAAACAGCCACGGCGACGCTACACATCCCTGTCTAACACCTTTATCGATGGTAAACCAGTCAGTGTATGCCCCGTTTATCCTCACACAAGCTCTAGAATCCTCATAAAGGGATTTCAGAGCTCGAATGAGGCTACTGTCCACCCCATTCATTGACAGCACCGACCACATTTCATTCCTCACCACTTTATCGTAAGCCTTTTCCAAATCCACGAATGCGCAATAGACCTTTTGACCTTTGGCCAAAAATTTTCCGGCTATGCTTCGCAAGGAAAAAACCTGATCCGTGCATCCCATACCCTTTCGGAATCCCGCTTGTACATCTTATATTTTCTTGTCGGTTACTTCCATAACTCTTTCAATAAGTACCTTTGCATACAATTTGCCAACAATGCTGAGAAGGCTAATGCCTCTATAGTTTTTGCAGTCTTGTTGCGAGCCTTTTCCTTTATAAAGAGGCACAACTACAGCTGTGGTCCAGTCATTAGGTACTCGGCCGGTGTTCCAACACAAGTTATATAACCGCTGCAACTGACCAACTATGATGCCCTGTCCAGCCTTCAGCATTTCGACTGTAATCCTATCATATCCTGCAGCCTTACCTACTTTCATACTTCCCAGTGCCTTCACGATCTCATCCACGCCAATAACGCTTTCATCATTGCTATCATTACAATTCACTTCAGCTATCGGTGTCTCTATCGCCGTTCTTTCGAATAAACTTTCAAAATACTCTTTCCATCTCTTCAGCACGCACAATTCACCATTTACTATACTTCCATTCTCGTCTCTGATGGATGTGTGTTCTGAGGATTGAGTTCTTCCTCGAACTGCACGAACGGATTTCCAGAAAAACTTAATGTTCCTCTGGAAATCGTCAGATAATCTGCTATCAAACTCATCTTTCTTTTCCTCTTTTTTCCTTTTAACCATTTCTTTCACTATTCTTTTTGACCTAACAAACGCCTTTTTTGCTTCATCTATGTCTACACTCGTTGCTTTTCCCATTCTTTCATTTGCTCTGACAGCCAACCAATCTGACCAAGCTTTCTTCTTCTCTGACACTGCTGATTGTACATCCTTGTCCCACCATGCATTCTTAACCATTCGTATTTTCCTTCTCTTGATCATACCACATACTTCAGACGCTACACATACTACCTCTTCTTTAAAGGCCTGCCATAATTCTTCCATCATTTATGCCATCGAATCTCTCAAATCTTGCTATCAATCTTCGTTTATACTCATCTTTCACATCTTTCTCTTGTAGATTTTCAACTTTTATTCTTTCCAAGACCCTATTTTCATTATGCTCTCGGTGTCGCCATCCTTTAAAGAGCCCACTTATCCGGCTCAACACCAAGAAGTGGTCTGTGTGGATGCCGATCCCTCGATATACTCTTGTATCCAACACATTCTTTCTCAATCGTTCATCTACTATCACAAAATCAATCATACTTCTTCTAACATTTTTCGCCTCTCGCGTATACATATGTATCCTTTTATGATCAAACATGGTGTTTGTCACACAATGGCTCCACTCCAAACAAATCTCAAGCAGTGCTTTTCCATTTTCGTTCACACTCTCATCACCAAATGCACCCCAAATGCACCTAACACCCTTTCAAATCCATCTCGCTTTACTCCCACCCATCCATTGAAATCCCCTAACAAGATCAATCTTTCATTATCCTTGCAGTTCCTCAAAATCTCTCTTAAACTCTCCCAAAACTCCTGCCTTTCGTCTTGCTCATGTTGTGACATACCCGTAACTATATTGACCGGGGCGTACACCCCCACAATAAAGAGACGAGTAAGTCCTACTTTCATTCTCATCCACAGTAGCCTAGCATTTACACATTCAAACTCTTTTACGCACTCATTAATTCGCGCAGACAGTACTACACCAACTCCCTTACAGGCTCTGGTGGTACTATCTACCCCAGACCAATACGCCGTATATGCACCATGCTTGGTGGTGTCACACCCTTTTCTTTTTGTGTCATTCACACAAAGAACATCAATCTTTCTATCATCCATCATCTGACATACTTCATCCAATTTGCCGTTCATTCCTCCACGAACATTCAATGTCGCAAACCTGTTTTCCGTAGGCCGCTTTTCGCCCTCGCGGGCAACGAGACGTGACGGGTTGCGAACCGCGTCGCCGCCGTATGGAGAAGAATAAGTTTTTGTTCCCATAGCGTTCCCACGAGATTTAGGGATCTAGACGGTCCATCCCCGCAGAGCCCTTTACGGGGGTAAGGCGGAATATCAGCTGTGCCCTGTGACCACCAACACAGGCACCCTCCGTTTACGACCAGCTTGCCCTCTGGCCACGAATCCCTCGGCACGGGTCGGTTCACACCTTAAATCGGGGTTTTGTTTCGGGTATGCTCCCTGAAAGTTGGTTTAAATTTGGAGTTTTCCTTCTCCTAGACAGGTTGCCAACCAAGGCTAACGAGGCCCATCTCCCCGAATTATTGTCTATGATAGCCCAATTATTCCGAAAGGCTATAGGCTATATAAAATTACGCCACAACTTTTAGGGGCCAGACAAAAATAATAAAATGGTCAAACGAGAAGGGGGAGGGTTGGGTCAAAGGCAAAAAAAGGCTAAACGAATAAGATACAATCTTTAACCTCTTGTATGCCGGAATGCGAGACACAAAGGCATTCAAAGGGTTAAGGGTATCGTTTTCGAGATTTTCGGGACGCTGATCAATAATATGAAATTTATTTAGTGATCCAAGATGGCGGACGGGAAATCAAAGATGGCGGATGAGAAAATTTTCAAAAGCAATATGGGTATCGCCTTCGATAATTTAAGGGGTGGGGAATCGAAATACAACATCTATTTCGTGATCAAAGATGGCGGATGGGAAAATTTTAAAAATCAATATTGGTATCGTCTGCGATGTTAAAAGGGATGGGGAATCCAAATATAACATCTGTTTCGTGATTCAAGATGGTGGATGGGAAATCAAAAATGGCGGATGGGAAAATTTAAGAAATCAATATGGGTATCGTCTCTGATGATTTAAGGGATGGAGAATCCAAATACAACATCTATTTCGTGATCAAAGATGGCGGATAAGAAATCAAAGATGGCGGACGGGATTTTTTTTAAAGTCGATATGGGTATCGTCTCTAATATTTTAAGGAATTCAAAAACACCATCTATTTCGTGATCAATGGCGGATGGGCTTTTTTTTTTTAAATCAGTATGGGTATCGTCTCCGATGCTTAAAGGGATGGGGAATCCAAATACAACATCTATTTCGTGATTCAAGATTGCGGATGGGAAATCAAAGATGGCGGATGGGAAAAATTAAAAATATCAATATGGGTATTGTCTCTGATGATTTAAGGGATGGTGAATCCAAACACAACATCTATTTCGTGATCAAAGATGGCGGATAGAAAATCAAAGATGGCGGACGGGATTCTTTTTAAACTCGATATGGGTAGGTATCGTCTCTGATTTTTAAAACTCTTAAAAGGCGATACGGAGTTCGCTGGGTCAGCTAGTACTTATAAAGCTGAAGAGTTTAATTGTTTGTTTGAACGCCCTAATCTCAGGAACTACTGGGCTGATTTGAAAAAATATGTCAGTGTTCGATAGCCTATTTATCGAGGAAGGCTATAGGCTATATAATATCACGCTACGAGCCACGGGAGCGGAGCGGTAGCCTTAAATAACTCGGGTGTACCCGCGGGCTCATCTAGTGCAAATATAAAATAAAAAATATTTTTTTAAGTAAGGTAGGTAAAATTATTGTGGTAATCGTTGTTTAGAATTAGTATATAAATTAAAATAATGTTATTGGTAGGTGGTTACGTGTATCCCCCCCGTGGGATCTCCACGTTGTCGTGTTGGCCCCCCCAACAGTAACCGTGGATTGGACACCCGCGGTGAAGCTAAGAGAGATCCCGGGAGAGGACGCTCTGCGTGGGCTTAGACGGGCCTGCGCAGGATGCGTCCAACGGTGCGGGTGCGTTCAGTACAGTTCTGTCTGTCCCTCGCAGTCGGGCGCGGTCGCGGGAGGAGAGGTGTATCGGTGTTGCGTTGCCGCGCGCCCTATCTCCCGCGACCAAATGGGGGCGCACCATTCGATGCGTTGCGGTGGGGCCGCAGAGGAAGAGGAGATGCGGTGTTGCGTTGCCGTCCTCCCTATCCTCGGCGGCCGCTTGGTGTTTTGGCGGCGGAGCCCAACACCTTAATCCGCTGCCAAGAGGGTTTTGTTCGGGGCCCGCCTGATCATCTGGCGGGCCAATACCCGTCGGCCGAAGCATTCGTCGCTATCCTACCCTCCGACACAAATTACGTGGCGTCAATGAAATTGGTGCTACGAAACATAGTTATAATGTTCTTCTGGTTAGGTGAAACACTAATCTATGTATAGCACTAAATATTTAATGAAATAGGATTAATAGATACTCCAAAAAAATATTAAACCTCGAAATCTTTAATTGCCGTGTTTGTCCACACATCACCTTGATGTGTATTATACGTTATTGATAAAAATCTATTGGTTATTAATATAAAGACCTAGTTTTATTTGATACGTGGATAGTTTAAAGTATTGGTACGGAATACATTTATTCATATAAACAATACAACGAATGGTTTGTAAAAATGCAGTTGTCCTAGAACTACCTTTCATCGCCGTGTATATTATGATTTGTGTGTTACTTTTGATATTCCTTAAAATCTAATAACCGTAACCGAAACTACCGGATAATCCGAAATAATTTCATATCCGTATCCGAAACCGATATAATTTTTTTCCAATCTCCGTATCCGTATCCATATCCGAAATTCCATATCCGTAACATCCCTGTAAAAGACTACCACGAAAGTCTAAAAATCGTTCAGTGTGCATCGTTTAAAAGTTGGCTATAAAGTTGAATATCGCGTGATTTCTGTAATTGTGTGCAAGCCCGAAAATGCCTGAAATCTTATTTCGTTCACAACTCAATTACTTGAGTTCGTTCCAGTTCTATCGTTATAGATACAATTCAACTAGTGCTTGCTCTGCTTTCAGTGAATAGCAATTTTATTTCAAGGCAAAAAGTTAAGTACCTAAGTACCTATTATTTAAAATAACCATATTAGTATGAAGGGAAAGCATGTTTTCAAATTAAAATTCTGTCGAGCGAAAATCTGTGGCAAATCTTCCAATTATGTATCTTTCTATAGTTTTATTAGATAAAAGCTTCATGATCACTTATGTTACACTTTGCAGTGTGTCTCACTGCTTTAAAATCGGTAAGCAATAGCATAGATATTTATTTATAGAGATGTATTTCTTATTGGCGCTTTTAAGACAAACTTTCTGTGACCAGTGTGACCCATATTGCCGCTTGGCGGCGTGGCAGTCGCGCTGTGACAGCTGAGTCTGCGAGTGCAAGAGAGACGAAAGTTTCTCCTGTGTCACTTAACTACGAGAGCAAGAAAGACGGAGAACGACGACAGCGCCGCCAACTACGTACTACACTGACAACCGTCAATACGCCAACTTTAATCGGCACACGACATCCTTAAGAAATAAGCTTCTACTATGTAAAAATTTGTATTCATTGGCAATAGGGTTGTTTCCAACTAGTCAAATCAAGCACTTTAATGAAATGTCAAAAACGACCTTTGCCAAGAGTTTTGTACGAAATATGACGTAGTGACGTCATAGTGTCTTGCTGTCAAGTAGAATACTTATTATCACAAAATTTACGATAACAAATGCCAAATCAAGTTTAAACATTAATTGATGAATGAAACTACTATTATTTTGACATGTTTCACTAGAACAAAATACTTGTATAATTTATTTCAGTTGCAGGAAACTTCGCTATTATGGCATACATTTTCGAGGTAGCGCCATAATGTCAGGCGTCAGCCTAGTTTGAGTATTTGCCATGACAGTGAGCTCCTAGCGCCACTGCAGCGCCATGTCTTATGTAGCTTAAACTACCCACTAAAATAAAAATAATGGCAACTCAAAATAAAACAACTTGTATCCATGTACCATTTTAATTCAGTATTATTGAGATATCAAGATGTGACACAAATCAACGGAGTCCGTGCGGCGGCTTCACGTTCGCGGCGACGTTACAAACATACCACGTCATCACTGCATATGACCATAAATTAATAACACCAACATTATAACCATTTCGACAGAGGTATCTTTAATTTTTGGATACACACTAGGACAGACAGACTCGTTGGAATGCCTATACTTATAGAACCAACGAATTTGCCTAAACGAAAAGAAAATATCAGAATGGAACTACATGATATTTTCTTTGCCAAAATATTATGCCCATTCCAAAAGTTCTTTTCCAGAATATATTACCTAATTAATGCCGTTTACTGCCACTCTGATAAACTTATCAGTTTGTCGAAATAGTTAGAAATCGGACAACGACAACATAAAGTAGATGCATATGCAGATGTATTACATGTGGACGGATTGTGCCTTTCTACTGTACAAATATCTACTCTTTTACATTGCAATAACGTCCAATTCAGACTAACACACGTAGACACGAAACGCCAACCAAATACTACCATAAATTAATCAATATAAATTCGGATTTTTCTCTTAACAGATATTTGTCGCTTGATAAGGAACATATGATTTTTATTTTGTTATTTCGCAAGTTTTTTTTTATTTAACATTTAAGGTATGACGACAAATATCCGCTCACAACGTGCGACCGAACGTAAAAGTGTGAAACCGCCGTAATACATTTACTTTTTAAATATAAGTACACTGCGTTCTCCTTACAGTTATGATTGAGTGCATGCGCGGTACGACACCTTAACAATTATCTATTATATCGGCTTAGACACACTCACGTTTATAAAAAATCAGTCTAAAATATATTAAGGCAACTTGAGAATATAATATATATTCATATAATTGTGTGTGGTCCGTTTGCGTTTTCAGTTATAAACAAATCAATCAATCAAAATCTGCTCTCTGCATGAATTTTACACGCAAATAATTTAGTTGAAATTCTGAATGAAACATTAACAAATGTCAGATGGTTTTCTGGAGTACAATAATTCGGATTACATCATTGACGGGCATACTTTTGAAATATTATGATATAAAATACTCTTAGCAAATTCGTGAACACTAAAGGCCTTGCCACACGGCACAATTTTACCACTGATCAAATTTTCAATCGAATTGGCTTTGCCCGTCTACACGACACAATCAAATCACTGATTTTCATTCCATCCACTCGATTGGTTAAAATCTGGTCGTACCGCCAGCCCGATGTACTTGAGTTGGACGACTGGCGTCTACACGTCACGATTTCATCAAGTGATTTAGTCAAGTTGGACGTAAAATCGTGTCGTGTGGCAAGGCCTTAAACTGATAGATAAAATTATTTAAGAAATTCATCAAACACGAAGAAGTGACTGGTACAGCAACACTTAATCTTTACGGATAACAATCTTATTGCAAATTGAATTGGACTTCATGCGTTTCTTGGTAAAGTCTTGTGATAGGTAGTAACAGTATATAATATGCTATTTTAATCTGATTGGATACAATATATAGCAACACAGAAAAGGCAAAAAAATCTTCATCTTTAATATACGGTTTAATTATCTTATGGATAAAATTGGAAAACGCAAACGAGACACGGACAGTGTCAAAGTGCAAAGTTAAGAACCACTTAGGATTTTATACCATTTGTCAAAAGCCCTTTACGTATGTACGTACTGATATGGAGATTAGTTTTGGTAACATTTGGTAAGTATATAAAAGACTGCGATATATGACAAAAAAAACCGAGATGTTTAAAACACAATATAAAACTGAAGGAGATCCTATATCGCTATCCTGTTTGAGTTGTGGAGATCAGACCATTGCTTTGTGATCAAACTAAATATTCAGCCAAATCTGGTTGGTATAGCAAATGAGCTTCAAGTTTCCGAAGCCTTTCGAATCGCGACCGGCCCAATTCTCCTAAATAAAGATAGTTTCGATATCATGTCAGTGTCATACTTACGTCACAAAAAGCGTATTTTTCTAAATTATCTGATAATTGAACGAAGTTGTAACGAGATCGTAAATTGAAACAAGTGTCAAAATATGTGTCAACGACGAACTGTTTATGTCATTAGGTTATCAGAATACCGATTCTGAGTATATTCAAAATATAATATCAATGTCATATAAAATAGGAGAATTGGCCCCCAGGGCAAATATGATGATGAATTGATTTAAGGATAATTATCTTAATTGCCGATTTGCTTTAATTGTCTTCTACTTGATCTCTATAGACATAAATGCACACGATCTGCATTAAATAAGTTACGCCAACCATTTTCGCGACTACCCGATATTAGTAAAATATATTTTAAAAATGTTTGCTTTTGAGCTGTTTGAGTTTAAATAATATCGGTGTATGACGCATCTGGTACTAAAACTTCAGCGTATTGTTCTCTTGAATGGTCAATAATAATGTTGGCCTACATTCGATGGTCGCAAAAGACCTTAGCTTTTCCAGAATAGGGTTGTGTCCAACTAGTCAAATCAAGCACTTTTAATGAAATGTCAAAAACGACCTTTGCTACGGCGTTTGTATGAAATACGACCTAGTGACGTCATCGTTTTTTTGCTGTCAAATAGAATACTTATTATCAATAAAGTGTCGATAAAACACGTTAAATAACGTTTTAACATTCATTGATGAATGAAACTACCATTATTTTGACATACTTCACTAGATAAAAATACTTGTATAATTTATTTCACTTGCAGGAAACTTCCCTATTGCCCGCTTTTAAATTTTTGTCTGATCTCTTCGGAGTGATTACGAACATAGCTATCGGCAAATGGTACAAAATCTATGGCGATATAGAACGTGAACTAACGGATCGTAATTTTTAAATTATCTCAACGCTTTGGGGTTCAGTGACATGCATGTTTTTATTGAAAGTGCTATTTCAATAAGCTTTTATTCTACGTAAAATATACAAACAACGTGGCATATAACCGCGTGTATATAGTTTATATTGAACACTATCTATTTCGAAATAGCACTTTCTGGGTGTACAATGTTTTGCTCTACAAATATCGTATGAAATAACACTATTTGTGACACTAAACGACAAGAAAAATTATCAAATGTAAAACAAATAAATGGCCAACCGGTTTTGAAAAGCTATTTACTCCTTCTTTTAATGATATTTTTTTCAGACTCTTTTAAATAATAATATTAATAATCCATGAGGAGCGAATACCTTTTTTCAGTTTATTTTAAATATTTTTTTTAATCACCTTTTTTACAGTATTTGGTCACATCAGGATATGACAAAAGTAGTGTTATTTCATATGAACAATTGGAGCATCAACTTTAACATGACATATGCACTCCCCGTTAAATTCGCAAAACACAACATCATCATATACTTGCAATACATCATAAACAATACATATACAGTTATATAAAATGCACTAGTATACATAACAACGATGAACAAATATCAACCGTGTACGAATGTGGATAGAGTCGAAAATACCTTAAAGGGAGAATTTTTTACAAAGGATTTATTATGAATATTCGACCGACCGGGTCTGTCGACCGGGTTTACATGACAAAGTTTTAATGGAAATAAAGGAATGCATTACGATGGCCTGTATAGCCGGTAGGTAAGGATGTATTGAACAACTAAACCTTTCTAGATCTAAAGCAATCCCGAAAGATAAGTTTGTAACAATCTATCGGCCGGTTTCAAAATCAGATGTATCCATATGCTACTAGAGATTTGACATAAGCTCAACGGAAATATGTCAAATATATACAATCAAACAATTTCGTGATCGATTAGTTTAAAAAAGTTTCCTTTGGCTCGCTCGTTGAGTCGATGCTAATACCAAACCACGCCCCCATATTAAGTTTGACTAGGGAACTGGACGCGACCATGTCTTGCTGAGCGATTTTCGCCATTATGATGTACTAGTGTCAAGTTTGGCCATTGTACATATTAGCCTAGCTCTAGTAGCTAAATACATGGATAGATCATATATTGAAACTGGCCGTCAGCAAATTTAGGATTTGGACTTACTGTGGAACTATAAGACCTTTTGTCGAGTCATAAGACCTTTTGTTTAGGTGCATAGGGTTCCCGCCAAGAACTTAGGGTCGGGCGCCAACCTCACCTGTCGCGTGGTGCATCTGCCGATCAACGGACGAGGCGAAGGCAAACAAAATATCCCGATAAGCGGCAATAGGCTCGCCACCTATTACGTGGGATCAAAACACTGGCGAAAAGTGGGCGTTTAATATGTCTCTGCCTACCCCTTCGGGGAAACAGGCGTGAGTCTATGTATGTATGTATGTTGTCGAGTCAAAGAGCTCAGATATTTACATAGCGGCGCATTTCTTATGGGCGCTCTGAAGACAAACTTTCTGTGACCCAAATTGCCGCTTGGCGGAGTGGCAGTCGCGCTGTGACAGCTGTCTCTACGACAGCAAGAGAGACGAACGTTTCTCCTGTGTAGCTTAACTACGAGAGCAAGAGAGACGGAGAACGACGCCAGCGCCGCCAACTAAGAACTAAACTGGAGACAGTCTCCACTTGGAATCGGCACACGAAATCCTAAAGAACTGCGCTTCTATGTAAATCTGTATTCATTGGTCGAGTACAGCTTAGATACTAATATGTATGTAAAGGATTTTAAATAATCATGAAAGGCTGGGGCAAAATGGAAATGATTCAATCAATTCCACCTAATACATGATAGCATTTAAATTTAATGAATAATTTCTGACTCCACATTCGACAACAGTTTTACACAATAATGATTATTTTACAAATAATTTAAATACACATAAATACACGTTCATTTGGTGTGAGAACAATAAGGTATACAGGGACCGGCATTTTTACAAAAAACTAATTTAGAAAAAAATATTAAATTAAATAAAACATGTTAACAAAAATAAAAAAGGTTTCTACTTATGAATGTACTGTAATAAATGTTTCTCATATATTAAAGAGACAAATATACATTTTTTCGTAATATTTTTTTACATTATTTACATTTATTTACAATCTAAAGCTAGCATAAAGCTACCCACTCAACAAAGCATGTTATGTTATGCCAGTTCACTATGTTATATCCAACATTTGTATATTTGTAATGACATAAAATAAATAAAATTTAAAGGATCTCCGCTTTAGGATTTTTGATATTTTTACAAATATATTGCAAATTAAAAAAAAATTTAACCCATCGATTTCGGCTTTCAAATTTCGAACATTTATTTGTTTGAAAAATATCAAATCAACAAATCTATTCGGCCCAATTTTATCACCAATATGACCTAATGAAACTAAAGAGGCCTGCAGGCATACCCAACAATTAGAATATTAAAATCATTTCACATTATGACCCAAGAGAATAAATCACTTTGCCTTTACATCAAACGTTGGAGAAACAGTCGAACTAGCTACAAACATTCATCATTATTTACAACATGTACCGTTCATCGCAACTTAACACAATAATACATTACATTTACATTTAAACATTACATTACATTTAAAACGAAACTTAGGGCGTAGTGCGAAAAAAAATAATTTGTGTAAAACAATTTTTTTAAGTCTATTTATTATTAGTTTATTGGTAGACAATTTTATTCATAGTTGCTATTCGATAGTCAGTTTAAGTTAATGGCTTAGGCCATTATACTTTGAACCTTATTCTTCCCGAATAAGGTTCCATTTCATAAGTATTATTCCGTGGCATAAGACTGTCATTATTAGTTTAAAAAAGGGCAGGGTTTCAAAACCTCTCACAAAGGGTGATCGAAAAGGTTGCAAATGAGTTTGCAACTGGTTTTATTTGACTTTTAGCAATTGATGGGATTGCGTTCTTTTTTTTAGTATCTATTCAAACTGCAAATTAAGTCATATTTTGGCTTTTGCTGATTAACTTCTCGAATGTCCATGCGACATTCAAGAGGTAAATCAGCAAAAGCGCATAGATGCATAAGAAAACTCGCTCCAAATGTCTTGCACTTCTTAGGTGCATTATCGTCACGGTGTCATTGGTCGTTAATATTTTAGGCATGACACGCGACTGGTTAAAGATTAGCTTTTATAGATTAGTATTTTTGTCGCTATTAGTTAGTAACAAGCATCATTTGTTATTTGGTTTATAGCCAATTTTGTTACTAGTCGACAAAAGGTCTCGTGAATTTTCATTCATATATCAGTTCATTTTTTTTGTAATATTTCATAAGATTTCGTCTAGTTTACGAGTATCATAAGAACTTTTGTGACATGGACTTACTGAGATTTGTGTTTGTAAGAACATTTTAAGCGAATAGTACAGAATTCAAGGACAAAAATTTGTCGATATTGGAATTCTCCTTTAGGAATTATATTTCAATATTTCCTTAAAAATTTCGCAATAATACGACGACACGTGTTTATTTTAGTAAGAGTTTAATTCGTCAATTAAAGCTGTATATTTTCAATCAAAAGCATACCATTGCTCCATTTGAATAAGGTTCATATTTCATTGGGTTAAACAAATCGGAGGTACGTATTTATGCAACGGGTTTTAATCGCGTAAATATATAAGAATTAAATAATTAGGTAAAACAATTCTTAAAGCTTTCGCAATGATTCATTGGCCTTCTTCATTGCCACTACTGTGTCACCTGTGTAGCCAGGTTCGATAGCAGTGACCATTGATGACAACGAGTTTTGACACTCGTGAAGTCCCGGCGAAAGTTAAACCATAGAGCATAGATATTTATATAGAAGCGCATTTCTTATGGGCGCTCTGTAGACAAACTTTCTGTGACCCAAATTGCCGCTTGGCGACGTGGCAGTCGCGCTGTGACAGCTGTCTCTATGAGTGCAAGAGAGACGAACTGACGACACCCGCCAACACGCAACTTGGAATCGGCACACGACATCCTTAAGAAATGCGCTTCTATTATGTAAATCTGTATTCATTGGTTAAACTGTCTTGGATCCCGCAACAAATTCAATCAGAACTATATTGGAGGAGTTAAATTCATATTTTCTTTCTGAATATACTTATGTATTTACGAGATTGAAACTTGTCCTAAAATATTAGTATTTTAAATCATGAAAGTGTAAAGTCCATTAGAAGTAAGCTCACATTTTGTCTTGCACTGTAATTTCCACCTTACGTACACAGTGTGAAGGTCTACACTTCATCGCCCAAGTCTTGCACGCAGTTTTCGGCTATGGGCACGAATTTGTCGTCTATCTGTATGAGGAGAATGTTCTTGTCGACGTGCGAACGGAGCTTAGGATCTCTGTGGTTCGGCATCCATTTGTGGACCACCTGTAAACGATTATATAAGATTATAAGTATGTACATACATACATACATAACGTCACGCCATTTATCCCCGAAGGGGTAGGCAGAGGTGTATTTCTACACCCACTTTTCGTCAGATATACTTTAGTCCCACGTAATAAGGGGCGAGCCTATTGCCGTACCGGGCACAGACAGCACAGACTCCGTGCTGCTACTGAGAATTTCGTGACAGAAAAACCCAATAACACTGCCCGACCCAGGAATCGAACCCGGGACCTCCCGATCCCACGCGCACATTTATGCCGCGAGACCAACGAGGCAGTCGTATAGGGTTTGATGTCGAGTTTTCCGTCTCTACGCAAAGATGGTATTTGCATCGTGTTATCCCTTAGTCGCCTCTTACGACAACCACGGGAAGATAGGGGGTGGTGACACTTGTATTCTATGCCGTCAACCACACGGCAAAATAATATAAGTATGTATTGGATAATATATAACAGAAGGGCCCTTTCGTTGTCATGCATGCATTCGCGTTACAGGACTTTTTTCTCGGCGCAGTCTTGTGCAACTCTGACTGTCAAGGTTCGCACGAGGGGCGGCAACGTCTAACTTTTTGCGGATCGGGGACTTATGAGGAGCTGTCGGGCTGTCCGGCCCAATCCGACCCCGATATTATACATGATTGCGCTCTTAATGCAATAATCAAACTGTCATGGCAAGTGCGTCAACAGTCAACTTCCAAACACATGGCGCTACTATCGTAAACAAACGGCTATCCTATCGTCCATACGTTTGTAACCTCAAAGTTAACGTTTACATGGGCAAAGCAAGTATATTTTTTTTGCTGAGTAATAGATCTTGACATCAAACCGTTTAACATTTACTACTGTAAAATTAACTACCTTCATTACAAAACCCCTTAGGAGACTATAATAGGGGTGATGTGTGGTGTCTCTTTGACTGACAGAGTAAAGAATTGTGTGATAAGAGTGTTGTGGGGTAAAATAAGATGTAGTGAAAAGCATCGAGAAAGGTATGCTAAGATGGTTTGGGCACGTGGAGAGGATGGATGGCAAAAGACTGACCAAGCAGATATATAAGGCAAGTGTGGAAGGGACAGGACGAAGGGAAAGACCTAGGCGGACGTTCTCTCACCAGATTGGAGACATCCTAAAAACAGGACAGGTGAGAAGTACCCTGAACAGAAGAGCATGCATGAGGAATCTGATGGGAGTGAATGAAGCAAGAGAGATATGTCAGGATCGTTGCAAATGGCGTTCCGTAGTCTCTGCCTACCCCTCCGGGAAACAGGCGTGAGTCTATGTATGTATGTAATAGGGGTACTACAATTAGTATAATGTGCAACTACTTGTATGTTTTTATTCAATAGCCAGAGGTATAAAACCGTCATACACCCCCTATTTCGTCAAGAGATAGATAAACAAACAAATGAAAAGAAAAGCAATGCCCATGAGTTTGTTCCGGACGTTTTTCTCAACGGGTAATTTAGCTACGAATAGCTGGCATTATCTAGAATAGGGAATTTGACTTTGTTTAAATTAGTTACTAATATTATAAAGAGGAAAACTTTGTATTTTTGTTTGTAATGGATAAACTCAAAATCTTCTGGACCGATTTTAAAAATTCTTTCACCTTAGAAAGCTACATTATCTGCGAGTAACATAGGCTATACTTTATTTTAGAAAAAATAGGGGTGCGTAAGATATTTGGGTTTTTCGGGTACGCGAAGTAGTTCCCTCAGGACGCGGGTGAAACCGCGGGAAACGGCTAGTTAGTTATAAAATGTAAGCAAATGTACGAATGTTTGTGTGTTCTATCCAGTTTAGCGGACAAAGAGAATAAAAAAACATAGAACAAACATAGATGTTTTTAACTTACCAATCCATCCATCCCAGCCACAGGTACCCAACTGCCCCAGAAATTCCTCCCGCCCCTTTCCCTCTGATACTCCGAGGGCCACTGTACATCAATCCTCCTCCCCAAGTTAATACAATCATACACCCCAAGCGGCTCAATGATCAAAACCTTACTCCCAACACTAACATTCACTTTCAACTCACTCCGACCAGAATCCGACCGTTTAATCTTAGTCTTTATCTCCTTAGCTTTAGGGTCCTTTTTCCCTTCTTTTTTGAGTATGGACTCTTTATTCGATAAATCTGAATAGTGGGTTTCTTTCAAAGGTATCGCTTCAGGTTTTTCGATGTAACGCCCAGTCAGTTCGCGATAGCTTTCGCGTTCGTGGCGGATTTCTTTGCTCAGTTTTGAAAGGTCTTTTGGTGTCATTTCGTTGACGTAGTATCTGTAAGCAAAAAGTGTATATTAGAATTCCGTTGGTATCGTTGGCGAATTTAAGTTGGGAGATGAGTAGTGGTTTGTTGATTATGTTATGGTAATGCAACAATTAATAATGATTGGAGTTGAGATTAAATTATTAGGGATAGAAGGCGATATGACAATTAGGGTTGAGCTACACCTATCAGCACCGCATCGCACTTTCCTATGCTTCTATCCTTTTCTGTCACTTAGGACCGTTATTTACTAGAGCGAGAAAGAGAGAGGGAACGCTTCAGCACGCCACGGAATCGAAAAGGTGATCGTGTTCCCTCTCTCTTTTTCGCTCTAGTAAATGACGGTCCTAAGTGACAGAAACGGATAGAAGCATAGGAAAGTGCGATGCGGTGCTGATAGGTATAGCTCAACCCTTATTAGATGAATAATGTAACATTCCAAAATTAAGAAAACCATATCTGTACGGATGCTTTCGTGGTTAAATGAGATAATTTTAAATAATTTGAGTATGGATTAATTTCAGAATAGATTTCCCTCACCCACATAGTTCAATGGGAGGACATATCTAACACAAACGAAGAGAGGTTGGGAGAAACGGTTTAAGAGACACTTTACAAAACGAATCAGTATGAATGGCAACATTGCATGTCAGTGGCATATTTGGTGGTCAGTCATTTCTGATTTACTGAGATTAAGTAGTTTGGATATGGGGTTGCTTCCCACCATTTTGTCAAAGCCTGGTTCAGAGGCAGTAATCAAATTTTGCCGTTTGGTTTCATAGCTTCAGCAGTGGCACTGTGTATATCTTTGTAGCTGTAGAACAGCGTTTCTCATTTGCCGGGTCGCGACCCGGTACCAGGCCGTCAAATTAAAATACCGGGTCGCAACATTCCCGCCTTGTTTTAAAAATAATACCTACTATCGATCGACGTATAGTTTAGTGATTAAATAGGCGACACCAAAATATTATAATTAAGTACCTTGTATTAATTAAAAACATGTCTACTATTAATAAATGTGAATTATTTAACTTTAATGGAACCAGCTTGGGTTTCAAAGTATTCAATGGGGTCACGAAGGGGCAATGTGAAAATTACCGGGCCGTTGCAGAACAATGTTTGGGAAACACTGCTGTAGAATAATGTCATAATTTCTCATGCGGTTAATATATTTTTATTGGATGAAACTTTTATATTTTTTTGACTATTTAATGAAAATAAAAATCCAGAAAAGAATATTGAAGAAGATATTTTAAAATGTTCGCAGTTATTCTTACACACTTATTTCGTACCCAAAGCTTAGATTGTCAGTTTATGTAGTGAGAAAACTGAAAAAAGAATTCGAAAAAAAGTGTTACAGCTAAATTAGACCGATATTTCTAATTATCTTTTTTTAAATAAGATATTTCGAAAATATTTTCAATTAACTTTTTAGATCTATGTATCCTGCTTATGGGTATGAAATTTCATTAAAATAATAATAATGTAATATTCTACCACATTCACACAACACCATCTAAGCCTGTCCCAAACTAAGCAGAAGCTTGTACTATGGGTACTAGATAATGGATAAACATACATATATTCTTTTTTTTTGTAAATACATACATATTATACATAACACCCAGACCAAGAGAAGCATCGGTCCAACATTAAAATCGGTTCATTCATTTCAAAAAAATAAAGACTTGAAAGTTTGTATGAAAAGCAGGCGTAAACGCTCTTAATTTATTATACATTCTTCAGTTAGTTGTTGAATATGAAGTATTTTTTAAATAACCACAACATATTACACTAAAATGTGACTTTGCCATTCATATAGATTCTGTTTCTGAAATTGCTCTTGTTTTTATAGATGCATAACAGAAGTATCATGCGATGCGATGAGATGCGATGAGGGGATACCTTTTAAAGTCTCTGTCTTGCCTGGCGTTCCTGTTGGCGATGATCTTGCAGTCTGGTAGCGAGAGGTCCAGCCCGCTCGGAGTGAGGGTCAGGTCTTCTAGTGAGGACTCCGCGCTGCCTGCGCCGCGGCTGCTTGACACCTGGGGATATAAGTAAGTAGATTAATACAAATAAAACATACATTAATAGACTCACGCCTCTTTCCCCGAGGGCGGCGGAGGGGTAGGCAGAGACTACGAAGCGTCATTGGCAACTTGCTTCATGCACTCTCAGAAATATACCTATATGAATAAAAATGGATCACCAAAACGTTTGTACGCGCATAACTTCCAAACGGCTGCACCGAGTTGGATAAATCTTTCTTTTATGTGTTCGTTATTGTCAGGAGATAAGCGGCGTCGGCGATAGCCAAGTGGTGTACGTAACGGACTGCCGAGACAATGGCCTCGGGATCGATCCCCAGGTACCCCGAGCACACACCGCTAACTATTCGAAGTTATGTGTGTATTCAAAATGTTACTTATCGCTCGCTTAACAATGTGCCCGCCCAGTAGATGGCAATAGGCTTGCCTCCTATTACATTGGGACAGAAACATAACTGGGGAAGTGTGGGTGTTTAATACACCTCTGCCTACTCCTTCGGGGATAAAGGCGTGAAGTTATGTTATGTTATGTGATGTATAATATTATGAGGTTTCAGGGCCGCGCCGACCTAATTCTGCGCATGTGTGCGAAACCTATGAAGCGCCTTTTTGTCGTCCTTTTTCGAAAATAATTTTAATAATTAATGCATATCCTGGCCCGCGGCGCCCCTATCACCCTGGCGCCTGTGTGCGCCGCGCACATTGCACATACGGACGGCTCGGCCCTGTGAGATCTCATGGTACGCCCGAAGGTATATGAAGGGAAATATCAACACATAGTCTCAGCCAATGAACGTTCGCTATTGAATAAAGGACTCCTCAACATTTTGGAACCATCAGCAAATAAGTTCAGCTATCCTCATGAGTATACATACACCAGTGTTCGGAAACACGTACGTGCATAACCTCCATAATCTCCTGGGGAATATCATTCTTTCATATATGAATATGAAGAATTGAATACACGACATCCACTTGGCAATCACTAATACCAATGAATACAGATTTACATATAGAAGCGCTTTTCTTAAGGATTTCGTGTGCCGATTCCAAATGGCGAGTTGGCGACTGACGTCAGTGTAGTACGTAGTTGGCGCCCTTGGCGGCGCTGGCGTCGTTCTCCGTCTCTCTTGCTCTCTTAGTTAAGATACACAGGAGGAACGTTCGTCTCTCTTGCACTCATAGAGACAGGAGACAGCTGTCACAGCGCGACTGCCACGCCGCCAAGCGGCAATTTGGGTCACAGAAAGTTTGTCTACAGAGCGCCCATAAGAAATGCGCCTCTATGTAAATATCTATGCTCTATGCTAATACTAGATTAACATGTCATTGCTAAATATACGAAATAATAGGTCTGACAAATTATTAGCTTAATTCACAAAGCCAATCATACAATTATTAGATTTAATGCTTAATTTGCTTTAGTGGACATCGGACTCTAATGGCCCTTTGGGTCGTGATTGGGACAACCCTAAGATAATGTTAACTAACTTACCTTAGCGCTGGCGACGCGTCGGGGCTGGTCACGCCACGCACACTCCCAACCGCTACCCGCCGCACTCTGAACATGAAAAAACACTTTTAAATATATGAACAGATTTCTGGCTTCGCCTATGGCATGTTGGGATAAAGAAGTCCACAGTTGTGTACGTACCTGCGTATCATCCCCGGGGTGCGAAGCGCACACGTTCCCGAGTGCGTGCGCGTGTGCGTGCGCGTGCGCATGCGCGTCCATGCGCGCGCTGTCGGAGGCGGCGAGCAGGCGGAACGATATAGAACCGGTGGGGGCTGCGCGACGCATGCGGCTGCGACTACCCGCCTGTACAAACAATGGATGGATAAGTAAGTGTTAACCTTTGAAAAATACCTATCAAACAGCGATAGTGGAGAGACGGATATAGCCCGGACTCGACCTACAGCGGCGAGCGGCAGCAATTTCGATATACATGGTTCGCTTACTCTGACACGACATCCTTCAGCACGCGGCCGCGGCGAAGTAAAGCGCACCGTGTACATCGAAATCGTTGCCGCTCTCGCCTGCCAATGTATAATATATACAACATAGATATCATAACTTCACACGCCTTTATCCCAGAAGGGATAGGCAGAGGTGTATTACACACTTCGTTAGTTATGTTTTCGTCCCAATGTAATAAGGAGCATGCAACAAAAAACATATCATACAGCGATAGCCTAGTGGAGAAACCGACAGACTGCTACGCAGAAGATCTCGGATTCGAATACACCTACCAATATATTTTTTTAAGTTATGTGTGTATTAAAATGCTAATAATCGCTTATGGTAAAAGAAAAAAATCGTGAGGAGACGATTTTTTTAAGTTCTTCATAATGTTCTCGAAAGAAATGTGAAGACTGCCAATGTGAAGTCTGGCAACCCCCATTTGGTTAGCGTGGTGAACTATGGCCTTATCATAAAATACCATATTTTTATTTATAGTTTTCTCACATTTTTATATAAAATATCTACAATATTATTAAATAAAATAACTACAATAATATTAAATAACTTGATTATCCATTAAAATTCATTAAATTCAAATAGGCAGCGATAGCTTAGTGAAGATATCAACAGACTGCCATGTAGAGGGTATCGGGTTCCAATCCTAGGCGCACACTATTGACTTTTCGGAGTTATGAGCGTATTGAATTATTAATTTAGTTTAAGTAAATTGTCATGATGATTTTTTGATAGTCGTTATACCTATTTTTCGTCAGTAACTATCTCTGAATGAACTGATACTAGTCTAAACCATGGAATATCGCTATGCCTTTGGGTTTTGCAAGTCAGAAAGACGGTTGCTCCGTGGAAAAGCTAATTTTCAGTCAAATCCGGTTAGACTAGTAAGCGGATCCCGGGTTGAAACTGGGATAATGCTAGGGGAAAGATTCATTAAAATTCAGATTTTTAGGGTTAATTGGTGATTAATAGTAAAACAACGTTATCTAAAGAATTGCACATTCTACGAATTGGATATTTCGTCAATTGAAAATTTTGCGAATTGGACATTTTGTGACTAAAAGAATACAGTCAATAGCCTTTTTCTATATATCTATTGTTTAACACGAAAATATTGTTTAAAAACTGATTCGAATTGTACCTGTCGGGTGGGCTCCTTGTGTGGCGTGCGCGCTCTAGTAGCCCTCTCCCTGCGCCCACTAGCGCCCCCTGCCGTACTGGCCGCAGCCGCGCTCCTCTCGTCGCTGCGTCGCCTCGCGCCGCCCGCGGGGGCCACGGTGCCCCCCTCCGCGCCGCCACACGCTACATGCGTATAGTAAGTAAGGTTATTTGTATATCATATTAAATGACTCTGAGTTTGTTTCGGCCTTTCTTCTCAAGAAGTCATTTAGCTAGGAAAAGCCGGCATCATCTAGAAAAGGGTTTTGACATGTATAAGTGTTGTAAACAACCAAAATGCAGAAATAAATATGTCTACCTATGTCTTTATATTATGTATGAGTACACACACTAAGGTTCATTTTACGTCGTATTACGCATGACTCAGTATCTATCAACTCGTTTACTCATACAATGCCGATAAAGCTACTTTTACATGACTTTACGTAGTAAGTATCTACAAACTCGTTCACCTCTCTAATGCCAGGAGTAAAACCGACAGAAGGCAGAAGGCACAAAATTAAGCCAAAAAAAGTTAAATGGTCAAACCACCGATTTTAATATTCTATCTATCCATGGATTTGAAGATTCGAGATACGTGTTTAACATATTTTGCAGCTCCATGCAAAATGATGTTAAACACGATATGTCAAATATGATTCTACAATCTCAAGAAAATTGATAGATCTGATATTAAGTGCAGCGGTAAATTAATAACTACGCTCTTAAGAATATATATAAAATAATTGAACAGTTCGTATAAAATTTCCGAAGTCATAATTACTGAAGTTGACACTAAGGCCCACTTGCATAACGTTTGATTTAAGTCACTCCTTAATTTAAATTTTTTGAACAGAATTAACAGCATAAAATAATTTAACTTAAAAGTATTTAGCGTCCTCTTGCACAACGACAACAACGCTTAGATTTAGTTAAACATTTTATGAGGTCGGTAAAGTAGTTTCTACGTTTTATTTCATGGCATGAAGCCTTTTTGTTACGATTTTAACGATGTTATGCGTATGGTTTCGCATAAAACCTTAGACTATATATACTTTGAGCATAAAACAAAACGCATTATCGTCGCCTAGCAACGAAATGACAATTGACAAATAATAACTAGAAACTTTTAAGCATTAACCGTAGAACCCTACATGGGGTGCAGGTGCACCCCACACCGATTTGTTTTCTAAATATCTCAATTTCTTTAATATCCACGAATTCGCGCGTCGGAGTATTTTAGTTTGGTGTCAACCGCTCGCGTTACGTCAATACCGTGACGAGGGACAGCGTTGTGTGGTCGCCTGTATAAGTGCTGTGGGGTACGCCAGTACCCCAGTGTAGTAAAATCGTAAGATTATTTATTTATTACGATTGATGCATTTATATGTAATAAGTTATTAAATATAATTATTTATTAAAATAATAGCCTTATATGAATTAAATACAGATATTTTTAGATATTATGAAGGTAAAATTTAATGAAGTTTATTTATTTTGTTTCGGAGGGCTGTCAGAGGTTTGAATTACGAAGAAATAAGCTCTATTCTAGACCACGAATCTGGCGAGGAAGAAATAGAAGTTGGGACCAGTTGTAATTCCTGGGTTCTTTACAAGTGTTCAAGATCAAATAATAAGCCAAATATAAAGTTTCAGCAGGCAGTTTTGAAATTAGGTTTGGAACTGATACATGAATATTTGGAGGACCGTCACCGGATGCCAACTTAGTCCATTGCAGTGATCCTCAAAAAAGGACCAAATCCTACAAGTGCTGTTGCTCAAACTACATTTAATTTTGTGTAATAAGGCTGATTTGTGATCTCAAGTTACTGATTCTGTTTAGTAAAACGTATTTTCATGAATTGTTTTTTTAATTTTAAGGATTACAGTAATTTTAGTATGAGGTGTTACAGCACCCCAGTGTAGGAATAACATGTGCGCCAAATAGTGTAGAATTCTAGGGTTAACAATAACACAAGTAGGTACATTGTTATCAGTTATATCATCATCATGATCATGTCAGCCAACGTACGTCCACTGCTGGACATAGGCCTCCCCCTGCTGCGTCGTCCGGTCCAGTTATATAATTATTGATAATTTTCGTCGCTAATGACAAGATGCCAACATCAGTGTGACAGTTCTTAAATGAAATTAGCCACTAAACAGCCGATTTTCGGTGATTAATTTTGGCAGTTCTTAAATCATTTTACTCGACAAATTTTTCGTTGTGCAAGACGCTAGTGGTGTTTAATATTTTTTTTCTCGTTAAATACGTCTTAATTCAATTTAAGAGTCGTTGTGCAAGTGGGCCTAAAAGCTTAAAAAACTCATTACAATACTACACTTATCCTAAGTCGCACCTATATTACACATAAATATAACTCAAGTGACAACAGATATAAATGTAGAATAATTAAATCATTAACTTCAAAACTATCTTCATTTACAAACCAAAATCATTATCTCATCACTTTTATATAATAAACCCTGTACACTTTTATATAATATAATAAACCCATATATCACTTTTATATAATAAACCCTGTCAACGATATTCATCACATAAATAACATAGTACTTTACCTGATAAGTACTATTTAAAATGATTAATTTCTAAGTATAAAATCTTTAAGGCACATAAATTATATGCCAAATTGAATACACATAAATAATATACCAAATTTAATATACATAAATTATATACCAAATTTAGAGTTATTTTCGTTTTGACAGATTTTTGTTTGGACAGATTTTCGTTCCGTCAGATTTTCGTTTCGTCAGATTGTTCTTTCGTCAGCGTGTCACTTTTTATCTCAATCGTACAACTAAGTACAAAACAAAATTCATAGACATATTAATAAAGTATATTTATGTGAAACAAAAAATATATTTGATATATAGTAAATATTTCAACACGTAATCTACTGACTAAAAACGTTATCTAGCATTTCTAAACATTGTATTGTATTGATTAAGTTTTCATTTAAATCGTGAATTATGCTTTTACTCTTGATTTCTTTTGCAATGGCCGATTTAATTCGATTTTTGGTACAATTGTGATACTTCGCATTTTTCAGTTTTTTTTTCTTGAAAGAACGCCTCCTTTTTGAGCAAACAAAATACAAAAGCTATGGTTTTTTATTAAATCTATTATTTACTCGTCGGTGCCAGCCTTCCACGTTATTAGTTGTGCGAAATGATTCTAGGTGGCATGAAAGTGTACCACTTGTGACATTTTTGACCCATTCGTTAAGAAAATAGGTCTGAGTTGAGTTTGACGCATTGGCGAAAATGGAATGAACTACTTCTGGTATCAATTCTGGAGGTAATAATGCTACTCGCGAACATAATCGTGTTATTCTTCTACCCTCATCATCGTCACACAGGTGAGTTGCTTTAGCCTTCTTCCAAATTGATTTGACAAAGTGGAAATAGCAACCACTAACGGTTGCATTGGGATATAAAATAGAGAATAGTCTTATATACGTGGCTGTTGTTTTGTTGGGCAGAAGTACATATAAAAGCGGAACAAAATTGAGTACCTCATTATTCTCTCCAATATTCGCATGTAACGAATAAACCTGATACTTCTATCAGGTTTATTCGCTTTTGGGCATATTCTTAATGTTCCGTCACCGTAATATTTAGTGATTGTTTTCAACAAAATTTTTATAAATGGCGTAGTAAATATTATAATTTTTTCCTCAGTGCCTTCTTCATATACAACAACATCGAAAAATAAATTATCGGATAATTTTACATCGCTGACATTCTTAAAATTCCTCTTAGCTATATTTAAAGATTTGTTTGTTGTTCGGTATAACGTACTCTGTTTTGATGAAAACGTCGGCATGTTAGGATCTGGACTGTTCCGATTAAATTCCGAAAAATATTTTTCAAATATTTTTGGAATTGGCTCCATACTTGTTCGGACTTCACGTTTGCAATCATCAAAAATTTTGTCAGACTTGCAGGTTACACTATCAGGTAAACAATTGTGTTTGCTCATCTTCAGTATTTTATTACTTTGTACTGTGATAGAAGCATTACACACGTCTCTTTGAGTACAACGCCAATTAATGCTTCCGGACTTGTTTTCTTTTACAAAGTTATACTTATAGCCGCCACACATTACTATCTTCTTTTTTCTTCTGCTCTCTATGTAAACCAACTCACTGTTTTGATCCATATTAGTATTGCTATTTTATATCTTACAAAATTAACCAATTATGTGATAAAAACCGTTCTCTTACAATTATGACACGACGACTTCAGGCATTGCTATACTTTTTATTATAAATTTATTTGAGTACCTACTTATTATAATTACCAGCCAGTTATAGGTTCAAGTGCATAGTTTGCATACCTTAAAGAATGTAACATTGAATAAAACAGTTTTATATATTCTGCTCATGATTGTACTTTTAATGTCGAAATAAAAACTGTCGAAAGAAAAACCTGACGAAAGAACAATCTGACGAAACGAAAATCTGACGAAACGAAATTCTGTCCAAACAAAAATCTGTCAAAACGAAAATAACTCCAAATTTAATACACATAAATTATATACCTCTAAAATTACACTAACATAAGTTATTTTACTTAAATGCATTTGTTGCTATAACAACAATATTTCTATAAATATTCAAAAAATACTAATTTTCAAATACTATTAATAACTAAAAAAATAAATAAATAATATTAACCTATAACATTACAACCAAATCTGATGAATAATATTTTAGTATACAAACATTTTACTTTAATTAAAGATCGCACAAAGTCGTCATACTCTTTAGATCTATAAAATAAACCTTATTTAGAATGTATAATATCGTCATAATTAAACATCCAGACCAAAGAAATTTCGTGAGCCAAGTCTATATAAAAAATTGGGCAAGTGCGAGTCGGACTCGCGCACGAAGGGTTCCGTACCATCATCTATAAAAGAAAATCACGTTCGTTGTATGTATACTTAAATACTTTATAAGTTTCTACCTGTTTATTAAGATCGAGTAACAAATTGCTTAAAAATTACGTTTTTTGTATGGGAGCCCCCCTTTATTATTTACTTTTTTTAAATTTAATTATTTATTTTGAAAGGTAATATACAACTACATATTCTGTGAAAATTTAAAGCGTCTACCTGTTACAGTTAGTAATTTTGAGCAAAAAATACGAAAAAAGACACGTTTTTTGTATGGGACCCCCCCCTTAATATTTTCATTTTTTTTATTTTTAGTATTTGTTGTTATAGCGGCAACCGAAATACATAATATGTGAAAATTTCAGCTTTCTAGCTATCATGGTTTATGAGATACAGCCTGGTGACAGACAGACAGACAGACAGACAGACAGACAGACAGACAGACAGACAGACAGCGGAGGCTTAGTAATAGGGTTCCGTTTTTTACCTTTTAGGTACGGAACCCTAAATAAAAATGGATCACCGAAATGTTTGTACGCGCATGACTTCAATGGTATAAATCTTTCTTTTATGTGTTCGTTATTGTCAGGAAAAGGTTCGTATGAAAAAAAAAGTGGCGGTACGAAGTTTGCAGGGTTGGCCAGTAAGAAATATATATAGGACAAGAAAATGAGGATGTCCGCAGCTACAACTGCACATTTAATTTTAATTTAATCGTTTTCCCCAATCCTGTGGCAATTTCGGACAATGCCGAGTATTTTCACGGCAGTAGAGCCTTGCTGATTTCAGCATGAATGGGCCGGCTCGACCGCGGACTACCCTCTCACAGAAAATGGACGTAAACTAACAGTAGGTACCTAAACTGTTGCGTTTCGTTCGGTGATTGAGAGTGCCGGAGGCCCTATCCCCTATTCCTTCTCCTACTCCTCATCTTATCCCTTTTCCCAACCCTAAGGAGCGGCAACGCACTTGTGACTCCTGTGGTGTTGCTTGTGTCCATGGGCGGCGGTAATTGCTTACCATCAGGCAATCCGTCTGCTCGTTTGTCGCCTATTACTATAAAAAAAACCTTCTTAGTTCACCATACAGTCCAAAAGGAACTTAAATGCCAAATTTCAGCTTCTTGCGCCAAATAGGGCCGTACGTTGTTTGTCAGTCAGTCAGTTACGCAAGAATTTTAAGGCGCTGTTATACCTCAGAAGCCGTGAAACTCCTAATTTTTCGTCGCGCATCTAGCCATAACGGTACATATTACAAACTAGCAAAAATTAGAGCTTAAAGTCAAAAGTCTGAACAAAAGACTTTTGAAAGAATTTTTCATGTACGTAAAATAGAATCACGGTAAAAAAATCACAAAATCGAGGCAGAAAATAATCTTTCGTCTCACTGTTTGCAATATTTTGATCGTAAGCTGTCGTATTTTTTTTGATAATATTGTAGGAAATCTAATGAACTAAAGAATTACCCTATTTATTTTCATATTATACCTTTATATTTTGTAAAATTAAATAAAATCTGCCAAACGTCTATGATTTTGACGCTCGGTAGATCCCATCAATATCAAACGCTTCAGCAATTTAAACCTTATGAGCATAAGCAGTGTACTGAGTGTCAGTTGCTAGTTTACGCCCCGCCCAGACCTCATCATTCGGCTATGAGCCCTGTGAGAGATAGGTCATGTCGCTTGCGTCTCCGCTGCACGAAATTTTACGTAAACCTGTTTGTTATTATAATACGCCGATTTGAGTTCGTAATTTCATGTTTTATGTTATAGACTGAATACTTTGAATCAAATAGGCTTTTCATGTAACTATGGGCACATATAATTAGGACCTAAGTTTATACTCTTGTTGCGTTTAATGTGTTATTGTTTCTGTGCTTATAAATATATAACTAGAAGAATAAAATATGGACAATTAGAGAAATGAAGTTTTACGAAGGATTTGTACAAGAAAGCGTCGTAATAAAATAGAAATTCATCCATGGCCAAGTGATTATGAAATATGTAACATTTTTACACAAATTATTTTCATAAGAGTCTTTTATGACTAACTATGTAACTTATATATTATCGATTATGCATAATATAATTATATAAATTATTCTCACAATACATAGCTGCCACAGTTTTCAATTTTTGAAAGAGTAATAACAAAATCGAATCATTTTATGTACCTATATTTCAAATTCATTAGCTTGTCAGAGCGCCTGGAGCGCTAAGATGCCGCCACGGCGAACAATAATGATGACAGCGCTAATATGGCGCTCCGCAATCGGCACACAAGCGGTAACGAATGTTGTATTATTGTGTTTTGAACATAAACCTTTTTAGGTACATCGGGTAAAACTTCGATTATTCATAAACTATTAGGTATGTCTCAGTACATCTAATATCTTTTTAATTTCTAAAATTAATCATTTATAAGTATGAAGGTGACTTCTCTGTTTGCTATAACACAAGATATAGTATTTTTTTAATAATAAAGTACGTAACTAATTATCATTATTGTAATTACAGTGAAGTTAAAGATAACAGTTCTGCAACGTCTTACACACATTTGACTTCAGTCATTCCTAACACGATCTGTTCAAGAGCTAGCCAAGAAATGCCAAATATTTTTTTTTAAAAATTTGACTCAAATTTCGTAGTGATAAGCAAAAATTACAAGAGGGATAGCAGTGACTGGTTCGAATTGCGTAAGAATATGTTGGCAGATTGAAATTTTTGTATAGTGGTAAAAAGAAGAGATAACAGCAGTAAAGCCAACTTAGTAAAAAATATTTTGTACAAATAAAATATTTGCAATGTAAAATCAGTTGCGCATGGAATCTAAAATGAACAACTGGCTTTGCAACAACTGGCGAAGCAAGAAAATGTAACAATCGAGCCTTGTGGATTATTCGATTATTGGTGCCACGCCAGATGGATTAATAGGTCCAAAACGATTGGGCAAATTTAATGTTCTAAAGTTGCATATTAGAATGGCCTGGAGAATAGTATAAGAGCAAATAAAATACAAATATGGAAACAAGATAAAAAAGTGAACTGACTAGTCTAAACAAATATTGTAATTGTTATTACCAAATTCAGGGGCAACGCCACGTTACACGCAAACAAAAGTGTTTATTTGCTGTGTGGAGTGGCGAAAGTATACCACTAAAAATAGAAATTATAGAAAGAGATGATGTTTTCTGGGAGAAGCTTGTGGCGTTTTATATGAATTGGCAGTTGCCTGAAATTGTTGATTCTCGCTAAGCTCAAGGGATGGCATTGCGAGATCACGGAGAGGAAAATGTTTCATCAGTGCTTGAAATTTCTACAATACCAAGCCGTAAAAGGAAAGTAAATGAAACTGTGCCTCGTGAGCAACAGCAAATAATAAGTATTGAAGCCTTATCACCTCACATACTGCCTTTAACATTCGATGAGAATAAAGAAAACCTGCCGGGTTGTAGCAGACAGCTAACTTTTGTTGAGCTGTAAACTCTGTATTTCGTTAATAAATTATAAATGAATATAAATAAATATCTTTTAATATTTATTTTCTTTGAAACAACACATATTTGAAGCGAAAGAATTTTTTTATATTTTTCCATACAAACATGTATGACGAGAGCTAACGAAAAAGCAGTAACTCAAATTCTAATTCTATAATTTTCTAAGCGACATAGCAGTATCTCATGAATAAGGTATATCCACATATATTTTTAATGTTTCATCTATTTGAAAAATAATAATGGGTTGGGTTTCGAAACAAGTCGCCTGAATTTGAGGGTATTGGTAGTGTAGGGGGCTTAAGGGAGTTCGTTTTAATCACCTAATAGTAATTTTGGCTGCCGGAGTTGCGTCTAAATATTTTTAAACAATTTCCAAAATTTCATTAATACTGCGGCAATTATGCAAAACGGAACGTAGTTTTAATACTTTAGTACAGTTTTACAAATGTCTATGTTATGTTTTATGTGAAAAACGTGAAACGAAACGCAAAACTGCCATCTTGGAATGATCATATTGACAGCTGATGTCAAATTTGTGCGTCATTGCTTTCGAGTGCCTAGGGTTAGGTGCGACTGTAATAAGTAACTAAATAGGTTATGTTAGGTTCTCTTTTTACCCTTAATCCGAAAATAGGAGCCCTTCGCAGGGCTCCGTCAACCTTAGTTTATTAAACTAGTGTGATGAATGTGGAAGTTGGCAGTGCCATGACACCGATGTTTGGAGATTTTTTTTTTCAGAGGAAACCAAGTATTTCCGGCAAGTGAAAATGGTGAGGGGGGTTTCAAGACCTCCCCTCCTCTCTCTCCAATCACTCACAACCCCTAAAAACGGCGACGTATTTCGAAACCTTTACCATAATAATTATACCTATAATAAAAATAAACATCCATAAATAAATAAAAGAAATCAACTTTTACTAAACTTCAATTATCTCGTAACTCACTTTAGTTGAGATACGGCTTTTGCGCTTAATAGAGCAGTATTGTGTTTTTTAGGGTACCGTAGCCAAAAATTGTAAAAACGGGACCCTTATAGATTCGCAATGTCTGTCTGTCTGTGCGCCCATATGTCACAGCCAATTTATTGCAAAACAGTTTTGAAAACTGGCAGGAATGGAATTAGATGTAGGTATTCTATGAACTGCTTCACTATTTTTATACAAAAACAAAACAAACATAATTATGGCCTCTCCATACATGGAACTGACTTAATTATTTTGAACATCTTACGGCACGTAGGTATTTACCTACTTTCGTCAACTATTAATACCTATAACGTCTAATGTAAACCAGTTTTGCTCATGACTGCACTGAGAACAAAAATTGCGGTATGCCTATATTGTACAAACAGATTGATGTATGTAATATAAATTTTAATATCAGTATCTCAATTCAATATGCTAAAACGTTTTGCTTGCGATTTTGAAATATTGGAATACGGATGTCGCCAGAATACAGCCGCACACGACGAGAATGAAGGGGGGCGCCCCGCAGTAGACGGATCTAAGCTCCCTTCACCTCCCCTGCTTCACCCCCTCATTTACCAAAACAGTCGCTTAGTACAGCGCCTTAAGCATAAAAATAAAAAGTATATTTAAGTCCATTGTCAAAACCTCTCTTTCATACATAATTCATCAAATTCGGTCGCTAATAACAACATCTACATAAATACAATATTTCACTCACAGTTGTAAATCTTCAATACATCTAATCCTTTTGGTTCAGCGGCAAAGCAAAAAGCTACTAAGATTATTTATCAATTATCAATTTATCATATATAGTAATAAATACTCATACAATAAAATATGCCCAAAAATGTTTATAAACTAATAAAATAAATGATATAAGCACAAAAAATATAATTACAAAATAAAATCGATTTCGCGTGTATTCTAAAATAATAAGTGAATTTGTTAGCGAAAAAGTGTCATGTCAACTCATGTCAAATAAATAAAATAGTGTAGAAAGCAAACCTTATGCATGTCTAACCTCACAGTTTCTTATAATTTCTACTATTTCATCAATTATATTCTATGGGTCAGCACACTTATGGTTCACCGCAGCGGAGAACAGTTTACACTGCCAAACTATTATCGACATTATATTCATTTAAATAACGTCCAAAATCTATCGACTACATAAAAGGGTTGTTTCCAACTAGTCAAATCAAGCACTTTTAATGAAATGTCAAAAACGACCTTTGCTACTGCGTTTGTATGAAATACGACTTAGTGACGTCATAGTTTTTTGCTGTCAAATAGAATACTTATTAACAGTAAAATTTCGATAAAAATGTTAAATAAAGTTTTAACATTAATTGATGAATAAAACTACCATTATTTTGACATAGTTCATTAGATTAAAATACTTGTTTAATTTATTTTACTTGCAGGAAACTTCCCTATTCCTGAGCGAATGGGAGCGTCTACTCGCGAATGCGCACAAATCCGCAAGCTATGCTTTTAGCTGTCGTAGCCCCCGAATAACTGCAAAATTCTGTGTCATTCGATTAGCGATATCGCTACTCGCTAAGTTCAAAAATATATACAACTGACATAGACTTTACCACGTGATCAACGAATAAGGAAATGCTTAGGTTACCATGACAACCAAGTGTTAGCGAATGCCATTTGCTTCGGCCCTCTGAGAGGATCCCTCCGCATTCTCTACGCTGCTCTTCGCTACCTGAGCGCCGACCCTAAATAACCGTTTTAAGTATGTATCTATTTGGTTCTGAATAACTATGCCTAGTCCAAATTTAATAACTATGGTACATACCAGTTTCCTCATGCGTGGTGCGTTCATGTGAATGTTCTCTCAGCAAGCCAGCTAGCGACGCGAGAGTCGACGATGTCGGCTTGCCGGCGCTGGCCAGACTGCCGCGGGTACCCGCTGTTAACAAAAGTTTATATTTTTATACACTCACGCCTGTATCTATCGAATATGAAAGGGTAGGCAGAGGTGTTATATTACACCCACATTTCGCCATGTTGAATTTTAGGTTCTACGTAATAGGGGGCGAGTCTATTGCCATTACAGGGCACATTGGCAGCTTCCGTTAGAGTTCGCAAAAACAAAGTAACAGTATTGCCCATACCGGGTACCGAACCCGGTACTTCCCAATCAGCAGATGCACTCGGTGGCTATCCACTAGGCTATTCACTAACCTAGTATTTTTAAACATATGTTATGGCATTACTTGTGTTTTATAACTACACGTGTGAACATTATATTGCAGGAGTTGGACATTTAAACCATTTCCTTCCTTAGCAAAACGAGAGATAAACAACGACGAAATAACCACCACTGATATAACGAGACCTATATAATAATAATAACAGCTTTCAAACATCACCAGGCCAGGCGCACTTCGCATTTTAGGTACAAACTTACAAGTACCTCGGCCGACCATGTCGACATGGTTGGATTAGTGGGTTGCCGCGCGCCGCTCACATTAGACGTCCCGCATCGAGTGCGACCGCTCCGTATTCTCACGTGCCGTGTTCGAACATTGTTAGGGTTCCGTACCTAAAAGGTAAAAAACGGAACCCTATTACTAAGCCTCCGTCGTCTGTCTGTCTGTCTGTCACCAGGCTGTATCTCATAAACCATGATAGCTAGATAGCTGAAATTTTCACAAATTATGTATTTCGGTTGCCGCTATAACAACAAATACTAAAAATAAAAAAAAAATAAAAAATTAAGGGGGGGTCCCATACAAAAAACGTGTTTTTTTTCGTATATTTTGCTCAAAATTACTAACTGTTACAGGTAGACGCTTTAAATTTTTACAGAATATGTAGTTGTATATTACCTTTCAAAATAAATAATTAAATTTAAAAAAAGTAAATAATAAAGGGGGGCTCCCATACAACAAACGTAATTTTTAAGCAATTTGTTACTCGATCTTAATAAACAGGTAGAAACTTATAAAGTATTTAAGTATACATACAACGAACGTGATTTTCTTTTATAGATGATAGTACGGAACCCTTTGTGCGCGAGTCCGACTCGCACTTGCCCAATTTTTCAAATTATATAAACGTCTTTAACAGCAAAAATGTATCATCACAAGTCTGATGCAAAGTATTGCTCATTTAACGGATGTGTCGAAAGCAACTTGAAAATTTGATTTTATTTAGACTATTTTTGTTGTTATATAGATTTTATTTTTGTTTGTTGAGATATCCCAACGATTATGCTGTCAAATTAAAGATCTAGTTCAAAAACCATTTTATCTGTTTGAAAAATGTAAATCGGTCCACGCGTTTAGGAAATAACTAAGAATTAGTATAGTGAACATGTAAACGACCAGAATTTTTGTGGTTTTTGTTCTACGAGCTCAAATAGTGGGATAGGATACTTATAGGATAATTATTTATTATTAGGTACGTGGTCAAGTAGGTAGATAGACGATGAATAAATATTACTAGAGGACGCCAGCAGCTACGCCTGCATTTTTTTAAATTACCCGTTTTGGCCGATCCCGTGGGAATTTCGGGAAATCCCATCTTAGTGCACCTCTACGGTCCCCAAGGAACATACATGCCAAATTTCAGCTTCCTGCGCCCAATAGTTTCGGCTGTAGCGTGTCTGTCAGTCAGTCAGTAACGCAAGGATTTTATATATTAGGATAGTAGCAGCGGCAAGTCGACAACCCTAGCGCACCACTCCGTGCCAGACAGCGACAGCGTTATGTGTTAGAAAAGAGCGGGAACGGTTAGGTGAATATCTCCTTAGGCACTGAGTGCTTATGCGAGGTGAATTGCACTTTGTTGCTTAGTAGCAAGAGTCGCAATTTCAATAAATTGGTTTGAGAAGTGATCCTTCTGTACTTTAGTACTTGTATATATTCTGTGACATCACCTTTATCTTGTGATATACAGGCTGATTTTTAATTGGTTTTGGAGCGAAAGCCATCTTATTACATATCGTTAATAGAACCTAACCAGCTAATAATATTTGAAATATAAGCTAAAAAAATCTTGATAAATTAATTAATTTAATAGTACTAGAACACGAAGTATCACTGCCGCACACTGGCGAAGTACGAGCGATCGTGTCACACACACACTGGCAGTTATTACCGCCCTCCCACTCCCCGCCATGCGCACGCGCCACCCTCCGCTGCAGGCCGCCAGCAGGGGGCGGGGGCGGGGCGGCGGCGCGGCGGGGTGCGGCCCGTGCGGCGCGGGCGCAAGTTGACCTTCAGTCTTAAGAAATTAGGTCAATGGGACAGTCGTTTAACACGCTCCCGTCACTCTGTGTCCGTGTTACGTAATTAAACTACAATCGTGGATCCTTACAATACTGATGTGTTCGCTAGTGGATTGATAGGCCGCAACCTGACCTGACTCCATAGGGTTTTATTAGTGGATCAAGGTTATAAGATTTGTGTACAAAGAAGAAACGGAGTCGCGAGAACGCGAGAAACATGTGTGTGCAAATGTGTAAATTGATTGTGATGTAAGCAGAAGACTGTAAAGGTAAGTGATTTGCTTTACTCATTGTTGTGAATACCATCGTTGATAACATGTTTTAAACACGCCAGAAATAAGTAAATACCTAAATTCGGCTTTTACTAGTTATTGAAAATGATTATGTACCGACGATTAATACGTAAATAACAATAAGTTCTACTTTTCGTCCACTAGTTTATTATGATTGCGTGAACCCACAGCCATTGAATTATTACTATACATCGTTATCAAGCGGGTAAAAATGGTGGCAGTGCGGTAGCGCACGACAATAGGGTTGTCATACGTATGCGTCACGTAGGTGCATACATTTAATTAGCTTTTTCGATTATGTTATATCGTATAATACCTTTATTTAATTAAAATATATTATAGTTTTAAATGTTTTTTAAAAAGTATAGCTAATATTGGATCAATTTTTTACAAGCATCTATGTTAAAAATATGTTTTAAACTATTCTTTACTTTCATATTTTCGTTGTAATGTTAAAAAGTGTTAACATATTTTTAAAATTGGCAACACTAACATTAAATGAAAAATTAACAATATAAACTTTTCAAATTATTTCACAAGTTTAAAATAAATACGTCTTTGTTATGTCACATGAAGTCGAAAGGTCATTTTCTTACTTAAAATGCTTTTTTTCCCAGCAGACATCTTAAACTAACAGAAAGCAGTATAAATAAGTTGTTGGTTATTTATTCCAAGTAGACCTAAATATCTTCAAGGAATATTTTAACAAAAAATATTCAATAAAAAGTAATTGTAAAATATTTTTGTGTTTTATTTCAAAATTATTTCTAACGAAAAACCTACATTAATTATTTTGTATTGACTTAGTTACGAGTGATTATTAAAATATAATTTAATTTTGATATTTTAATAAGATACACAAGGACAAATTGAAATATAGATTCTTAATTACATAAAGATATCAAGTAATAACATTAAACTATTATTAAAAAAAAAATGTGCATGCTATATAGGTACGCGCGGCAACCCTAGCGTCGAATGCCACGACCTTGACCCGCTGGATAACGATGTTTAATTATTACCTACAGAAACCAAGTACGCGCACGCAATACGCGCCGTTCATTTGGGTCAGGATCTGACCCAATCGGCGGCCGCGTTGTCTGTAGTCAGAGTCGCACGGTAGCGTAAGCATCTCCCGCAAAATAATAGAAATTATGACATATTGTACAGTGTTTTGTGCCACAATGCTTCAGAAAAAGATTATAAGGTTGCTGGAGTATCATTCCACCGGTCAGACATAAATTTTATTACGTAGATTGTCTAATAATACAAATACAGTGAATCATAATAAGTACGAGCGGAGTGTTGCCAGTTGGGTGTGAAATTGTCCCAGTTTAATTTACACATTCCTTACCAAAATTTATTCTATTGACAGTAATAATAAAAATAGGAATTAGGTAGTTACTTAAATAAACTTAACCTTTCAAACACCGCTGGCTGGTACATACCAATCGGTTACGACAAATTTGTCACGTCAAGCTATAGCCGAGCTCGGCTAAGACGACATTGTCTCAAAGCACTCGATTTTTTCGTTTTTGTATTGAAAGGCTAGTATCTAAAGTCTAGTATTGTCTTGTAATGTAGATACGCGTAACTAACTTCGTTGTTTAACGAATGACGTTACCGACCGAATTATATTAGAATTTTTTAACTTTTCGCCTTTTTTTGGTCACCATAGCGCAACGGCGCACACATAGTACTCGCTGTTGATTTTTGATAATTTTTTCACACAAATATACATAAATACTTTTTTTATGTACTATAAAGAGCATTTAACTAGGAAATCACACGGCACTTGTTAGTGCTCACGTTTGAGTAAGTTTCGTCAAGATTGATTTAGCCATCGTTAGTCAGTTGTAAAAACTTAAAAAGCAGACAGTGTGACTTTAGAATTTATAATATACAATTACTTGCTTCATGCAAAAATTATGAATTTGCCCTATGTGTAGGGGAAAGACGTTGTAACTGGCAACTCTATAATTGCGTCTGTGTGCGTGATGCAGCAAGTAAACACAGCACAGTTCCGCACACATAGCGAATTTTCGGCTTAACTTCTGAGCTCGCGTTGTTTGAATACTGACTTTCTGTAGGTAATAATTCAATGCCCACAGCTTATTTCTGTTGACTTACGAAGGAATAGGTAGGTACAGCTATTTAGTTACATGTGTTTATTATTTTAATTATTAGGTATGTGCTTAAAATTAATGAAGTTGTCATCGTAATTTATTTGCGTTTTGTAAGTACGTAAATTAGGTATCACTATCCATCCGTACTTCTTATGCTGGGGCCTGCCTCACTACCGGCTAACGTCAATGTCTGCTAGCGCGATAACTATTGCGATATTTTTTTAAAGTAGGTGACTAAAACGTCAACGTGAATGCTCATCATTGGCGATAAAAACGCCAAACGCTAATGTTAATGCCGTTGTCAAATTATCGCGTTAAATCGTGGCTACACCTAAGGTTAACGTACATTATCGCAATAATTAATGGCATTTCTCGTTAGTATAGCCCCAGTAGAAGTGCTTTGCTGACTGATACGTGTTTGATGGGTAGGTAGTTACCTACTGTTACACGCGCTGTACGGTACCTAAAACAGCTGTTGACCTCGCCGCGCGACGTCAACAGCTGTTTTTAGGTACCTACAGCGCGCCGACGAGTCGATCGACGATCGAGTCGCGCATTACTACGTATTTTGTAGAGTTATGGACGTTTATAACTTTTTTCTTTCACGTGGTAGGTAAATTTTGATTTTGAATATGAATAGCAGACATTTTTTCCAACGTGAGGTATTTTTTCCTAAACCAATAAAATATCAGCGTGTATACAATATGTAACATATTAAATGCACTTCCTGAAAGTAGTTTGTTCAGAAACGGCTACTGAATCCATTTCTGTCATTTTTAATATTGTTTTTTTTTTGTTTTAAAATAATAAAAATAACGTAAATTATAGTCACTCATTTGTTTCAAAAGTTGAAACATACGAAAATAAACCTGAAGTCAAAGTAGAACGCCTTCTTTTAAAATGCATTTGTTTAATGGTTCGACGTTGGGTCACACGAACGCACGACAAGTTATGACAAGTATATATAGTCGTATTTTTTATTAGACGAAGTCAAATGACGTTTACTGTGTTGTCAGTTTATGATGAAATAAAAATAGTGTTGTGACAAAGTGAATGATTGAAAAAACTCTTAATTGAATGAAATTGCCTCGATTGTCTAGTGAAAACGAAACAATATAGCAACAAATGAACACAACAATTACCACAAACACAACGTAACGAAAAACTTAACAAAATCAATAACTAAACACTAAACAGCGTGAGTGCAGAAAAATATTCGTGCTATCAGACCAGAGGCTAGAAGCCATTGACATATATTCTAACGATAGACGTAACATTCCTTATAAAATATTGTCCAAGCTGTCCTTTGATGTTTCTTTTGTGACAATAGAAAGATGTGACAAAACATTTAAAAATGATCTTTATGAAAATATTGTTGAATTTAGTGTCCAAAGAGTTTCATATGTTCAAACTCTTTTCAACACATAGTTCTAAACACACATTTGGCAGATGGCGCTATGAGTATAAGTGAACCTACCATTAGGAAACATAATTCTATTACGAAGTGGCGTAAATATGAAGTATTATAAAGTTATTAAGAAGCACTTTTATACAATTTTATTGTAAAATGGAAATAATATTCTTTCATAGTTTGAAATGATTAACTATTCACACTCATTGTTCGTTCATCTGATTGAACGAGAACTAAACGCATCACTATTACTTAAAATATGTCAACATTATTTTACAAAGTGACATTAGCTACTGTCAATTGGCTTCGTCTAATTAAAAATACGACTATAGTCATCCATCGGGAATCTGTCAGCGAGAGTTGCGAAAAAATATTTTAATTGCGAAAAAATGTGTAATTATCAACATGACGGTGCTGGTGTGGAATGTTCTGCATCATCTTGATGTTAACTCGTCGCCCCGTCGACTTTTACACTGTGGGGAAATATTAAATTACTAGTTTATTGTGAGGAGACAACAAGTGCCTAGGAGTTAATTAAGATATTAGCTGCTTTTGAAACAGTGAAAAGATGTGATGTGTGAGGAAACAGTGAAGTGTTAAGTGGACTAAAATAATGTAATTTTATCCTGTAAGTTATTTGATTATTCTATTAATGTAACTATTAATTTACAACTTTAAACATGCCGTTCTTGCTTTATTCTCTCATTGATATTCTTTTACTTTATCTATCAATAATGCTAACTAAGTATGATTAAGATAAGATAGTCACAATAGTCATTTACGATATTATGAAACAATAGATCGTGCATGTTATTAACAAACAATAAATAATTTTATACAAAGTCGACTGTCCACTCCAAAGCCGAAAAGTGTGATGGAAAGAAATATCATCTTTGGAAATATCAACAGTAGCTGACAAATTATTCAAACATTATTTTTGTAAACCCCACTCTATCAGAGTGTGGTATAAAGACTAAATTTGAAACATTTTATTTATATCGTATCGTAATTCGTTCCTAACAGATCGCTGTCGTTTGTTTGCCATAGCAACCGTTTCGTGTGTTTGTGTGCGTGAGCAGATTTACAGTGACCACGTTTTTTACTTTTAATCGAGTTCATACTTGCTTCAAAAAACAATATTTACGCAAATAAAAAAAATATTTCAATGCATGCATTATGATTGTAACAAGGTATTCTAATTGGGGTGTCTGAGGATGTGCGTTATTTCCGTTACACGTTGTATATTAAAGTATAGAAAGACAGCTTACAAACCGCAGGGCAGCTTTGTGGCGAGCTGAATGTGTGTGGCGACACTGCGGTCCCGATTGCTTCAGAGGATCGGTCAGGGCCTCGTCTCCGGCTTGCCTTTATTGGCTGGTTGTAGTGGATTACTAAAAGTGCCCGCAGGACCCTTGACTCTGGCTTGCCTTGGTCGGTCGACCAGAGGGAAGCCGCAAGAGCTATTTGCTCGGGGGTGGAAGTGTCATTGTCAAGGGCGTAATTACGGGGAAACCCGCTCCGGGCCTCCGTTGTCACGAGGCCCGCGATGGCGAAACCGGTGCCGCACCGCTTGACATCCCTAGCCGCTCACACCGGTGTTGCCCTCTTGTTGCCTTTATGGTAGAGTTTGTTTGCCTTGGCGGCTATCTAGAGAGGGCCCATCCAGTGAGTTGGCGAGTCACCGCCTGCCCCTTTTCGACATACTATTAGAGTATTTAGAGGAGGTGCCGTTTTCCATCCATAGTGTTCACTTAGACCAATCCATTAAACATCCATCCCAATAGCCCAGATTAGGTTCCATACAAGTAGCAATAGTCTTGCACCTGCTGAGGCTAATCCGTGACTGCACTTAATAGTGCAGTTATGGAGGCGCCTCAGCAGGTATCACATCACATTCTAGATTAAAACTCTCAAAGGGCCTCTGCGCGTTGGACCTATGACTCCGTGTACGCCTGCCAAAGGGCCGGTTATTCTTTTAATATCAAAGGTTAAAAGAATAGCCGTGATAGAGAAACAAAAAATAATAATAATAATATAATATATTAAAGAGACCCTGAATTGTGAACCATACACGTTTCGAGTAATATATATTGCAGAAACAAGATAAGTCTATTTTTTAAAGGTTTAGTGGATAACTAAGTCGGTACATTACCTAGCGACGTCCTGGACAGATGCAGCGCGTTATGTCTAGGGGTGTTGTTGCGCGCGGCGCCGGCTTCAGCCGCGGCTGCGTCGCAGTGTCCGCCGCCGCTAGAACTAAGTAGTTATGTTACCTAGTGATGTCCTGGACAGGTGCAGCGCGTTATGTCTGGGGGTGTTGTTGCGCGCGGCGCCGGCTTCAGCCGCGGCTGCGTCGCAGTGTCCGCCGCCGCTAGAACTAAGTAGTTATGTTACCTAGTGATGTCCTGGACAGGTGCAGCGCGTTATGTCTGGGGGTGTTGTTGCGCGCGGCGCCGGCTTCAGCCGCGGCTGCGTCGCAGTGTCCGCCGCCGCTAGAACTAAGTAGTTATGTTACCTAGTGATGTCCTGGACAGGTGCAGCGCGTTATGTCTGGGGGTGTTGTTGCGCGCGGCGCCGGCTTCAGCCGCGGCTGCGTCGCAGTGTCCGCCGCCGCTAGAACTAAGTAGTTATGTTACCTAGTGATGTCCTGGACAGGTGCAGCGCGTTATGTCTGGGGGTGTTGTTGCGCGCGGCGCCGGCTTCAGCCGCGGCTGCGTCGCAGTGTCCGCCGCCGCTAGAACTAAGTAGTTATGTTACCTAGTGATGTCCTGGACAGGTGCAGCGCGTTATGTCTGGGGGTGTTGTTGCGCGCGGCGCCGGCTTCAGCCGCGGCTGCGTCGCAGTGTCCGCCGCCGCTAGAACTAAGTAGTTATGTTACCTAGTGATGTCCTGGACAGGTGCAGCGCATTATGTCTGGGGGTGTTGTTGCGCGCGGCGCCGGCTTCAGCCGCGGCTGCGTCGCAGTGTCCGCCGCCGCTAGAACTAAGTAGTTATGTTACCTAGTGATGTCCTGGACAGGTGCAGCGCGTTATGTCTGGGGGTGTTGTTGCGCGCGGCGCCGGCTTCAGCCGCGGCTGCGTCGCAGTGTCCGCCGCCGCTAGAACTAAGTAGTTATGTTACCTAGTGATGTCCTGGACAGGTGCAGCGCATTATGTCTGGGGGTGTTGTTGCGCGCGGCGCCGGCTTCAGCCGCGGCTGCGTCGCAGTGTCCGCCGCCGCTAGAACTAAGTAGTTATGTTACCTAGTGATGTCCTGGACAGGTGCAGCGCGTTATGTCTGGGGGTGTTGTTGCGCGCGGCGCCGGCTTCAGCCGCGGCTGCGTCGCAGTGTCCGCCGCCGCTAGAACTAAGTAGTTATGTTACCTAGTGATGTCCTGGACAGGTGCAGCGCGTTATGTCTGGGGGTGTTGTTGCGCGCGGCGCCGGCTTCAGCCGCGGCTGCGTCGCAGTGTCCGCCGCCGCTAGAACTAAGTAGTTATGTTACCTAGTGATGTCCTGGACAGGTGCAGCGCGTTATGTCTGGGGGTGTTGTTGCGCGCGGCGCCGGCTTCAGCCGCGGCTGCGTCGCAGTGTCCGCCGCCGCTAGAACTAAGTAGTTATGTTACCTAGTGATGTCCTGGACAGGTGCAGCGCATTATGTCTGGGGGTGTTGTTGCGCGCGGCGCCGGCTTCAGCCGCGGCTGCGTCGCAGTGTCCGCCGCCGCTAGAACTAAGTAGTTATGTTACCTAGTGATGTCCTGGACAGGTGCAGCGCATTATGTCTGGGGGTGTTGTTGCGCGCGGCGCCGGCTTCAGCCGCGGCTGCGTCGCAGTGTCCGCCGCCGCTAGAACTAAGTAGTTATGTTACCTAGTGATGTCCTGGACAGGTGCAGCGCATTATGTCTGGGGGTGTTGTTGCGCGCGGCGCCGGCTTCAGCCGCGGCTGCGTCGCAGTGTCCGCCGCCGCTAGAACTAAGTAGTTATGTTACCTAGTGATGTCCTGGACAGGTGCAGCGCATTATGTCTGGGGGTGTTGTTGCGCGCGGCGCCGGCTTCAGCCGCGGCTGCGTCGCAGTGTCCGCCGCCGCTAGAACTAAGTAGTTATGTTACCTAGTGATGTCCTGGACAGGTGCAGCGCGTTATGTCTGGGGGTGTTGTTGCGCGCGGCGCCGGCTTCAGCCGCGGCTGCGTCGCAGTGTCCGCCGCCGCTAGAACTAAGTAGTTATGTTACCTAGTGATGTCCTGGACAGGTGCAGCGCATTATGTCTGGGGGTGTTGTTGCGCGCGGCGCCGGCTTCAGCCGCGGCTGCGTCGCAGTGTCCGCCGCCGCTAGAACTAAGTAGTTATGTTACCTAGTGATGTCCTGGACAGGTGCAGCGCATTATGTCTGGGGGTGTTGTTGCGCGCGGCGCCGGCTTCAGCCGCGGCTGCGTCGCAGTGTCCGCCGCCGCTAGAACTAAGTAGTTATGTTACCTAGTGATGTCCTGGACAGGTGCAGCGCGTTATGTCTGGGGGTGTTGTTGCGCGCGGCGCCGGCTTCAGCCGCGGCTGCGTCGCAGTGTCCGCCGCCGCTAGAACTAAGTAGTTATGTTACCTAGTGATGTCCTGGACAGGTGCAGCGCGTTATGTCTGGGGGTGTTGTTGCGCGCGGCGCCGGCTTCAGCCGCGGCTGCGTCGCAGTGTCCGCCGCCGCTAGAACTAAGTAGTTATGTTACCTAGTGATGTCCTGGACAGGTGCAGCGCGTTATGTCTGGGGGTGTTGTTGCGCGCGGCGCCGGCTTCAGCCGCGGCTGCGTCGCAGTGTCCGCCGCCGCTAGAACTAAGTAGTTATGTTACCTAGTGATGTCCTGGACAGGTGCAGCGCGTTATGTCTGGGGGTGTTGTTGCGCGCGGCGCCGGCTTCGGCCGCGGCTGCGTCGCAGTGTCCGCCGCCGCTAGAACTAAGTAGTTATGTTACCTAGTGATGTCCTGGACAGGTGCAGCGCGTTATGTCTGGGGGTGTTGTTGCGCGCGGCGCCGGCTTCAGCCGCGGCTGCGTCGCAGTGTCCGCCGCCGCTAGAACTAAGTAGTTATGTTACCTAGTGATGTCCTGGACAGGTGCAGCGCGTTATGTCTGGGGGTGTTGTTGCGCGCGGCGCCGGCTTCAGCCGCGGCTGCGTCGCAGTGTCCGCCGCCGCTAGAACTAAGTAGTTATGTTACCTAGTGATGTCCTGGACAGGTGCAGCGCGTTATGTCTGGGGGTGTTGTTGCGCGCGGCGCCGGCTTCAGCCGCGGCTGCGTCGCAGTGTCCGCCGCCGCTAGAACTAAGTAGTTATGTTACCTAGTGATGTCCTGGACAGGTGCAGCGCGTTATGTCTGGGGGTGTTGTTGCGCGCGGCGCCGGCTTCAGCCGCGGCTGCGTCGCAGTGTCCGCCGCCGCTAGAACTAAGTAGTTATGTTACCTAGTGATGTCCTGGACAGGTGCAGCGCGTTATGTCTGGGGGTGTTGTTGCGCGCGGCGCCGGCTTCAGCCGCGGCTGCGTCGCAGTGTCCGCCGCCGCTAGAACTAAGTAGTTATGTTACCTAGTGATGTCCTGGACAGGTGCAGCGCGTTATGTCTGGGGGTGTTGTTGCGCGCGGCGCCGGCTTCAGCCGCGGCTGCGTCGCAGTGTCCGCCGCCGCTAGAACTAAGTAGTTATGTTACCTAGTGATGTCCTGGACAGGTGCAGCGCGTTATGTCTGGGGGTGTTGTTGCGCGCGGCGCCGGCTTCAGCCGCGGCTGCGTCGCAGTGTCCGCCGCCGCTAGAACTAAGTAGTTATGTTACCTAGTGATGTCCTGGACAGGTGCAGCGCGTTATGTCTGGGGGTGTTGTTGCGCGCGGCGCCGGCTTCAGCCGCGGCTGCGTCGCAGTGTCCGCCGCCGCTAGAACTAAGTAGTTATGTTACCTAGTGATGTCCTGGACAGGTGCAGCGCGTTATGTCTGGGGGTGTTGTTGCGCGCGGCGCCGGCTTCAGCCGCGGCTGAGTCGCAGTGTCCGCCGCCGCTAGAACTAAGTAGTTATGTTACCTAGTGATGTCCTGGACAGGTGCAGCGCGTTATGTCTGGGGGTGTTGTTGCGCGCGGCGCCGGCTTCAGCCGCGGCTGCGTCGCAGTGTCCGCCGCCGCTAGAACTAAGTAGTTATGTTACCTAGTGATGTCCTGGACAGGTGCAGCGCGTTATGTCTGGGGGTGTTGTTGCGCGCGGCGCCGGCTTCGGCCGCGGCTGCGTCGCAGTGTCCGCCGCCGCTAGAACTAAGTAGTTATGTTACCTAGTGATGTCCTGGACAGGTGCAGCGCGTTATGTCTGGGGGTGTTGTTGCGCGCGGCGCCGGCTTCAGCCGCGGCTGCGTCGCAGTGTCCGCCGCCGCTAGAACTAAGTAGTTATGTTACCTAGTGATGTCCTGGACAGGTGCAGCGCGTTATGTCTGGGGGTGTTGTTGCGCGCGGCGCCGGCTTCAGCCGCGGCTGCGTCGCAGTGTCCGCCGCCGCTAGAACTAAGTAGTTATGTTACCTAGTGATGTCCTGGACAGGTGCAGCGCGTTATGTCTGGGGGTGTTGTTGCGCGCGGCGCCGGCTTCAGCCGCGGCTGCGTCGCAGTGTCCGCCGCCGCTAGAACTAAGTAGTTATGTTACCTAGTGATGTCCTGGACAGGTGCAGCGCGTTATGTCTGGGGGTGTTGTTGCGCGCGGCGCCGGCTTCAGCCGCGGCTGCGTCGCAGTGTCCGCCGCCGCTAGAACTAAGTAGTTATGTTACCTAGTGATGTCCTGGACAGGTGCAGCGCGTTATGTCTGGGGGTGTTGTTGCGCGCTGCGCCGGCTTCAGCCGCGGCTGCGTCGCAGTGTCCGCCGCCGCTAGAACTAAGTAGTTATGTTACCTAGTGATGTCCTGGACAGGTGCAGCGCGTTATGTCTGGGGGTGTTGTTGCGCGCGGCGCCGGCTTCAGCCGCGGCTGCGTCGCAGTGTCCGCCGCCGCTAGAACTAAGTAGTTATGTTACCTAGTGATGTCCTGGACAGGTGCAGCGCGTTATGTCTGGGGGTGTTGTTGCGCGCGGCGCCGGCTTCAGCCGCGGCTGCGTCGCAGTGTCCGCCGCCGCTAGAACTAAGTAGTTATGTTACCTAGTGATGTCCTGGACAGGTGCAGCGCGTTATGTCTGGGGGTGTTGTTGCGCGCGGCGCCGGCTTCAGCCGCGGCTGCGTCGCAGTGTCCGCCGCCGCTAGAACAGCCCTCGCCGCAACGGCGACGGATACTGTCAAAACAAATACATTATTACTATATAGTGGGGAAACCAGAGTTTTGGTGTAAGTGGCCTTAATCCTGATGAGGGGCGACAATATGCTGAAAAATTGTCATGGGAGAACTCCGCTGCAGACGACATGTCACTGATTCTGACGTTCTATGAGAAAAGATGTGTGATATCTTTGAGAACGTCATTGGCTATATTATTGTACGGGTGGGTAACATTGTGCTCGCTGTGGCGGTAAGTGACACGTCACTACAGTTTGTAGCAGACGACATGTCGCTCGCTACGGAAGGTATTTCATAGGCGATGCGTCGCCTGCTGCTGTCGGCTGCGAGTTCGTATATTAATATACTTTTTGGGACTTAACTCGACGACGCTTAGACGTCGTCAGAGGCTACAGACGGTATTTCATAGGCGACGCGTCGCCTGCTGCTGTCGGCTGCGAGTTCGTATATTAATATACTTTTTGGGACTTAACCCGACGACGCTTAGACGTCGTCAGAGGCTACAGAAGGTATTTCATAGGCGACGCGGCGCCTGCTCTGTCGGCTGCGAGTTCGTATATTAATATACTTTTTGGGACTTAACCCGACGACGCTTAGACGTCGTCAGAGGCTACAGAAGGTATTTCATAGGCGACGCGTCGCCTGCTGCTGTCGGCTGCGAGTTCGAATATTAATATACTTTTTGGGACTTAACCCGACGACGCTTAGACGTCGTCAGAGGCTACAGAAGGTATTTCATAGGCGACGCGTCGCCTGCTGCTGTCGGCTGCGAGTTCGTATATTAATATACTTTTTGGGACTTAACCCGACGACGCTTAGACGTCGTCAGAGGCTACAGAAGGTATTTCATAGGCGACGCGTCGCCTGCTGCTGTCGGCTGCGAGTTCGTATATTAATATACTTTTTGGGACTTAACCCGACGACGCTTAGACGTCGTCAGAGGCTACAGAAGGTATTTCATAGGCGACGCGTCGCCTGCTGCTGTCGGCTGCGAGTTCGAATATTAATATACTTTTTGGGACTTAACCCGACGACGCTTAGACGTCGTCAGAGGCTACAGAAGGTATTTCATAGGCGACGCGTCGCCTGCTGCTGTCGGCTGCGAGTTCATATATTAATATACTTTTTGCGACTTAACCCGACGACGCTTAGACGTCGTCAGAGGCTACAGAAGGTATTTCATAGGCGACGCGTCGCCTGCTGCTGTCGGCTGCGAGTTCGTATATTATTATGTTTAGTATACTTTTTGGGACTTAACCCGACGACACTTTAACGTCGTCAGAGGCTACAGAAAGTATTTCATAGGCGATGTGTCGCCTGCTGCTGTCGGCTGCGAGTTCGTATATTAATAAGTTTAGTATACTTTTTGGGACTTAACCCGACGACACTTTAACGTCGTCAGAGGCTACAGAAAGTATTTCATAGGCGATGTGTCGCCTGCTGCTGTCGGCTGCGAGCTCGTATATTAAAATACTTTTTGGTACTTGACCCTACGACGTTTAAACGTCGTCAGAGGCTACATGTAGATCAGGAAGAGGATGGGTGGGGCTGGTCGTGTCGCGTATGTATTGCGTGCTGGTAGTGTACTGTGTACTGACCGTCGCCAAGCGTCGGAGAGTCTGGCGCGTATGGCGGACACGGTGAGCGGCCCGCCCAGCAGCGAGCACAGCTGCGGCGACGTGTCGGCGTACGACGTCGTCAGAGGCGACACGTAGATCGGGTAGCCTATCGGCTGGTCGCACGATGAGTTTATTATGTTGCGTAGGGCCTGTGAATAATAAAGTGTATCAGATTTTATAATATGTAAGCTTCGGTAGCCTGAAGAGAATGTCAATCGTTTTGAATTAGTAGCATAACGGCTCGTACATAAAGCAGCCGAGTGCGGTGGCGGCAACGCTTTCGACGTGCATGTCGCATTCTACTTCGGCGTGGTGAATGTTGCGTCACGCGGCGTGGCGGCGGTCTGAATACACACGCGATGCGGATACAACAGACAGTCGATACCTATTGACGTAGCCTACGTGACCAAACGCACGTTTTCTGTATAATTTTGTAAATTTTTTCCTGTATAAAGGAATCAAAACCGTCGTTTAAATTGGGGACCCAAGGAAGTGAAGAGAATTTCCTTCAACTTAAGTGATATTGGGAGCCAAATATTGAAATTTTGAAAGAATGGATGATTTATCTAAATTGTCGTTCATGAAAATTTCGTATTTGCTAGTATTCTAAACATATGAATAAAATCTTGATGTACAGTTTCTACGTCATCTCCTAGGGTTCCATCATCTAGGTACCAGATGTTAAATATTGATGGATGGATGGCCAAACTGAAAATTAGTGGTCCAAGAGGTGTTTCTTGTATATTAATTTGGAAGGATGTCTGTAGCATTGCCAAAGAAAATTGTAAATTTGGGGTGTTTCCAATTTCACTTGTGTCAACAAGGTGTCTCTGTTGTTAAAGGCATTCTTTAGGTCAACCTTCAAGATAACATCACCTTCATTACAGTCAAGCTACGTTAGCAAGGCATGTACGGCAGCCTCACAGCCTCCTTTGGAACCAAATCTAAGAAAATAGATCAGAGATTATAATGTTACCTGTTTGGCATTCTGTATAGAGCCCCTCTCCGGGTTCCTATTCCGTAGATACACTAGCTCCTGCTGTTGTCCGGCCCACAGACCGCGCACACACTCCCTGTTCAACTTGATCACTCTGAACCCTAGGTGGCGCTTGTTCAGCATTATTATCTTGTAGTCGTCGTTGCCTTCGTCCATTACGTGCCTGGAATATAAAACATTATATATAAATCTGGTAGCTTTCTAGGATTCGGAAACCTTAAAAATGAAACGTATAATCATAACATTGGCGATTATAAAGAGTTACCATGAGGTTTGAGTGGCCTTGTGGTTCTACCTATTGCATTGCGAACGTGGCAGTAAATATAAATCTGGAATTATCAAGTAATAGTGTCACTTTGTGGCATTGATCTATTACTTACAACTAGTTAAGCAAACAGCGCTGAGATGTGTTGCCGTTTATTATGGGTCTGGACCTAATACTGTTACAACAATGTTGTTGTGTCAAATTTGCCGCACACGAAAATAATCCGAACTTGAAATGGGCAAATGCGTTGTGAAATCTTGCAATTCTCGTAAAGAAAATAATTTAAAAAGTGCGGCATATCATTCCACATGTATTCATCATTGTTTTTCACGATATTTGGTTGAAAATGACAAAGAAAATGGCAAATAATCGTTTTTATTTACAATGATACCAAGTAATAAAATTTTGGATCTCCCACTTTTGTGGGAGTTTTACTCCAGGATATTATGTGAAGCGGGCAATATAACAATTTCAACCGGGAGGATGGATATAGATTCCTCGGCTACTTGGAAACCAGTCATCAGCAAATGTCAACACTGCCGCAGTGACAAAACTCAACAGTGTACGTCATTAGTGTAGTGTGTCGAAAGACTGACATTGCGAATTTAAATAAAAACCAGGTAAGGGTAGGTGCCGATTTCCGCACTTCCACAAGACGGCGCTGAGCTGTCATCAGTCTCTCGAAGAAACAATTATGTATTTATACCTTAAATAAGAAGTTTGCGCGATTAAGACCCGCTTAATTATTTTGTACTACTTGTAATAAATAAAAAATAAATAAATATAATTGTAAGTGGTGATGAAAAACTATTTAAAAAATTTAAGAAATAAAGAGATGTAAATGTAAATGTGGGTTTGTTATGAATATAAGACATAACCTAACCTGTAAGGTTCAAAGTTGAAATTAAAACATGTTATGGAATTCATAAACATTTATTTTTATAACTATGGGTTGTATCATAAAGAAAATACAGAATTTTAAATAATATAAGTTATATCGGGCGCCAGATACAATCCCAGAAAATACAAAATTTGCCAGATAAGTCAGTGATAGAGTACAATATGGACATTTGATCTCAAGTCAGGGCGACCTAGCCGAGATGGTAGATACAATAATTTTGTATGGTCGATGGCATTACAACGTATAAATTAGCATACAAATTGAAATTGAGGCTTTCTAGATTTAAAGTTGTTGTAAAGGAATTTAGTCTAATTTAAGTTAATTTGTGGTTATTTAGAATTATTTGAAATTGCGTTGAGGTAAAAAATAATTAAAAAGGTTACCTGTTTTAGATATACTTAGGTAATTAAAATACGAAAAGAGAGAATGAGCACCGTCGTGACCACGTGGTATTCTTTGCCCACTTCATGTCCACGACGAAAACAACATCACGGCGTGCCGAATCCAGATAGCACGGCGGATTTTAAACTAAATCCTGAATAAAAACGCCATAGGCTAAAACCAACAGAAATACAAGGTTTAAGACGCCATGTTCTACTCAAATGACGCGTTCCGCTAACGCCAAAAACATTCGAAAAACTCACCGTTATTCCAGAATAATAATTCCTTCAGGCGAATGAAAACATGCGCCGGAAGTATTCTTAAACGTATCAATGTGTCTGTAACAAATAGGATACATCGAAATTGTACAAATGATCCGGACAAAATCTAACGACTGAAGAAACTAGTCAAATAAACAACTCTTACCATATTGGCGAAATACAACAATATATAAGCCGATCCACGGCTTCTAAATAATAAAGTGGCTTTTAGTACCACATTTTAATGCGATTAATCCATAATTTTTGGATTATTTAAGGGACGCCATCTAATCGACGTACGTTCAGAAAGGAAAGTAACCATGACAGTTTTGCCATAGACAAGGTAAAAAAATTAATAATAGGGAAGCCCATTAACAAAATACCATATGTATTGACAGAAAATCGACTAATACCAACCGAACACGCGAAAAAGGAAGACGCATAGGCGCACTGTAATGCGAGATAAAATCGATGCGTTACAATACATACCAACCCAAAAAAAAATAAAAGAAAGGACTCTTTCTTTTATGCCGAAAAGAAGACCAAATAAAAACGTTCAATTAACAAATGCTATAATTCCAAAAAAAAAACTCTACATAAAACTCTATGTAAATTCAAAAAGACTCTACCTAAACTACAAGTCTCTACCAAAGTTCTAGACTCTACCAACTTCCAAAACTTCAAGACTCTACTAAAATTTTCAAAAATAAAGATAAACACAATTTAAAACTCAAAACTAATAACAAAATCAAACAAAATAAATACACTAAGTGGCTAGAGTTGCTCGATTGAAAGTGCGGTTAGGCACCCTCGCCACCGACTCTGTAAGAGCACAACTCCTAACTTGGATGTTTTATTGAAAGTGCGGTTAGGCACCCTCGCCACCGACTCTATAAGAGATCATCTAAACTCTTGTCTAATGATTGTTTTTAGAAAGTGCGGTTAGGCACCCTCGCCACCGACTCTATAGAGAACATCAAAACTCTTAAAGTAACCAATAAGGTTGCATGCAAATGACAACGCCGCTAGAGGACGCGTCGGGCGTGGACGCCAAATGGTGGTCCATCACAACAAGGCGGTGAGAACATAAAAATGGAAGGGGTGGTTCGACACAAGAAAGCGGTGTGAACACAAAAAAAATGGAACTGTGATCGGCATAACTCCACCAACTTTCCGGGCACAGTTGCATTCAAAAAATACAAAATTTTGTCTGTTGTGACCGGCGCAACACAACCGACTTACCGTGCACAATGGAACAAGCAAAAAAAAACAAAAACGTTCGAGGAATGGAAAGTTCCAAGAACGCGCAAAAGACCTGGTTACTGCCCAAAAGCGTCAGTAACCGGCAAAAAAATATCCGGGGACCAAGTGAAAAGTTGGTTACCCCAAATGTCAAATCCAGGGTAGGGTACCCAAGAAAAAGTTGTCAAATCCGGTAGACTTAAGAATAAACAAGTACCTAAATACTACGCAGGAATAAGACACAAAAACACAAAAAAGTCGTTCAATACAAACAAACCGAACGATAAACACAAAATACAAATAAGGTATAAAACCTTTTAACAAAAACAAAATAAAAATGTACATAAGATCTATTGATGTTGAGAAACGGAACCCATGGAATTTGCAAAAATCTAAAACCGAAAAGTACCTAAGCAAACTTTTGAACTTCAACTCAAAGTTCACAAACTGTTAAGAAGTTTACCTAACATTCATCAACACACAAACACGGATCATTCCTAACATGCATCAATCTCATTCTTCAACAACCAAGATCCGATTTCTAACAGCAAGCTAAATTCAAGTCAAAGTTAGAAATCCAAAAAGTTAATATTTTATAATATCTTTAATGTGATATCTACCAGTAGTTCTCTTATTCAAATCCTTTAAAAGGTAAACATTATCAGAAATCTTTTTAATAATTTTACATTTTACAAACTTAGGTGCAAGTTTAGCCGAAAAGAATGCAGGAGCATTAGACTGAACAAAATTTCTTCTCCATACTACGTCACCAACATCAAAAGAAATGACTTTCCTCCCTGTATTATAATAACGCGCATTACGCTTGTAAGCGCTTAACAAATGAGCCTGAACTCTAACAAAAATATCACTAAGTGATTTAAGAGAATAAGCAAATGAATCTGTCTCCAAATTTAAGTTGAGACAAATCTTCCAAAGAGTTACTAAAATGATGTAAAGAAGCATCAAAAATAAGTTCTCTTCCGAACATAAGAAAATTAGGTGTAAAATCTGTAGCTAAATTTACACTACTATTCAAAGCTAACTGAATATGAACCAAAAATTTAGACCAAGTTCTATGATCTTCCTTGACAAAACAAGATATGCAAGTTTCTATAGTCTTATTATATCTCTCTACAGGATTGTTCTGAGGTGTATACAGAGTGTTGTAAAATATTTTTGTAATATTATAACTTTTCATAAAATCTACAAAATGTTTAGAAACAAATTGAGTCCCATTATCACAAACTATAATCTTAAGATAGCCAAATACACGAAATACTTATCCTTCATTAATTTTACCGATTGACTAAGTTAACGCTTTAACCCAAGAAAGTAAACATCAAATTTTTGTTTCAGATAAGGAGTGAGCTATGAAGAACAAGTTTCAACAAACTAAATGTGATTTTGAATAACAATAAACATTCTATAAAAAAGTGTTGATTTAATTTCACTAATGTTTTAATAACTCTAAGATGAACTATTTGAACTAATAAATACCCTTAAATGATCCAACCAATCCGAAAGTTCCTATTCACAAGCTGCAACATCAGGTGCACACAATGCCTAAAATCAGCAAATTGAGACATCCAGGCAATCTCAGTTATCACAAAACTGAAGCTTGTCACAACAAAACTAGTTTCTTGAAATGGGTGAAGTTCTCCTCTCCGCATAACAATCATCATGGAATCTAGTTATAATACCTAATGAAAAGTAAACAAAGCTGTGAAGCGGTTGAGAATCAAAATGAAAAGAATAGAACCCAAAGGATGCTAATAAGCAAGTAAATTTATGCAATTCCAGGCTAAGATAAGTTATGAAAGCAAAAGAAAAGTTAGGTTAATGAACTGTCAAAACAAATTAAAAATTTTCAAAGTTTTTAAGGTTATGTTGTCAAAATTTGAAGTTATAAGTTTCAATATTAAGTTTTTAAACCACTGAAAAAAGCCTCGATTTCATTACAGAGTTCAAGTTAACTGTTACACATCACTATTAACTTAAGTTTCAGTATCAAACAATTTATGTCTAAATATAACCCATGTTTAAGTAATGTACTAAAGTCTTATCAAGCAAAGTTTACAATAGGAACCAGTAAGGTTGTTATCATATGAATTCAGTAATAGTTTAAGCTGAAAAAGGTTTACACACAATGTATACAGGTTATCATAAGAGAATTTCAACTATAACACCCATTATGTTATGTTTGTCAAAGTAAATAACTGGTATGACACATATCTAAGCTTATATGTGAAACCAAAATGCATAGAAAATATAAAACATTAAGATATGTTTACTCAAAAGCGTTAAACATATTTATAAAACATTAAGATATGTTTACCCAAAAGTGTTAAACATATTTAATAACAAAATGAGTCAAATAAGACACCAAAATAATATGACACAATGATAAAATAAGATAGTTATGTTGTTTACATAACCCTCAACAAGTTTTGAACGCAACCTCAAGCAATTAAATGATAAAATGCCTATTTCAGGTCCCTGTTCGGGCGCCAATTGTAATAAATAAAAAATAAATAAATATAATTGTAAGTGGTGATGAAAAACTATTTAAAAAATTTAAGAAATAAAGAGATGTAAATGTAAATGTGGGTTTGTTATGAATATAAGACATAACCTAACCTGTAAGGTTCAAAGTTGAAATTAAAACATGTTATGGAATTCATAAACATTTATTTTTATAACTATGGGTTGTATCATAAAGAAAATACAGAATTTTAAATAATATAAGTTATATCGGGCGCCAGATACAATCCCAGAAAATACAAAATTTGCCAGATAAGTCAGTGATAGAGTACAATATGGACATTTGATCTCAAGTCAGGGCGACCTAGCCGAGATGGTAGATACAATAATTTTGTATGGTCGATGGCATTACAACGTATAAATTAGCATACAAATTGAAATTGAGGCTTTCTAGATTTAAAGTTGTTGTAAAGGAATTTAGTCTAATTTAAGTTAATTTGTGGTTATTTAGAATTATTTGAAATTGCGTTGAGGTAAAAAATAATTAAAAAGGTTACCTGTTTTAGATATACTTAGGTAATTAAAATACGAAAAGAGAGAATGAGCACCGTCGTGACCACGTGGTATTCTTTGCCCACTTCATGTCCACGACGAAAACAACATCACGGCGTGCCGAATCCAGATAGCACGGCGGATTTTAAACTAAATCCTGAATAAAAACGCCATAGGCTAAAACCAACAGAAATACAAGGTTTAAGACGCCATGTTCTACTCAAATGACGCGTTCCGCTAACGCCAAAAACATTCGAAAAACTCACCGTTATTCCAGAATAATAATTCCTTCAGGCGAATGAAAACATGCGCCGGAAGTATTCTTAAACGTATCAATGTGTCTGTAACAAATAGGATACATCGAAATTGTACAAATGATCCGGACAAAATCTAACGACTGAAGAAACTAGTCAAATAAACAACTCTTACTATATTGGCGAAATACAACAATATATAAGCCGATCCACGGCTTCTAAATAATAAAGTGGCTTTTAGTACCACATTTTAATGCGATTAATCCATAATTTTTGGATTATTTAAGGGACGCCATCTAATCGACGTACGTTCAGAAAGGAAAGTAACCATGACAGTTTTGCCATAGACAAGGTAAAAAAATTAATAATAGGGAAGCCCATTAACAAAATACCATATGTATTGACAGAAAATCGACTAATACCAACCGAACACGCGAAAAAGGAAGACGCATAGGCGCACTGTAATGCGAGATAAAATCGATGCGTTACATACTGTTTATTTAATTACAACATTGTTTTATGTGGATTTTTCATTTTGCTTTTATTTTCTATCATAATGTCTAAAAACCCCTTTTCAATAGCACGTATATGAATACGTGCTATTGTATAGCCTGGAGTGCGAAAAGTCCTAAGGTTTAGGAGTAGAGTGGTAGTATAGTTATAGAGTGGTAGAACTACGCTGATTACAGCTGGTCCAACTGGGGTAGTACCACCCTCTCACAGAAAATATACGTAAAGTAACAATATTTATGCTGTAAGGTTTCGTTCAGACAATATGGGAAGGGTATTTGAGTGAAGGCGGCCAAGAAACCTTTTTCTTCGCCTTAGTATTTAAGGACTGGCAACGCGTAAGTGATGCCTCGATTGGCATCACCAGCATCTAAGGGCCACTATTGGTCGCTTAGGCTTAGGCTTCCTGTTATAATAAATTTATGATAAAACTTACCGATTTGCTGAAAATCGCGATGAACCTGTGTTTGAAATCTTTGACCTCGAGTATTTTTTTCCAGTGGTCGGATCGTGGAAGATTTTTATAGATTTCATTCATATTTTGAACCAATTTTCAGCTGACTATTACCACTTTCCTTAATACTAATGTAGTAGTAGTATTGTAATAATAAATACGCTGGGTGCATAGGGTTCCCATCAAGAACTTAGGGTCCCAAGTCAACCTCACGGTGGTGATTAACGGACGAGGCTCTGGCAAACAAAATATCCCGATAAGCGGCAATAGGCTCGCCATCTATTACGTGGGATCAAAACACTGGCGAAACGTGGGCGTTTAATATGCCTCTGCCTACCCCTTCGGGGAAACAGGCGTGAGTCTATGTATGTGTAAATACACTTGAGATATTATGAAGCTCAATAATTAGGTATATTTTGTTATCATTTAAAGTAATTGTAAGCAGTTCAATACTGGGTTTACTGAAACTGCTTATAAATATATAAGTAGCAACGAGGGAAAAATAAACATTCCCACATATTCATATACATACAATAAATTATACATACCCATAAACACAACCTTCTGTTAAGTAATACTAATTAATAAAAAAATGGGAAAATATTTTTTAACTGGAGAACACCGCATTTCTCGATGAAAGGTCAATTGTCATCACTTTTAAATTGACATTATGGAACTTGCTTTTAACGAGTGCAAAAGAGATGAATATAGGTTTTTTCTAAGATGCTTATTGGTTTCAAAGCTACGTCTTCTATCTTGGCTGGTCACCACGCTATTTTGAACGTCAATTGTAGGAGTTTGCTACTCTAGTGTTAATGTTACCTCGATGCTTTGTGGCCTAAATGCATAAATGATTTTGACTTTGACTTTGAATAGTACTGTGGTATCCACAATGATAGCTCATTATATCGTTATCGAAATTGATTTTAGTAGCTATGCAGCTAGGTGCACCGTAAAAATTCGGCTAAGTTATCGAGTTACTAAATTGCTAAGTAGTTATTGTTGGCAAAAATGTGTAATGTCTATACACAATGTATTTTAAGTTAATGTATTCCCAAAAAGTACTTAGCCCATGATATAGAAGCTACCGATAACATTTATTTTACAAAATATGTAAAATATTTTTTTGATTAAGAATTTTTATTTCTAATCGTTGTGCCAATATAGACCTTATGTCTATTACCTTAGAGCTAATAAGTGCGGGGCGCCTCTCAGCACGTTGTATCGCCAAGCGGGCGCCGCTTCGTGACAGATGACTAGTCGTTGTGCCAATATAGACCTTATGTCTATTACCTTAGAGCTAATAAGTGCGGGGCGCCTCTCAGCACGTTGTATCGCCAAGCGGGCGCCGCTTCGTGACAGATGACTAGTCGTTGTGCCAATATAGACCTTATGTCTATTACCTTAGAGCTAATAAGTGCGGGGCGCCTCTCAGCACGTTGTATCTCCAAGCGGGCGCCGCTTCGTGACAGATGACTAGTCGTTGTGCCAATATAGACCTTATGTCTATTACCTTAGAGCTAATAAGTGCGGGGCGCCTCTCAGCACGTTGTATCGCCAAGCGGGCGCCGCTTTGTGACAGATGACTAGTCGTTGTGCCAATATAGACCTTATGTCTATTACCTTAGAGCTAATAAGTGCGGGGCGCCTCTCAGCACGTTGTATCGCCAAGCGGGCGCCGCTTTGTGACAGATGACTAGTCGTTGTGCCAATATAGACCTTATGTCTATTACCTTAGAGCTAATAAGTGCGGGGCGCCTCTCAGCACGTTGTATCGCCAAGCGGGCGCCGCTTTGTGACAGATGACTAGTCGTTGTGCCAATATAGACCTTATGTCTATTACCTTAGAGCTAATAAGTGCGGGGCGCCTCTCAGCACGTTGTATCGCCAAGCGGGCGCCGCTTTGTGACAGATGACTAGTCGTTGTGCCAATATAGACCTTATGTCTATTACCTTAGAGCTAATAAGTGCGGGGCGCCTCTCAGCACGTTGTATCGCCAAGCGGGCGCCGCTTCGTGACAGATGACTAGTCGTTGTGCCAATATAGACCTTATGTCTATTACCTTAGAGCTAATAAGTGCGGGGCGCCTCTCAGCACGTTGTATCGCCAAGCGGGCGCCGCTTTGTGACAGATGACTAGTCGTTGTGCCAATATAGACCTTATGTCTATTACCTTAGAGCTAATAAGTGCGGGGCGCCTCTCAGCACGTTGTATCGCCAAGCGGGCGCCGCTTTGTGACAGATGACTAGTCGTTGTGCCAATATAGACCTTATGTCTATTACCTTAGAGCTAATAAGTGCGGGGCGCCTCTCAGCACGTTGTATCGCCAAGCGGGCGCCGCTTCGTGACAGATGACTAGTCGTTGCGCATGAGAAGCGATCGCACAGTACAGAGCTGAACTACTGCAATACTCTTCGGGGAACATGAAGTGATCCTGCAAATGGAAAAGTTAATAAATATTAATAAAATTACTCATTTCCATAGAGGATGACAGCCTTACAAAATTTCAGTAAAATCCTTTATGCGAATTTATTTATCCCAAGCCTTTGACTGTGTTGTACACGCCGACAACATAGAAAAATGCTTAGACATACTTAAAACCGGCGGCCACATACCTTATGGCTTATATGTTTGACTCTTTATAAATGTGCCGCTTCGCACATATATAATTGAATGTTATGAAACATACCGACAATGTTGTATAGGACTTGTTACTACTAAGGCGTACTACAAGGCATACGTCTAGGTCCTGTACCTTTATGATACAGTGAGAATTTACATACATTTGTATTAGATTTACATTAAAATATACTTTTTATAGTAAATATTAATACCTGATGTAATTTGAGTGCCATCCTTATAGCTGGCGCGAGTACTGAGTGCAGTAGTGACATATCAGTGAACACCCATTCGTCTCGGGCGCACGTGATGCGAAAGTCTCCCTTGAACAGAGAGTGTAGACCGTACAGAAAGAACTCCACGCTGTGGAAGGAAAATAAAATTATTGTGTGTTTGCCAATAAAAGTATAAAGCTGGGTACAGCTATCATAAACTGATTATGATGACAGCTAGAGAATCTATGTCCGAACGTCAAGTTCAAAGTATGAAAAAAATATATATATAGAAATGGAGTTGTTGCTATTATACGCTGATTTAAAAGAGTTTCTTCCAGGTTGTTATCAGGGCTTTACTATCTCTCTGAACATGAATGTTAAATTTGTTTTGACTGTCAAGTGTATCTCCGTGAAATAAAATAATTTTAAATTTAGCATTTGATCGTCAAGTGCAGAGTGGCTTAGCAATCTGGCCATATCTTCTCTCCACATACATCAATCAGACTCCTGTGTATGCGCATCGCTCAGCTTGGTAAGACGCCGTAGACATAGTGTAAGGATGTGAGTACCTCGAGGCGGAGAGGTGCTGCGCGGCCGCCAGCGCGCGGCGGCCCAGCAGGCTGAGCGCGAAGCAAAGCGTCGTGAGCGGCGACGCCGCGTGCGCCGCGCGCCGCCGCCAGCTGGCGCCGCGCCGCGCGCCGCAGTGAGCTATCCACTCGCCGTACGTCGCGCAGAAACGACTCCTGTGCAACACGGAATAGCGTACATTATCGCTTAACAGGCGTGTGAGGCCCAGCGTCATGCGTTTGAAATAACTCGACCGTATGTCGCGTAGAAACGACTCTTAAACCGGACGGAATAACATACATTATTGTTTGGCACGCCGAAGATTGAGTTCAGTGGCGTGCCCATTGGGTAAGCCTATATCATAGTAGAAAAAGAATAGTAGGTTGGCTAAGGCCGCTCGGCGAGTTAATTGCCTACTCTTGCGTTGACGCACGGGTTGTCACTTGTTTAAACCGCGGCGCCAGCTTTGGCAGCTCGCGCTGAATACTTCACAATTTAAGCTTGCATATTTTTTTTTTCAGATACCTACGACTAACTTAGCGTTATATAACTATCTAAATGCCCTTTATAATGTAACAAGTTTAATTTACTGTCGTTTAACACATTGAATAATATTCATAACATTTATTACAAAACTGATTGTACACTGCACAATCCTCGCGGGCGTGCAGTATAGTACCTACATGAATGCGCTCGATCAGACGGTACTGAAGTCGCGCTTGCCGCGCTCGTGAGATTGTGTGCGTGAAAAGTGCGTGCGTACACGGCGCCGGCGACTCACGCGTACATTCAAACCGGCCAATGCCGATTTGTATGAAGCTATCCTACTATTCTTTTTAGACTATGCCTATATACAGCATTGTACTATAGCAAGCTAGTGATGATGATGACAATGATGATAGTTGGACACGCATTAAGCACAATGATACTAACCCCAGCATCTTGCGTTCGAAATAACTCCAACAACTACTGACCCTTCACCTGAGGGCCCAGACCAAATAATCATCGATAGCGATATTGATATGTTACGTGGTCGACGAAGACCCTGGTCTAATTTTCTAAGAGAATCATCTTGTATACAACCATAATTAAGACTACTTGATAGTACGTAGTAGGAATATCAGGGTTGCGCCAATATAAGCTATAGAATTACATAAAGATAGCTCGCTGAGATCGTCACACTCTTCTGACTAAGACTGGGCCCAGCGTTAACCCTTGCGGCATCCCCGACTAATTTAGCATCTGATTATTGAATGTGTATGAAATATTGTCAAATATCTTAACGTTTAAATCCACCCATTAAGGTATACATGGCACTTACTGATGATGAACGTTAGAATGTTCATCATCAGTAAGTGCCACTAGGCAGTCTGTCACTAAATCGAATGCATGGCACAGTTAATCAGAAAAGTTAAATCCTAATATAACTGGATATCTTATTCTATCCAAGTTTAAAAATCAAAGAACAAGTCTTACCTAGTGATCCCTGAAGCTCTAAAATCATAATCTTCATCGAGATTCACGTTGAATATTGGGTCGAGATCTACGAAATTTCTCTCGTTCATAGGCTTGAGCGCCTCGGCGATCGTGCTGGACGAAAGCCACTCTTCCAACTTGCTTGATTGGATCGTGTAGTAGATTATGCTCTGAAAGTTAACAATATTCTTTAACTTACAGGCCTAACAAATTTTACAGTCGAACAAGTTCCCACTAGACCTCTATAAGGGCATGAACACACACACATTCGAGACTCGTATACAAAACCAGTTCCTAGTGTGACTCGACTCTATGTGCGAGCCAAGGGATTTTTTATCAAACTGGTCCTCCGCCGACTTGTTTGATTGTACCTAACAGCTTTTACAAACGCATCTGAGACGCTCTGTGAGCTTATTTTGACTTTTTTTTAAATTACTGGACAGAAACGTTATTTGTAGCAGCTAAAGGCAGGTCGAAGTTGCTCAATATTAATATCAACAGTGACGATCTAAAAAATGACAACTGAAAAAATGTTAGAGTACGGAATTCGAAAACCGTACCTTGACATAGTAAGTGAGCAGCACTTTCCTGAAGTCAAAGACCTGCAGCATGGAGACGGCGCTGTTGTCGCTGACGGAGTACCCCTCGAGCACGTAGCGCGCGCTGACGAGCTGCCACGCGAGCCAGCGCAGCGCCCACGCCGCGCCCGGCGACAGCGCGCGCCCGCCGCACCACCACGCGCCTGCGCACACGCCCTCTGCGACAATCGCACATACACCTACAATGTCTTACCTGTGCTCCCACATACCTAAAGAGGTTTTCACTTAGCTATCGACTATTACAAAAAAATTAGGCAAGTGCGAGTCTGACTCGCGCACCGAGGGTTCCGTACGCATTTTACCTTATTTGAGGTTGAGTTACGCTAGTCCTCTAAATCTGTATGAGCGCCCATACAACTTAGAGGGACACCCTTAAATTTTCCACTTTTTTAATTTTTTGTAATTTTTCCTTTCTTTGTGCTGTAAGACCCTGCTTTTGGCCAAATTTCGTGATTTTAGTTCAACGGGAACTACCATATAGGTTTTCGACCCAAAACCTATAGGGTACTTACGGTTGACCTAGAATTGTCAATTTTGGTCAAAACCAAGGTCTTACAGCACAAGTAAAGGAATAATTCCGAAAATTAAAAAAAGTTGAAAATTACGGTTAATTTTGGGTACTTACAAGTTTTCGCAAAAATCTAATTTTGACCATATCTTTTTATTGGGTTGACCCAGGACCCTGATTTTCATACACCTAATAGCAACCATAGACCTTAGTATCTGGTATAAATTTCAATTTGCTAGATCCACCCGTTCCTGAGAAAATCGGTGGTGACACACGGACAGACAGACAGACAGACAGACGGACAAGAAAGTAATCTTATAAGGGTTCCTTTTTTTACCTTGAGGTACGGAACCCTAAAAAGCAACAAAAGTAAATTTATCTAAACTTATATATTAGTCACCGTCATTAACTCACCACTACTCTCTTCTGGTCCCTCCGAGATGGCTTCCACTTCCCTTTGTTGACAGTACGTCCCTCTGAACTCGAGGCCTCGCAGCTGGAACGAGACGAGGCCATTGCCCATCTCTACTATGTGGACTAGACAGTTTAGGTAGTCAGACGCGAGGACTGAAAATAAAACATTCGAGTTATAATCTTTCTAGCTCTTCTCAATAGTCACCACGTTCTAAACTGGTGGTAGGGTAAAACAAATTACGTTTAGTAAGCACCTAAAAAAAAATTTACACGAAATAAAGATGAGACAAAAATATACAGGGTGTAAAAAGACCCTTAACGAAAACTGAAACCCCATATAGTACCAATTATTACGATCATTTTTTACTTCGGCACCATACCTGGGAAATAACTGGTTCAGGAGATATTGAGGCTCAAAGTCACGATTTTTTTTTTCGAATTATTCCAAAATCGTGTTTAGAATGATAAATGTACACTTTCTGCCAAATAAACATAAACAAAATTTTCAATATTTCCCTAAAATAAACGGCTTTAAAGTTCCCGACGCGTAGTGTATGCGTACCAGCAATCAGCTGCGAGGTCATTCGCCTCGACCGCGCGACCACGTGATCATAAACTGCCGCCACCGCGGCGCACGGTGTAGGTACATACGGCCGGCGTAGGTACGATGTCTGCAAGTGCGCGCTATTCATTGCTGGTAATAAAAGTTGTAACTTTTTTAAGCTTAAATTTTTTTTTTGTTTCCTAGGTATTATTTTCGCGTAGTATGACTTGGCATGATGTGCAAAACGAGTAGACTTCGGCTTGGTGATGGGTCTTGTGACACCCTGTATACTGATGCAACAAAGAACAACAATTTTTCTCATCTTAATCTTGTTACCGATTTGGGCTCGGTAGAATGATACGAGTTATTTTTCATCGTTATTTGAATACCACGGACTTGGTACGATGAATCCCATTGAACCCAGTCTGTGGTCTGTGGCATACCAATCACAATTTGACTTCATTATTTTTTTAAATAATTATATGCAATATATATAATGAACATTTTGCATAGATTTAAGAGTGTATGTATTTGGTCTTGGAGAGCAGTTTGTCCGGCGACATACGCCCCGTATTGTTGACAGTCCCTATAAATCTCTAGGAGACTTTGTTTTTAGCTTTTTGAATGTTGGAATGTTATTCATTAAGTGCATAGTCAGTATATTTGGATGGTTTTCTATTCTCCTCCTGTAGGATTTCATCGAGGGCTTGATCACTTCTTCTTCTTGCTTAACGCAAAACAATCTGTCAGCGAGAGACGGTTTAAGAAGAATATTATAGTTTATTGGGAGCAGTTTTCTATTCTATTTTGTATAATAAACCTGTGTGGCAAACTCTATCAAAGGTCTGGGATATTTCGAGAAATACTGCATAGCAATATTTCCTGCTTTCGAAAGCCTTGTGTATTTCTTCCACTAGTCTGTGTACCTGCTCGATAGTACCATGATTTCTTCTAAAACCAAATTGGTGGTCAGGTATGATCTTATTCTCTACTACTACGGTGTTCAGTCGCTTTAGGAATAGTATTTCCATAACTTTTGATAGCACAGGCAGTAAGATGATCGGTCTGTAGGACGATGTATCTTAAGGTGCTTTACCAGGTTTAAGAATTATTTTAATTTCAGCTACTTTCCATTGTGGTGGGAAGATGCCTCTGGTCAGAATGCACTTGAATAAGTGCGTCAAGAAGCGTACTGCTATTTCAGGTAATTCGCGGAGTATTTTTGCAGTAATTATATCGTATCCCGGGGCCTTATTCTGTTTTAGGTTTTTAATTGTTTCTATGACCTCGCACTTCTTGATCTTTTCAATTGGTAGGTCAAATTGGTAAGATTGATCAAGGAAGTCAGTGAGTTCATCGCTATTGGTGTTCGATGGGTTTGGAAGAAATACGTCAGCTAGATGAGAGGCAAAGGTTTCACCTTTCTCTAAATCACTTCTTGCCCGGGATCCGTCCTTTTTGCGAATCGGCGGATTGGAAGCAGTGGGTCTTTTGAGTCTTTTGGTTGCTTTCCAAAGGGAATAGTCACTAGCGCCGTGACATCCAGATTACGTAGATGGTTTTGTACATTGCCGTTTCTTTCTGTTTGAGTTAGTTTTTTAAGTTTAGCTGTTAGGTAGTTCAGCCGTGTTTTGTCTCTGTTGTATCTGGTGATTTGCCATAATTTACGAAACTGTCTTTTTTCTGCTACTAGTTCACGGATGGGTTTCGAGCATTCTGGTTCAGTGTGTTTCTTAGTACGGGTGCTATACCAAGCGGCATTTTGGACACATTTGTTGAAGTGTTCAACGGCTACCATGAAGTCCCTTTCTGTTTTAAGAGACAGATTGGTATTAATCTTAGATGCTAATATGGAACGTAACATACCCCAATTGGTCCCACGCTCGTGTAGCCTTGCTATGGGTTTAACGCATGTAAATTTCTGAGAAACCTCTAACAGAACCACACTGTCATCCGTTGAGAGATCTTGTAGGGAAGTACATTTGAAACAATTAGTAGGAATCCCCTTTACAACACCAAAGTCTACCAAGTCTGGGACCTTTTTTGGATCGGTAGGCCAGTAAGTGGGTTTTCCGTTCGAAATTGTATTAAGGTGCAAGTCATTTATTGCGGCCTGTAATTGGCGTCCTTTGGGGGTTGTAAGGCATGAGAGTTATAATCTCCACCTGTTATAAACCTTGGTCCTATGGTTTGAAGAAGTTAATGTATTCTTCTTTTTTGATCACATGTTTTGGGGGAGAATACAGTGCGGTGACGGTCAGGTGACCCCGCCAGTCCTCAACAACAACACTTGTGGCTTGTATCTTAGGAAATCTAAATGGTTCGGACTCGTGATGTTTAATATTTCTCTTAATGAGAATCGCTGATCCTCCGTGAGCTGTACCGTCTGGGTGCATAGTTTGGTAAAATTTATAATTGTTGATCTTGAGGTAGTTTTTATTTGTGAAATGGGTTTCAGACACTAGTAGGATGTCAATTTTGTTTATTTTCAAAAATGTCTCTACTTTTAGGACATGTTGTGAGAGCCCATTCGCATTCCAAAGGGCTATTTTTAATGAATAGAATTTGTCAGTTTGGTCATGATTTCCATTAGGAGATTTGTCATTGTCGTTAATTGTTGCATTAGTTGTGACATAGTATTTAAGATCAATTTCATATCGTTGTTGTTTGTTTGGACTTCGGTTGATTCATTTAGGTTCTGCTTGTTCGCAGTTAGGGGTGGGTGTGGGGATTTATTAGAGCTTCCTTGTATGATGGTTCACCTTGTTGGCATTATTATTTGTAGTTTCTGTATTATTTGGATGATGAACAGGGCGCATTGTCTGTCGGTGTTTTGCTGGTTGAGTTGGGTACTTAATTCTCTGAAGCTCCTTATATACTGCGCATTCCTTATAGTTTGCAGGATGGTTGCCATCACAAAGTATACATTTTACTGAGTCTGATCTTCCTTTTCGCTCGCAATTTGAGGATGCATGGTCTCTAGCGCATTTTATACAATTGGGCTTTCTAAAGCAATACTTTCTTGTGTGTCCACATTGTTGACAGTTGCTACATTGTGGGATATCCCGTTTAGGTCTTGGTGGTTCGAAAATAACATTGCAGTGCAGGAAACTTTTGATGTTGTAGATATCTTTTTTGTTGTTCTTGATTTCTATTTCTATGAAGTGCATTGGTAATGTTTTTTTTTGTAATCCTTTGTTTGACATTCCAGATGTTAGTTACTTTATGTCTTTGATTTTCAAGTTCAGTTTTTACTTATTCTGTCTCTGTAGATGAGTGAAGCTTTTTGAGTACTACTTTGAAACAGCGGTCTTGTTTGGGTTTGTAAGTATAAAATTCTGTGTTTTTTTCTTGCAGGTTTTTAACTATTTTGTGTATATGATTCAATAGACTTACTTCTTACTTGGTAATTTCGAAGGACTTTTACTTCATAGTTATCAGTTGCTACCTCGTCTAGCAGTTTTAGAAGCGGTTGGATATTGTTGACACGGTCAACATATAAAGGCGGTGCTTTGGCAGGTTTTGCAATTGGTTTGTGTTATATGAGTGTCCACGCTTAGGTCGGAGAATCTATTCGAGGTTAGTATAGGTTGGCTTAGCCAGTAGGTGTCAAGTTTCTTTTGTTTTAGGGCTTTGTTTATTTCAGAGCTTTCACGTTATCTTTTCCTTTCAGGAGCTGTTTTCCATTGATCGCCATCAGTTGTTGTAAGTTTTCCAAGTCTGTATCAGCTGGTATAGCTTTATTCAGATTAGTCAGTGACTGTGTTCTTGGTTTGCTAAAGAAAGATTTGTGCAAAATCTGTCGAGTTAATGTTTCTTTAGATTGAAAAGGGAGAGGTTTTTGTTTTGCTTTAGGGGCGGAACATACCTGACCGAAGATGCGTCGAACGTATCTTCGGTCGCGTCTATTCCGTCAAATGAATCGGTACACATCTGACGGAAAATGCGTCGAGCGTATCTGCACACATTCGCTGAAAGCGTGGCTATTATGCACACATATAAATTTGTTCGTGCAGGGCCGTACTCAGGGCAGCTCAATATTTTACTGTCATATTGTTTTACCTAATCATTTTTCGTGTTCCCTGATGTTATGTAGTCACTGAAGTCCTGTAGTTATTTATATTGCAATTCGAATTTGACTATTAAAAATATGTCGGACTTCGAAGATTTTTTATAGTAGCCAACAAGCGTTATTTAATTATATATCCTATTTAGCTATGGAGGTTCAAAAATAAAAGACGATAATACGATGTGGTTACGGTTTTTCACAAAACTTATACAAATGATATTGAAGGGGTTACAGACTACAGTTGCAGAGCAAGACACAAAATGTTTTCTAGGTATATAGGTATGTATGGAAATTGTTCCCGTGGACCTTTAGCACCACATACCCAAAAATTGGCCCTCGATCCAAGCTAGCAAATATGCGTACACTCATAGCACATACTAACACTACATTATTCTACACATTTCCTTTCTGAAAAAATAAGTAAGGTCTGGCGGCCCTGGAATCTTACGATCTTAAAATCACCGATCTGGGAATGACATGGATATGGTATGTCCAATACCTACGAATTTAGCGTGCACACCTACGAAATTAGCGTGCACACCTACGAAACGTTGGGCAAATAAAATGGCTGCCATTTGGGTTGTTCTCCAGAATGTAATCGATAACGATATGGAGCCGGTTAGAGGAGAATAATACATTTTTGTAGTAAGTTACCTTTGTTAGTTTAAATTTTTTGCCAGATTAGTTTATTCCATAATGCAAATGTGGGCGAACATGGCAAAGCGAAAGACGACCCTTGTATGAAACATGTAACAAAATATTCTCTGAGAGTCAATATCGGTTTTTTAGACATATTTATGCACAAAAACAAAATTGTTATGTTCGATAGACAACGATTTCACAGCAGATGTACCACAATCCTTGGCGAAAAATATGGCGATAGTGGCACGAATGACATTTCTAATAAAATATCGTCATGATTAATTTATTCAGTAAACTATGGCTATCTCTTTTTTCTGACAGAGATATACCTAAGACAAAACGAGACAACACTATGTTTGGTGGCTTTATGTCGATTTCGTATATATGTGTATAAAAAAAATCATGGCGAAATGTGGGTGTAATATTACACCTCTGCCTACCCCTCCGGGGATACAGCCGTAAGTCTATAAAAATATAAAATATAATAATATATGTGAATAATGTAATTTTTCTATATGTACCTACTATTTGCCCTCTCCATTTATATTCCTTACTCAAAGGTCAAAATTCACGTGGTGCGTGGTGCGCGCGACGTCGACGGATAATCCGTTAGTACGCTCGACGTACTAACGGATTATCGGTCAGGTGTGTATGGTTGAACGTTTTTCTATACATTTGTATGTATTGGCGTTACGCGACCGATAAAACGCGACGGATCTTCCGTCAGATATGTTCCGCCCCTTATTATCAATGCGGTTCCCACGAGTAGGGTCGATTAATACAGGTCGCACGTTTCATCGCGCAGGGTTACGCCCATTCCCATGTGAGGGCACTATATAACAATGTGAGCCAGGTCCATTGAGGTTGGCACTAGCGGCTTAAAACCCATCAGCCATTCATCCTATTGACGATATGATTTTCCTATAATTTAATATGAACTAAATAATTTCAAATGACGCCAAAACAAATCTTTTAAAATGACATCAAGACGTTACGGTAAAAAAAATGGCGACTATGAAGGCACACACAATGCTTATTCTCAGACGTGCACGTGTACGCTTAAAACGTACACATACTACGATCACGCCCGTTCCTGTATTTGCGACTCTGATCAGTTCACATGAAACACAATTGTACCAGCACATATTATGTAATTTACATGGCTCTTGAGTTCGCGACTGCAACGCCCGTTGTATACTTTGAGAGAAGTTATCAACATAATATGTGGTATAAGTTATGAGCATAGTAACTGGTGACCTTGTAGACTGGCTTAAACCTTCCTTAAAACCAATCATTTATTTACACATCATTAGTTTATACATCCTCGAGGTAACTGGGATAACGGTAGGAGGATTATGTTAACATCTGCTCTAAACATAGGTCATTAGTTTGCTTTTGCTTACCTATAAAATCACACTTGATTTTTATCATAATTAACTAGTATTATAGTCCTTGGTGATTAATATAATAAATATATATAAACAGACTTACCGAAACAATCGCCCTGTTGCACTTGTCCCCATCGACCGAGCATAAGATCTCCACAAAGGTAGTGTTGTAATGATCGTGTCAAGTGCTCGTAGAATATTGAATTTAAGTTGTTGTCGTCTGAAAATTAAAATGGTACTATAGTATAAAACAGTCTACATTTATTTCTGGGGGACACAAGATATAGGATTGATTTTGCTATTTATTTTTATTTAAGTTTTTATTTAAGTTTTCTTTATACTTCTACCTTTTGACCGCTGTCATGTACACATGACAAAATATGACAAACCAAATTGAAGCCAATATATAGCGGTCTAGGTTTATGTTGGCTTGGCTCCTTAACAACGATTCAATAGAATTGAATTTTAGACAGTTGCCAAGCATAAAATTTTTCTATAAAAGCTTCATGCTTGGCAACTGTCTCAATAAGCTTTAACCCCCAACCGCACAGCGAAATTTCGTCCCAGTATGAACGATTATTTTCCTATCACCTTAAGCTAAGACAAATCACATAGAAGAGACAAAAAGTAATGATAATATTCTCACCAGCACCGAGGTTTCGTTCCAACTGCGAGGACAGTCTAGTGTTGCTCTGATCCACTCGCTTTGTATTGTAGTCTCTCTCCCAAAACTTCACCGGTCGCACGTACGATGTCATGAATATCGCGCTCCCTATAATCATATAAAAAAGATACTGAGTATATGTATACAGCGAGGAGACTAATAGATGTCGGGCCTCAGGTGTAAAAGACCAAATATCAATAAAAATGGTTTCTTCAAGTTAGTGGACTGTGGCGCGCCTAGTGCTGTGCGTATCGTTTAAAGACATTCGGCCGGGCCGCAAATGAGAGGGCATATCCGGCTCGAAGGACCATGTAAAGACCAAATGTCAATAAAAATGGTTTCTTCAAATTAGTGGACTGTGGCGCGCCTAGTGCTGTGCGTATCGTTTAAAGACATTCGGCCGCGCCGCAAATGAGAGGGCATATCCGGCTCGAAGGACCATGTAAAGACCAAATATCAATAGAAATGGTTTCTTCAAGTTAGTGGACTGTGGCGCGCCTAGAGCTGTGCGTATCGTTTAAAGACATTCGGCCGGGCCGCAAATGAGAGGGCATATCCGGCTCGAAGGACCATGTAAAGACCAAATATCAATAGAAATGGTTTCTTCAAGTTAGTGGACTGTGGCGCGCCTAGTGCTGTGCGTATCGTTTAAAGACATTCGGCCGGGCCGCAAATGAGAGGGCATATCCGGCTCGAAGGACCATGTAAAGACCAAATATCAATAGAAATGGTTTCTTCAAGTTAGTGGACTGTGGCGCGCCTAGTGCTGTGCGTATCGTTTAAAGACATTCGGCCGGGTCGCAAATGAGAGAGCATATCCGGCTCGAAGGACCATGTAAAGACCAAATATCAATAAAAATGGTTTCTTCAAATTAGTGGACTGTGGCGCACCTAGTGCTGTGCGTATCGTTTAAAGACATTCGGCCGGGCCGCAAATCTGAGGGCATATCCAGCTCGAAGGACCATGTAAAGACCAAATATCAATAAAAATGGTTTCTTCAAGTTAGTGGACTGTGGCACGCCTAGTGCTGTGCGTATCGTTTAAAGACATTCGGCCGGGCCGCAAATGAGAGGGCATATCCGGCTCAAAGGACCATGTAAAGACCAAATATCAATGGAAATGGTTTCTTCAAGTTAGTGGACTGTGGCGCGCCTAGTGCTGTGCGTATCGTTTAAAGACATTCGGCCGGGCCGCAAATGAGAGGGCATATCCGGCTCGAAGGACCATGTAAAGACCAAATATCAATAAAAATGGTTTCTTCAAGTTAGTGGACTGTGGCGCACCTAGTGCTGTGCGTATCGTTTAAAGACATGCGGCCGGGCCGCAAATGAGAGGGCATATCCGGCTCGAAGGACCATGTAAAAGCTAAATATCAATAAAATATGGTTTCTTCAAGTTAGTGGACTGTGGAGAGAGGAGGAGTGGACCGAGGGCGCTTAATGCTGTGCGCAGCGTGTCATAGACATCAGACGTTTCCAACTTCTTTTGTCCAAGACTTTTGGCTGTGCGTTGTCTGTCGATCAGTCAGTAACGACAAAATATTATATATTATACAGATTGTTGCTGTCATGAACATTTCTGGCAGTCGTATTCGATACTCAGTACGTCTCTCTATGAATTGTGGAAATCACATGACAGTCGCTTTGTGAGTTAATATTTTTGAATAATGTTTTATATTATTATGGGGTTAGAGAAGTTGATGATTTTCAACTGACTGCCTCCGTGGTCCAGTGGATAGCGTAGGCGGCGGCCTGCAGGAACAGAATCGCGGAGTGCGGCACGGAGAACACCAGGCACTTACCGAGCGCGGGAGTGAGCGGCGAGGAGAGGAGTGCGGAGGCGGCGGCCTGCAGGAACAGCATGGTGGAGTGCGGCACGGAGAACACCAGGCACTTACCGAGCGCGGGAGTGAGCGGCGACGAGAGGAGTGCGGAGGCGGCGGCCTGCAGGAACAGCATGGCGGAGTGCGGCACGGAGAACACCAGGCACTTACCGAGCGCGGGAGTGAGCGGCGAGGAGAGGAGTGCGGAGGCGGCGGCCTGCAGGAACAGCATGGCGGAGTGCGGCACGGAGAACACCAGGCACTTACCGAGCGCGGGAGTGAGCGGCGAGAAGAGGAGTGCGGAGGCGGCGGCCTGCAGGAACAGCATGGCGGAGTGCGGCATGGAGAACACCAGGCACTTACCGAGCGCGGGAGGGAGCGGCAAGGAGAGGAGTGCGGAGGCGGCGGCCTGCAGGAACAGCATGGCGGAGTGCGGCACGGAGAACACCAGGCACTTACCGAGCGCGGGAGTGAGCGGCGAGGAGAGGAGTGCGGAGGCGGCGGCCTGCAGGAACAGCATGGCGGAGTGCGGCACGGAGAACACCAGGCACTTACCGAGCGCGGGAGTGAGCGGCGAGGAGAGGAGTGCGGAGGCGGCGGCCTGCAGGAACAGCATGGCGGAGTGCGGCACGGAGAACACCAGGCACTTACCGAGCGCGGGAGTGAGCGGCGAGGAGAGGAGTGCGGAGGCGGCGGCCTGCAGGAACAGCATGGCGGAGTGCGGCACGGAGAACACCAGGCACTTACCGAGCGCGGGAGTGAGCGGCGAGGAGAGGAGTGCGGAGGCGGCGGCCTGCAGGAACAGCATGGCGGAGTGCGGCACGGAGAACACCAGGCACTTACCGAGCGCGGGAGTGAGCGGCGAGGAGAGGAGTGCGGAGGCGGCGGCCTGCAGGAACAGCATGGCGGAGTGCGGCACGGAGAACACCAGGCACTTACCGAGCGCGGGAGTGAGCGGCGAGGAGAGGAGTGCGGAGGCGGCGGCCTGCAGGAACAGCATGGCGGAGTGCGGCACGGAGAACACCAGGCACTTACCGAGCGCGGGAGTGAGCGGCGAGGAGAGGAGTGCGGAGGCGGCGGCCTGCAGGAACAGCATGGCGGAGTGCGGCACGGAGAACACCAGGCACTTACCGAGCGCGGGAGTGAGCGGCGAGGAGAGGAGTGCGGAGGCGGCGGCCTGCAGGAACAGCATGGCGGAGTGCGGCACGGAGAACACCAGGCACTTACCGAGCGCGGGAGTGAGCGGCGAGGAGAGGAGTGCGGAGGCGGCGGCCTGCAGGAACAGCATGGCGGAGTGCGGCACGGAGAACGGCTGAGCGAACGCGTGGAACGCGCTGCCCCATGTGATCTGCCACGGCGCTATGTACGTCACCACGAACTGGATCTAGAAACACAAACAAATTGTTAACAACAGCGGTGTCATCATTATCATCATTCTGCCAACAACACACAACCAAATTGTTACGAACAGCGCCGTCATTATCATTATCATCCTGGCGCTATCCCCGACGTCCGAGGTCCGCTTTTCCACTTACTCTTCTCCACTTCGCCCGGGCTTCGGCATCTCTGGTGGTAAGTCAGTTGGCACGCATATCATACGTCAAGCCAGCATTTCTTAGGGCTGACCCCGCTTACCGCTGCCCGGCGGGGGCGACATGGCTAGAAAGAACAATGGCCACTTCTCATACATTGAATGACCTGATAATGAATTATTGTGTATATAGATAAAATGTACAAAAACAAGTAGATCTTTGATCAAGAAATTATACTGTAAAGACAGTTTTTCTTATAAAGGTCTAGGAATTACATAATACACCGAAATTAGTTCGTATTAATTTGACAGATTCTCCCATGTCCAATGTCACCGGCGGCGTCTTTAAGTCAAAAACGTTTCATTGCATCCTTATCCAATGTTTTCAACGGCAGAAATACATTTATATTTATCTTTTTATATATTTTAACATAAAAAATACATTCATTTATGATCAGCTTTTAACAACTTGATTTCATTTATATATACAATTAAGTTTGCTCGAGGTTTTGACAAAACCAAATGCTAAAATGTGGTATAAGTGAAATGGAACGTAGCTAAACAAGGAAGTATTATCGGGCACAGATAATATAACACTGCAGCGAATAAAAAATATTTTGATAAGGATGCGTTCACGAGTTCTAGAACATCTTTACAACCCAAAACTTTTCTTTTTACCTAGACTTCTATAAAATATAATAGTTAGTGAAATCATTACACCAAAAAATAACCTTATTTTTAAAATAAGTTTTATCTCTATACATGTTTAAGTCAAAAATGGCCATTCTTCTTTATTCCCCACGCAGCATGCCTGTTTCTGTGAAGAACAGCGCCATCTATCCCGATTGAGAGGTGTTACGAACAGCGCCATCTATCCGAATTTGGAGGTGTTATGAACAGTGACATCCATCTGAGTTGGAGTGAGTTATCTTTTCGCTACTATTTTCGTTGCCTGCCTAAGAAAAAAGGCAAAATACAGTGCAGTTTTCCTCACTTTCTAAAAAACACTCGATTTATCTACGAGCATACTGACCTTCAACAAAAACTCGTACACCTTGCTGAATATAACGGCAGTGATGAAGTAGTCAACTAGAAAAGTCTCCGATATCTTCTGGCTGCTGAGATCGCGCTGAAACAGTAGCACCGCGAACACCAGTATAAGGTACTGGGATTCAGGCTCAGAGTAGGCATTTCTGAGACCTGGAAATAAAATAGATATGTTTAATTTTCAATGTCTTTACGAGTAAGTGGCATCGTAAGTCCTAAGCCGGGAGCGCGCACCAATGACTTGTAAATTATCGCTTGACCCGTGCCTCGGAGAGCACGATAAGCCGTCGGTCCCAGCTGTCATAAAGATCTTTGACAGTCTTTATAGGGAGTCAGTACCTATGATTAAACAGAAACAAATACAAAATCTTTTGTTTCGGAAAATAAACCTAAAACATGGAATGTACAAGTTGCGGAGGTCAGATAGGCAATCGCTCTGTAGAAAAGGTCATATTCAGTCATATCCGGTTAGACTACAAAGCAGACCCCGGCCGTGGAACCTAGACTGGGATAACGCTAGGGGGATAAGGAGGATTAATGGTGATGATGAATATGAAGAAACTCACACTTAAGCGCGCACACGCATATAATAAGCGCTCCGACCGTGTCGCCGTACTTAGCGGCGATGGCGGGCGCGTCTTGCGTCGTAGCGGCGATCACCACCGCCGGGTACAACACGTTGCGTTCCAGGAAACATAGGTACACGAAGATCTGGAAAGATAAACAAATAATAAATAATACACAAGTAGTTAATTATTTAAAAGTAAACGTTACACCAGCTCAAAAATGATAAGCACGAATGTGCGTCGAGTCAATAATAGTGTTACGAGCTGGGGTTCGGTGATAAATTAAATGCACTTTGCCACGAAAACTGCACTTTATTTAACACACAAAAACACTAGATACACACACTTAATTTTCAACACTAATAAAACACACTATTCACACCACTAAACACTTCCGACTCCCTTAATCTTCGCACTCCTTCGCTTCTTGATCGCTGTGATTATTCAACGGTAACTGTCTGAACTCGCTCTTCCGCGCGGTATTTATACCACAAGCAAGCGAAACAGCTTTAAACCACCAATACATCCAATCTCTTCTAGTTCTCCCATTCACCGATAGATGGCGTTATTTTCAAATAAAGCCATTCGTAACAATAGGTTATTAGGTAGCTTATTTAATTTCCTTTCATATATATAAACCGCAGCAGGAGTAGGCCTTCCGATAGGTGGACCAACGATTGTGTTGCGATTGTCTGTGTGGAGAGCCTAGGGGGAGGTCTATGTGCTGTCATATATATATCTAGGGTGAGATAACTTAATGAAAATATATTCTACTAGAGATTGCTGGCAGCTACACCCGCTCACTATTTTTTTGCTTGATTCTGTAGGAATTTCAGCTCTAGCGATCCAATTGACATACACGCCAAATTAACTCCATAGCCTGTCAGTAAGTCAGTAACTTAAGAATTATATATATATACAGATTAAGTTTAAAAGCTATTTAAGGCTGTAGCCTTACCTTCTCAAAGCACATGAGTCTAGCGGGCTCGGTGACCTCGAACTGCGCGTGTTCATGTTGCTTGAGCACGGGCCCGGCGAGACACAGCCACGGCTGCTGCTTGCGGAGCTGAGGGATCAGGTAGTGGAGTACCCAGCCCAAAATACCGGCGATTATCCATAGTACCTGGACGAACAGAAAAAACATGAAAGAAAGGAAGTTAAAATAAAAAAAATATCTTATAAGAAACAAGAATTTCGTTGGCTCTATGAAAAAAATTTCGCGAGCAGTTATACGAGTCTGTTTTTCTAAAGAATTCTACAGTGGTACCGGTCGACAGTTTTTAGACAACTCCAGCACTAGGACTTAATTCTGTCGCGGGTCACTTTACAGAGATAGAACCAGAGGACAAAGGTACACAGTGTACACACAGACTCGAAATAGCAAATTATGCATTAGACAAAGTGTTGTCTCGTTTGGCGATCAAGCAACGTCAGCCGCTTAAATCACTGCACATCTAATTCAATAAATAGCATCTAAGAAAAATAAGTGACAATAACATCAAAAAAAATCAAAATCCAACTCACCGTATTCAACTGCGGCCTGAGCGTCGTGAACACAGTCGTGCAGTGCAGTCCAAACACGAACAGTCCCAGAAAAGTGCACACGATGACGTCATTCTTCAGCCTAGCATTCACAGTCGCTTGAAGCTTCTTCGGCAACGGATCCTCCATATCCTCATCCGGCTTATCGGACTCCCCCTTAGCATTCATTGGATTATTACTCGGATCTTGAGACTTCTCTTCTTCAGTAGGAGGATCCTTCAAAGAATTCGTCGAGTTCATCGTATCACCTCCTCTAGGATCCATTTTCAATGAGCTCACACTCGACGCCTGCGAGCGTTTTTGCTTAGCAATATTGGTCTCGGAACTAAAGTTGATCTTAGACGCAGAACTCCCGATAGAATTTTGCTTTGATATGTTACTCTCAGAGTTGTTCTTTTTCTCCTCGCTAAGAGTATTCGGATCTCCTTTATCGAGGTCCGGTGAACATTCCGGATTGTGTATCACGTATAACTCTGGTGGAAGCAAATGCTTCTTTATGAGGTTCCATATTAGGGTATAGTCGCTGGCACTACGACTTAGGTGGTACGCTATCGGCACTAAAAGACCGCAGAATATCGAGAACAGTATGTTATGCTTCTGATGTTGTGACTTCTTTCCTTCAACGAGGCCGCTGTACGCGAACCCGTAAAGCACGCCAATAGCTGCGACTGATCTCACCACACAGTAGACCGCAGCGCTTAAGCTGCTTGTAGCGTTACCACCAAACACGTGCATGTCTATCTGTTCTAGTAAGTACATCAGGAACGTATTTACTTGAGGGAACAGCCCCAAGCTGAACGCCAAAGGAAAAAATAATAGGAACTTGGACAACACCTCCTGTATTATGTATAAAAAATCTCTTTCGTTCATCTCGAAACCATATATAGTTATAGGTTTCGTGACGTCAAAGCTACGTTTACGCCGCGTATGGACTTCGTCCACTGGCGCCGTCTGATCTAAGTAACTATGCACCCCGCACAGAATAGCAGTGCACAAACAAAAGTACACAGGTCGCGAAAACACGACCATTTTGTTAAACCCGTGGACCGGTGACGCAGAATCTGGCTGCACACTCTTTAGCAGAGAGTACTGACTACCCGCCATGATGAAGCAGAACCAGAACGCGTAAATATCCTTGTAGAAGCCAAGGTTCAACACCATAGAGCCTAAAACAGCTACCATCACGGCCAATATGATCGTGATGAATGTCTCCCTGGCCGTCAAGTTCCTGTCGAACAGGGCCATCAGCTGCAGCCTGTCCATAGTCACTTTCAACTCGAAGCATTTAGACAACTTGAATTTATAGTAACTCTTTGGTTTCGGTTGGTTTGCCTTTTCCATATCGTCTAATATTTTTGAGAATTTACTTCTAATATTTATATCTATACTATCTTCTCCTATCGAAGGCATCAGACTCGGTATGTTCGCGTACGTATTTTCTACTTGCTGCTGGGCCAACTGTTGTGCCCTTTGTTGATTCATTAAAAAGTTAATATGCATGCTCGGCAGCCCCATCCTGGACTGCCTCTCAGCCTCAATTTGCTCTAACAAACTATCAGTCACATAAGCTACTGGAGATCTTGGTTGATCAGTATGAGAGCCGGTTCCACCGTCGAACACGTAGAACCGTTTGTTAGCGTTATTATTAGTATTTATAGGAACAACTGTTGATACATTATTATTACTCGACAAAAGCGGATTGTTACTGCCCTGGTTAGAAGAACTTTGGTCAATGCTATCTCCGCGTTTCGTCTTGGTAATACTTTCGCTGTTGCCAGCTTCAGATTCTAGAGAGCCACAGCTGCCTTCGCCGGCTGTTTCTTGGGAGTTGTCAGGGTTATTGTCGATGGGTTTCACCCTGTTGATCCGCATACCGTCCTCTTTCTCTGGCAAGGGGATCGGCTGGGCTTGTGCGCGCCCTGAACTATTTTTATCGAATGTATACGACATCCAATTGCCGTATTCATCCATGAAGCAGTGGATCGCACCATCGGTTGTGTCATCAAACGAAGTCGCGAAGTGAACACTGGTTGAACTATTGGAGCCATCGTTCACAGGAGGCTTATCTTTCTTCTCCGTGTTATTTTGTGACGAAGGATTATTTCGCTGGCGGGTAGACCGTTTGATTTTCCTAACACGATTTCGATGGTTTCTGTCCATCAGCGGCCGAAGCCTCTGACCTTCCTCCGTAGCCTGCGCGTTCTGAGGCGAGGTAGACTCGTTATTAGCTACGTAGGCAGGAACGCAGCATGGTCCAAAGTCCACCCTTGAGTTCAGGAATGCTGCTAGCAAAGGCATCGACGTTGGAAGAAGGGTGTTAGTTGAGGTTTGTGCTACTTCTTCTATGGAGCGTTTCCTTGTTTTGTGCGAGTTCTCTCTCTCACCTCTGATGCTTTGTCTGTGGCTACGGTTTCTGTCCTCTCTATTTGGAGGGGGCATTACCACAGTGTTGGCGTTGGTGGCCGCGAATAGGCATTCCAATCCTTGTACCAAAGCAGCCTGAGCTTCCACCGCATCGAACAGAATAACTTCTTCGTTTTGATTCTCATCTTTCTCTTTCTTAGAATCTCTCTTCTTGTTCTCCTTCTGCGAGGAAGCTCGTGAACGCGCTAAGTTTTTTATCTGCTTTGGTATAGCGCCCAAGTTTTTTGGAACGTTGGAAGACGATTCGCCAAGCGCGTTGGCTAGTTTTTGACGTAACACTTCTTCTGGAAGTGCACACGCGCCTGCCTCTTTGCAATAATCTTCTTGATTGTCTTCCGTCTCCTCGAAGAGCCAATCTAAACTATATACACTTCTTTCGTCAGCACTTTTACTGTCACACGTTAGTTGCGACTCTTCAATTTCTGGCGCAAGAGCCTTTTCCTCTTTTTCGTCTTCGGGTGGTCTGTCTATATTAGTATCGCTACTACTGCTAGAATTAGATATATCGTGGTCCCAAGGTTTCTTTTCTATAACTTTTTTCTCGTCCGATTTTTTCTCAGCCTGTTCAGTATTCTCATTTGACTCCAAACTTGATTTCTCTATTAATAAATCTTTGGAACTCGCGCTAGCTTTATCGAAATAATCTCCGTTGGGATTACTTTTGCATTCACAGGATGCAGGTAGCCTTTCAGGACGTTTGGCTTCATACTGGTGGTCATGTTTAAGCTTTTTCAGTCTTACAGGTTTGCTTTTGTCGTTTGGACAATCTGGATTATGTTTACTAGAATGCCTCTCACAACAATGTTTCTTACATTCATGGGTTTTGCTGCGTACTACTCGAATATCTGAAGGTCGGTCGAGTAATGGTGACCTGGATCCATTATTTTCATAATCGGAATCGCTAGAACGCATAGCTGGCGACTGCTCAGCGTCCCAATCGAATCCTCTAAACTGTTTCTCATCATCATAATCGCTGTAACTTTCACCACTGGAATCTAAATCAGTTTCCTTCTGTGAAGTTTGCATCTCGTCCGATATTTCTGCTATAGGGTACACTATCTCTGAACCGTACGTCAGATATGGATAGATACTACATCCCTCCCCGTTTTCATTCTTTGGGTAAAGGTTCAAATGTGGACCACGGGTTAGGCTTTTACTAGGCGGTGGGATAACAGCATTCTTAGGATTTTTCAGCATCTGGCCACCGATAGTTTCCGCACTGTTTGGATGGGGTGATAAATTGGATACACTTGGAGGTGGACATCCTATTTCCAATGCGGCACTTTTTATTCTCCTAAAGCCTGCGCTTTTGCCTTTACTCGGTTCTGCATCACCTACTGGGGCTTCTGCTTTAACCATCATGTATTCCCCGAGTTCGACGCTAGCAAAGAACCCAGTGTCCGCATTGTTTGAATGCCTCCGCATATGTGAAACAAGCTGCGCGGTCGAATTTAAAAGCGGTAACTGTATCGTAGACATGGTAGAGTTAGAGTTCCTCCTCATATTGGATGACTGCGCCTGCGTTGCTAAGGCCATTGCTGATTTTGTGCAACTCTCATCAGGGTAGTTGGCATACCTTCTACGATGTGCTGTTCGCTTCTTAGGCGATGGTGGGCCCACACTGGGCTCGGAATTGTCCCTTGAATCAGAGCTAAGCTGTCGAGCAAATTTGGACTGGTACGGCTCACCGGCCGCTTCGGTCCCGTCCAAATACAACCACTCTTTGAAAAAGTCTTTGTTACTTGAACCTCTGCGATGAGGACATTCATGATACCGCCTGCTCACTTTGGCGAATGGTCCATCATCCACCATCATGTGGCCAGGTAGATTATTATCCACCCTTGAGTTTCTAGAAGCTTCCACTATTAGTTCATCGATTCGAGTACCGTGCGTTCTTCTCTTAGACGTTCTATGTTCTCTTCTGTGGCCTGACTTCGACCGACTTCTGTTCGCTGGACGAAAGGAAGGTCCAGGCATTTCCGCGGACTGCGCTACACACAAGTCCGACTTAGTTGTGGCGACAGCCTCTGCCTGCTTAGCAGACATCGCGCTGTCTTCTATGCTCGACTCTGAGCTGTTTTTACGATGGACATCTACTTTTAAATCTGCAACAATATTGAGTAACGTGTAAGTTTCGTTAAAACGACATATAATTTAACACGTTTTTATGAGAGTATAGTGAATAGTTACATACCTATGGTACTGTTATTAGGCTTATGATACTCCAAGGAGGTCACAGACTCGTTATCGCTTCCCGTCGCGGGCATACCGCCGAGTTTCAGCATTTGCATCTCCATACCTTCGTCAGGACTGCAAAGAGAATATTTCGTTATTTATGTAACGGATCTCAATAGATTAAGGCAGCGATAGCCTAGTGGAGATACCAACAGACTGCCATACAGAGGGTATCGGGTTTGAATCCACAGCGCGCACCAATGACTTTTCGGAGTTATGTGCGTATTGAATTGTTAATTATCGCTTGTCCCGTGCCTCGGAGATCACGTTAAGCCGTCGGTCCCGGTTGTCATGATGATCTTTGACAATCGTTACAGGGCGTCAGTATCTTCTAAAATAAACTGACCCTAGTCTAAACCATGGAATATCGCTATCCCTTCGGGTTGCGGAGGTCAGACAGGCAGTCGCCCCGTGGAAAAGCTAATATTCAGCCAAATCCGGTTAGACTAGTAAGCGGACCCCAGATTGAAACTGGGATAACGCTAAGAGGATGATTATCTCAATAGATTTATTATTTTAAAAGTACAGCCGATTTCCTCCGAAGTTTGGTCCAGAGTAGGCCGACGTTACATCGGCCAGCTACCTCGACAAAATGTAAAATGACTGCTGCTAATTTCACCTAAATTCGTAAACGTGTGCATTATCGCGCTAATCCGGACGACCGGTTGGCGCAGCGGGAGTGTAAGCGACTGCTACGCCGAAGGTCGCGGGTTCGATTCCCGCTCAAGTCAAACATTTGTGTGCATGAACATGGATGTTTGTCTTGGTCTGGGTGTTTCTATGTATAATATGTATGTATTTACAAAAATAAATTATATATATGTATGTTTATCCATTATTAGTACCCATAGTACAAGCTCTGCTTAGTTTGGGACTAGATGGTGTTGTGTGAATGTGGTAGAATATTATTATTATAATCCTTGAGAACAGTGCCGTAACTAGTATGCATCCGGTGTGTGCTATCGTATATTTTTATGAGATATTTGGGCCACTGTTTTTATACCTTTGCACCCTACACCAGAATACCACCGACGCCGACGCAGCTCTAGTTACGCTACTGCTTGACAAGTGAAGAATTGGCAAAATGTGCATTCTATTAGTTTTTTTTTATGGTAATAGGCGGCAAACGAGCAGACGGATTGCCTGATGGTAAGCAATTACCGCCGCCCATGGACACAAGCAACACCACAGGAGTCACAAGTGCGTTGCCGTCCCTTGGGGTTGGGAAAAGGGATAGGATGAGGAGTGGGATCAGGGAGAAGGGATAGGGGATAGGGCCTCCGGCACTCTCACTCACCGAACGAAACGCAACAGTTTAGGTACTGTTACTTTACGTCGATTTTCTGTGAGAGGGTAGTACTTCCGGTCGAGCTGGCCCATTCATGCTGAAATCAGCAAGGCTCTACTGTTTTTGTTGGTCTCTGACCAGTGTAATAATTTAAGTGGTGTACTCACGGCGCAGTATCGCTAGCGTTGTGAGCCGCAGTGGTGGGTTGTACGACCACGCACTCCGTTGTGTCGTACATGTGATGCAGCCGGTGGTTCAGCAGCTTCAGGCCCGAGAACAGCGCAGCCACCAGAGCGCAGTATATCATCCAGCCCAGGCTCGCCGGTGGAAAGTACTGGAATACACAAACAGACAGTTTTTATGTGTTCTTCTGTTATTTTTTTAACTGTGTATTTTTTTATTTACGATCCCGTGGGAAATTCGTGCAATCCCTTCTTAGTGCACCCCTACGTTGCCCTAGGAACATACCTCATTTATAAGGTAATGACAAGGTGGCTTCTCTGCCAGTCAGTCAGCACGTCAGTAGCGCAAGAATTTTATATATGTCGTAGGATAATTTGATACTTCGAATCTTCGCGGAAATCCTAGGCGTTTTGCGAAAACGCGGATAATTAGACATAGGCGAAAAATTATCAAATCTTACTGGACAAAGTCAGAATTTTTGCGAAAATACTCGTTACTATAGTAAGATTTGATGTGCTCAACACTGATTGGCTACAATTTTGCTGGCTGACTTCTAATTGGTTCCTAGTTTGCCGATGATTAACTTCAAGTATTGTATCATAGAGTTATGAAGGTTTAGAATAGGTGAGAAAGGAAAATCACTAAATTGATTTTTATAAACTTTTTATTGAAAATTTTAGTATGTATGTTGTTTTCTACAGACAATAGGAGATCTCAGTCGTAGTAAAAAAAATGATCCAATTTTAGGGTGTAATCCATAAATTGGATGAAACTGGTTAGGTAAACAATTAGTTTAATAGTGCAACAATGGAATTGATCAGTCTTGTGAATTAAAGTCTTGAGATAAAATCACTCATTCATCAGCCTTCTCTTCTCTTATACAGCTAAACTTAAGATATATTGAGGCAAAATTATTATCACATTCTGGTTCACTTATAGTGAACCAAATAACTACAACAAATTATTATTGAATTAGCAAAAATAGGAAAAAATAGACTTATTCAAAGAAATTAAAAGATAACTAGAAAAAAATTTGAAAAGCGAATAATCACAGAACAAAAGATAATTAAATACGTCACTAATGTGAAACTTACGCTGAGTTGCATGGACCTGTAACATTGGAGTTGCAATGCAAGCACAGCTGCGTTTCGTAAATAGTAATATGAAATTATTAGTAAGACTTTACTTGTTACAACAATTCAAAGATTTATGACATTTGGAATTACAAAGCAAACCGTGCTTTTTACAAGCACACTTATTTGAGGAACATTGTTTGCTTGATTTCTTGCAATGACATTGCTTAAACCCTTGTCCGCCGAATGGTGATAGTTGTGAGGAAATACCACGAATAGGTAATACTACCTCGGGAACGGGGCCGGTAAATTGAGCTCCTGGAGATATTTGAAGTGCGTTTCTTGGTAGCCAATCTTTAATTATACCAACGGAGGTACCAACTTGAAACAAACCATTCTTCTTATCAATTACTCGTCCTGTAATGTTTTTGTTATCTAAGGGTGCACGATCGTACTTCGGAACATCAACCAAAATTGTAGCACCTACATCTATTTCTTTAAATTTTTTGTTGGATGTAGTACACATAGTCGCAGCTGCTCTTTTTAAATTTTCATGCGAACTTGTTCTTTCTTTCTTAATAGAATCTTCTTGCCAGCATAAGTTACATTTAACATTAGAAGAACTACTACCTTCTCTAACTTCAGACACTCCACATGCGCCGTGAATCACTTGTTGGCATTTTGAACATTTGAGTGAATCGGATGTGGTAATTTGGCAAATACAACATTTAACTTCAGTAGCAACAATATTATTGGAATGTTGTTGTTGTACATTTGTGTGGGAATTTGTGTCATTTATAGCGATATTGTTATCAAGACAGATCGTTTTTGTTGTACTTGCTGGGACAATTATTACATCTTCTAAAATTGTAATGTTATTTGCAGAATTTTTTTTATATTGTGTCATAGATGAAAGAGGGGTAGAAAGCTGCTCATAGAAAAGGATTGCATTTTCAACTTTGGATTCATTTCTACACCCTGCATTACGCTCGTCTTGAATATCTTCAGTGCGAGGAGGATTTTCATTAATTAAAACCTGTTGTAAGTCTTCTTCATTTCTACAACCTGCATTTCGCTCGTCTTGAATATCTTCAGTGCGAGGAGGATTTTCATTAATTAAAACCTGTTGTAAGTCTTCTTCATTTCTACAACCTGCATTTCGCTCGTCTTGAATATCTTCAGTGCGAAGAGGATTTTCATTAATTAAAACCTGTTGTAAGTCTTTGTAACGCATCGATTTTATCTCGCATTACAGTACGCCTATGCGTATTCCTTTTTCGCGTGTTCGGTTGGTATTAGTCGATTTTCTGTCGATACATATGGTATTTTGTTAATGGGCTTCCCTATTATTAATTTTTTTACCTTGTCTATGGCAAAACTGTCATGGTGACTTTTCTCTCTGAACGTACGTCGAACTACATGTCGACGCTTCAATAATCCAAAAATTATGGATTAATCGCATTAAAATGTGGTACTAAAAGCCACCTTAATATTTATAAGCCGTGGATCGGCCTATATATTGTTGTATTTCGCCAATATGACACATTGATACGTTTAAGAATACTTCCGGCGCATGTTTTCATTCGCCTGAAGGAATTATTATTCTGGAATAAGCCTATGGCGTTTTTTTTCGGGATATAGTTTAAAATCCGCCGTGCTATCTGGATTCGGCACGCCGTGATGCTGTTTTCGTCGTGGACATGAAGTGGGCAAAGTATACCACGTGGTCACGACGGTGCACATTCTTTCTTTTCGTATTTTAATTACCTAAGTATATCTAAAACAGGTAACTTTTTTTATTATTTTTCCACCTCAACGCAATTTCAAATAATTCTAAATAACCACAAATTAACTTAAATTAGACTAAATTCCTTTACAACAACTTTACTAGAAAGCCTCAATTTCAATTTGTATGCTAATTTATAAGTTGTAATGCCATCGACCATACAAAATTATTGTATCTACCATCTCGGCTAGGTCGCCCTGACTTGAGATCAAATGTCCATATTGTACTCTATCACTGACTTATCTGGCAAATTTTGTATTTTCTGGGATTGTATCTGGCGCCCGATATAACTTATATTATTTAAAATTCTGTATTTTCTTTATGATACAACCCATAGTTATAAAAATAAATGTTTATGAATTCCATAACATGTTTTAATTTCAACTTTGAACCTTACAGGATAGGTTATGTCTTATATTCATAACAAACCCACATTTACATTTACTTCCCTTTATTTCCAAAATCTTTTAAATAGTTTTTCATCACCACTTACAATTATATTTATTTTTTAATTATTACAATTGGCGCTAGCTCACAGGGACCTGAAATAGGCATTTTATCATTTAATTACTTGAGGTTGCGTTCAAAACTTGTTGATGGTTATGTAAACAACATAGGTAACTATCTTATTTTATCATTGTGTCATATTATTTTGGTGTCTTATTTGACTCATTTTGTTATTAAATATGTTTAACGTTCTTGAGTAAACATATCTTAATGTTTTATAAGTATGTTTAACGCCTTTGAGTAAACATATCTTAATGTTTTATATTTTCTATGTTTTGGTTTCACATATAAGCTTAGATATGTGTTATACCAGTTATTTACTTTGACAAACATAACATAATGGGTGTTATAGTTGAAATTCTCTTATGATAACCTGTATACATTGTGTGTAAATCTTTTTCAGCTTAAACTATTACTGAATTCATATGATAACAACCTTACTGGTTCTTATTGTAAACTTGCTTGATAAGACTTTAGTACATTACTTAAACATAGGTTATATTTAGACATAAATTATTTGATACTGAAACATAAGTGAATAGTGATGTGTAACAGTTAACATTTAACTTTGTAATGAATTTGAGGCTTTTTCCAGTGGTTTAAAAACTTAATATTAAAACTTATAACTTAAAATTTTGACAACATAACCTTAAAAACTTTGAAAAATTTTAATTTGTTTTGACAGTTCATTAACCTAACTTTTCTTTTGAAACTTTCCTTCATAGCTTATCTTAGCCTGGAATTGCATAAATTTACTTGCTTATTAGCATTCTTTGGGTTCTATTCTTTTCACTTTGATTTTCAACCGCTTCACAGCTTTGTTTACTTTTCATTAGGTGTTATAACTAGATTCCATGATGATTGTTATGCGGAGAGGAGAACTTCACCCATTTCAAGAAACTAGTTTTGTTGTGACAAGCTTCAGTTTTGTGATAACTGAGATTGCCTGGATGTCTCAATTTGCTGATTTTAGGCATTGTGTGCACCTGATGTTGCAGCTTGTGAATAGGAACTTTCGGATTGGTTGGATCATTTAAGGGTATTTATTAGTTCAAATAGTTCATCTTAGAGTTATTAAAACATTAGTGAAATTAAATCAACACTTTTTATAGAATGTTTATTGTTATTCAAAATCACATTTAGTTTGTTGAAACTTGTTCTTCATAGCTTACTCCTTATCTGAAACAAAAATTAGATGTTTACTTTCTTTGGTTAAAGCGTTAACTTAGTCAATCTGTAAAATTATTGAAGGATAAGTATTTCTTGTATTTGGCTATCTTAAGATTGTAGTTTGTGTTAGTAGGACTCAATTATTTTCAAACATTTGTAGATTTTTTGAAAGGTTTATTATTATTAGGATATTTTACAACACTTTGCATACATCTCAGAACTTTCATATATAGAGAAGTATAACAACATTTTAGAAACCTGTGTATCTTGTTTTGTTGAAGATTATTTGGTTCATATTCTTTACATAACTTTTTGGTTTTATTAACTAACTTTGAATATTAGTGAAACTTTTTGAGAGCGTTTGAACTCTTAATTTTCTTTTTCATTTGTTAAGCGCTTATTTTAATTCAGGGTAATGCGCGTTATTATATTCAGGGAGGAAAGTCATTTCTTTTGATGTTGGTGACGTGTATGGAGAATTAATTTTGTTCTTTCAATGCTACTGCATACCATTCGGTTAAATTAGCACCTAAGTTTAAAAAAGTGTAGATTATTAGAAAGATTTTAGATAACATTTTCTTCTTAAAAGATATTATAAAATATTAATTTTTGGATTGTTAACTTTGACTTAAACTTAGCTTGCTGTTAGAAAGCGGGTTCTTGTTTGCGGAAGAATGAGATTGATGTATGTTAGGATTGACCTGCTTGTGTGACTGATGAAGAATGTTAGGTAACTTCTTGACAGTTTGTGAACTTTAAGTTGAAGTTCAAAAGTTGGCTTAGGTATTTTCGGTTTTAGATTTTTGCAAATTCCATAGGTTCCGTTTCTCAACATCAATAGATCTTATGTACATTTTTATTTTGTTTTTGTTAAAAGGTTTTATACCTTATTTGTATTTTGTGTTTATCGTTCGGTTTGTTTGTATTGAACGACTTTTTTGTGTTTTTTGTGTCTAATTCCTGTGTAGTATTTAGGTACTTGTTTATTCTTAAGTCTACCGGATTTGACAACTTTTTGGAATTCCAACCTTGGATTTGACATTTGGGGTAACCAACTTTTCACTTGGTCCCCGAATATTTTTTGCCAGTTACTGACGCTTTTGGGCAGTAACCAGGTCTTTTGCGTTCTTGGAACTTTCCATTCCTCGAACGTTTTTGTTTTTTTTTGCTTGTTCCATTGTGCACGGTAAGTCGGTGGTGTTATGCCGGTCACAATAGACAAGTTCTTTTTGTTTTTGTCCTGTTGTGCACGGTAGGTCGGTTGTGTTGCGCCGGTCACAACAGACAAAATTTTGTATTTTTTGAATGCAACTGTGCCCGGAAAGTTGGTGGAGTTAGGCCGATCACAGTTCCATTTTTTTGTGTTCACACCGCTTTCTTGTGTCGAACCACCCCTTCCATTTTTATGTTCTCACCGCCTTGTTGTGATGAACCACCATTTGGCGTCCGCGCCTGACGCGTCCTCTAGCGGCGTTGTCATTTGCATGCAACCTTATTGGTTACTTTAAGAGTTTTGATGTTCTCTACAGAGTCGGTGGCGAGGGTGCCTAACCGCACTTTCTAAAAACAATCATTAGACAAGAGTTTAGATGATCTCTTATAGAGTCGGTGGCGAGGGTGCCTAACCGCACTTTCAATAAAACATCCAAGTTAGGAGTTGTGCTCTTACAGAGTCGGTGGCGAGGGTGCCTAACCGCACTTTCAATCGAGCAACTCTAGCAACTTAGTGTATTTATTTTGTTTGATTTTGTTATTAGTTTTGAGTTTTAAATTGTGTTTATCTTTATTTTTGAAAATTTTAGTAGAGTCTTGAAGTTTTGGAAGTTGGTAGAGTCTAGAACTTTGGTAGAGACTTGTAGTTTAGGTAGAGTCTTTTTGAATTTACATAGAGTTTTATGTAGAGTTTTTTTTTGGAATTATAGCATTTGTTAATTGAACGTTTTTATTTGGTCTTCTTTTCGGCATAAAAGAAAGAGTCCTTTCTTTTATTTTTTTTGGGTTGGTATGTATTGTAACGCATCGATTTTATCTCGCATTACAGTACGCCTATGCGTATTCCTTTTTCGCGTGTTCGGTTGGTATTAGTCGATTTTCTGTCGATACATATGGTATTTTGTTAATGGGCTTCCCTATTATTAATTTTTTTACCTTGTCTATGGCAAAACTGTCATGGTGACTTTTCTCTCTGAACGTACGTCGAACTACATGTCGACGCTTCAATAATCCAAAAATTATGGATTAATCGCATTAAAATGTGGTACTAAAAGCCACCTTAATATTTAGAAGCCGTGGATCGGCCTATATATTGTTGTATTTCGCCAATATGACACATTGATACGTTTAAGAATACTTCCGGCGCATGTTTTCATTCGCCTGAAGGAATTATTATTCTGGAATAAGCCTATGGCGTTTTTTTTCGGGATATAGTTTAAAATCCGCCGTGCTATCTGGATTCGGCACGCCGTGATGCTGTTTTCGTCGTGGACATGAAGTGGGCAAAGTATACCACGTGGTCACGACGGTGCACATTCTTTCTTTTCGTATTTTAATTACCTAAGTATATCTAAAACAGGTAACTTTTTTTATTATTTTTCCACCTCAACGCAATTTCAAATAATTCTAAATAACCACAAATTAACTTAAATTAGACTAAATTCCTTTACAACAACTTTACTAGAAAGCCTCAATTTCAATTTGTATGCTAATTTATAAGTTGTAATGCCATCGACCATACAAAATTATTGTATCTACCATCTCGGCTAGGTCGCCCTGACTTGAGATCAAATGTCCATATTGTACTCTATCACTGACTTATCTGGCAAATTTTGTATTTTCTGGGATTGTATCTGGCGCCCGATATAACTTATATTATTTAAAATTCTGTATTTTCTTTATGATACAACCCATAGTTATAAAAATAAATGTTTATGAATTCCATAACATGTTTTAATTTCAACTTTGAACCTTACAGGATAGGTTATGTCTTATATTCATAACAAACCCACATTTACATTTACTTCCCTTTATTTCCAAAATCTTTTAAATAGTTTTTCATCACCACTTACAATTATATTTATTTTTTAATTATTACATCTTCTTCATTTTCTAATTTTGACAATGTATCTCTAGGCAAATAAGTTGAAGACAGGCCAATTACAGGATCGTGACCAAACAAGGCTTTGTATGGTGAACGTCCTATTGTGCGATGGTGCGAAGAATTTTTCTGGAACTGAACGAAATAGCATCCCAGTGACCATTCAGTTGAGTTATTGTCGGACATCCAGGAACGCAACATGTTCTCGACATCCTGATTGCACCTTTCTACCGAACCTAAAAAAGAGAAAAATACTTTATCGCACATAAAAAAAAATACAAAACAACAGATAACAACAAAAGACAGTACAACATAGGTGGCCTTATTGCTAAGGTAGCAATCTCTACCAGGCAACCTTTGGGTGAAAGAAAAATGCATAGCGGTAAGCGGGATAGTGCAAAACTTGCAAACAAACCTTGACTTTGAGGATGTCGGGGACGTCCATTCACTATCTTGCATGCAGGCCACAATGTGATTAGCTCTTTTATTATGCTGGCAGTAAATTCCTTGCCATTATCACTCTGTAAAATCATTGGCGCACCCACTTCTAAGAATATTTTTAAAAGAGCCATGGCTACTTCAGTTGCTTTTTTACTGGTTAAAGGTCTGAGAAAGCAGAACCACAGAATAAAGAATAGTACTAACGTACAGAAAATTCACTTGTCAAACCAATTTATTGAATTTGCGACCCTTGCTACTAAGCAACAAAGTGCAATTCAACTCGCATAAGCACTCAGTGCCTAATGCGATATTAACCTAACCGTTCCCTTTCTTTTCTAACACATAACGCTGTCACTGTCTGGCGCGGAGTGGGGCGCTAGGGTTGTTGACTTGCCGCTGCAACTATAATATTTATTCATCGTCTATCTACCTACTTGACCACGTACCTAATAATAAATAATTATCATATAAGTATCCTATCCCACTATTTGAGCTCGTAGAACAAATACCACAAAAATTCTGGTTGTTTACATTTTTACCCATTAAAAACCCATTTCAAAACCATTAAAACCCATTTATTAGCTCACAAAATATGGGTGTATACAGATAGTAGGGTACATGTTAAACTAGTAGCCACATATTCACCATTTCTGGCATGTGAGACATAATTATATTTACCTACATAACATACAGCAATTATTATAATATTGTATAAATACTATACATAGTATACTGGTAGTGTACTATATATATATAGTATACTGATTCTTAGTTATTTCCTAAACGCGTGGACCGATTTACATGATTCAAACAGATAAAATGGTTTTTGAACTAGATCTTTAATTTGACACCATAATCGTTAAGATATCTCAACAAACAAAAACTCAAATTTTCAAGTTGCTCTCGTAATATAAATAAAATAAAATCAAATTTTCAAGTCGTTTTCGACACACAGTTAATTGAGCAATACTTTGCATTAAGACTTGTGATGATACATTTTCGTTGTTAAAGGCGTTTAGGTATATAATTTGAACAGTGTATGAACACGGCGCGTGAGAATACGGAGCGGTCGCACTCGTTGCGTTGCGTGACGTCTAATGTGAGCGGCGCGCGGCAACCCACTAAATCCAACCACGTCGACGTGGTCGGCCGAGGTACTTGTAAGTTTGTACCTAAAATGCGAAGTGCGCCAGGCCTGGCAGAACTTAGTGAGGTGGTCTTGATAGTTTAAAATCCATTTGTAATTGTGGCTAGGAGTTGACTGGAGATCAATTAAATCTACCTGCCCACGTTTGTTAAAGTCTTGAGAAATTATGGGGCGTACAACAATTCCTGTTTTTGGGCAACTTTTTTTATTCAGACAGATCTTACACAAGTTGAGGAACAATATCATAATCGGTACCGGTATCACATATTGTTGCTTTAGGTTATATATCAGTTTGTCGCGTCCTCCATGCCCAGTTGATATGTGCGCCTGCAGAAGAATATCATAGTACATATCTGTTGAAGGTACTTGTACAACAGGAGAGTTAAGATCCTTTCTTCTCAGTATCAGAAGTTTTTCTTCACCTACACTCATCACGTCGTATTTTTTTGCATTTCTATACTGTTGTTGTGTTTTTGGTTGCTTAAGTACACTCGCAGTTTTAAATTGTTCAATTGAATTTATTACAGCATTTACGCGTTCTTTAGTCCATTCTGGTTTAGTTGTACCGTCAACTCTATTATAGTAAAACTTTCTTAACTCTATGTAAAATTTGTCTTTATCGGAGATAACCTCCAAATTCTCCGATTCTGCTGAAGGTTGAACATCATTCTCTGTCGAATCTGTCATAATTATAATAATATGAAAACCAAACCTCCTATTCACACCGTTTCTTAGTTCAAGTCCAATTTTATAGTCCACTTTTAACACAATGACAAACAAAACACCGCTAAACCAATCTCGAAAGCATTGTTGTTGTTGAGTGGTTGACTAAGACTTTTATGATATATGACACTATGTACATCCGTGTAGCACTTTTATTTACCACTTTATTTAAGTCCAAGTAGGTACACTATTTACAATAAAAAACAAAACACTTCTGCAATTTAACTCAGACACAAACGTAAACAAATAACGTGCGGCAACAAATGATTGACATTTAAGACGTCAACCAATCAGAGACGATCTCTTATTGAACGCGCTGACCGACCAATCAGCGTTCTTATTTCATAACAGCCAGCGTTTCGTTTCGCAATATTGCTATAATAACGAGTATTTTCGCAAAAATCCTGACTTTGTCCAGTAAGATTTGATAATTTTTCGCCTATGTCTAATTATCCGCGTTTTCGCAAAACGCCTAGGATTTCCGCGAAGATTCGAAGTATCAAATTATCCTACGACATATATACAGAAGATTACCGAAATAATTCACTGTATTTAAGGGCTGACCTAGAGGGTAAGGCTAATTATCCTACGACATACAGAAGATTACCGAAATAATTCACTGTATTTAAGGGCTGACCTAGAGGGTAAGGCTGAGAGGCTGGATGGATTATTTATTTTTAACTCCTTCAATGGTTTTTTGACAAAATTCGTCACGGGTTCCAAGTTCCAAGAGAGATTCACTTTCCCCGGGACTTTACGAATGTCTTCAAGGGTTATTACTGCTGGGTGTCACACAGGTCACATAATAGTGTGAAGAAAGATGGGAGAAGGAACAATTGTTACTAAATAAGTAAAGTGAGATAGCAGTAGTTGAGTATCCGACAGTGAATCAAGTGCCTTTATATAATTCACTAGAGGACGCCAGCAGCTACGCCTGCAATTTTTTTTAATTTACCCTTTTTGGCCGATCCCGTGGGAATTTCGGGAAATCCCTTCTTAGTGCACCCTTACGGTCCCTTATGAACATACATGCCAAATTTCAGCTTCCTGCGCCCAATAGTTTCGGCTGTAGCGTGTCTGTCAGTCAGTCAGTAACGCAAGGATTTTATATATTAAGATTAAGATATAAAGCTCAAGAGTTTGTTTGTTTAGTCGGTTGGTTGAACGCGCTAATCTTAGGAACTGGTCCGATTTGAAAATTTTTTTCACTGTTACATAGCCCATTTATCGAGGAAGGCTATAGGCTATATAACATCGCGCTATGAGCGACGGGAGCGGAGCAGTAGCCTTAAATAACGCGGGTGTAACCGCGGGCATCCTCTAGTAAGGATATACCTAAAACGGTTTTTATAATGAATTTGTTTTCTTGTTGGTTTGTTCACCTTTCACGGAAAACTCAAAAACGGATTTTGATGAAACTTCGCAGTAATATAGCTCATATATCAGCATAGCACTTAGGTTAACATTTACCGCGATCATAGAGATATAAGAATAGAGTGGCAGAGTGGGGCCAATTCGTGTCCGCCGGTGGGAGAGAGAACGCAACAGTTAAAGCCCCCCTGCATCAGTTTGAAGTGACAAAAAAGTTTATATATTTTTAAACTATTGATTACTGATAAACTGATATAAATAATAGTTACAGATAGCACGCCATTGCGCAATGTTGCTGTTGTGCATGTACTGTTAGAGAGAGATGCAGGGGACCTTTAACTGTTGCGTTCTCTCTCCCACCGGCGGACACGACACAGTATTGAGTTAGGTACTATTCTGCCACTCTATCCTTTATATCTCTATGATCGCGATAGCCGACATCCACGCAGGTGGAGCCGCGCTCAGAGGCTAGTATGTAGTAACTACAACTTTTTTATGAAGTGTGTCGAAGAATCCAATCATTCAACGCCGCTCGTGACTGTTAAATACATTCAATTTATTAGTCACGAGTAAAAGTTAATGCCACGAAACTTTTGAAGATAAAATGTAGTCTTGTGGTTACCCCCCCCCTAACATCTTCTACTACCTATATTAATTCGCCATTTTTGATACAGGAAATCTGTTAGTAAATTGGCAGACTTATGAATCTTTATCACATATTCGTGAAAGATTTATATTTTGGGTGACAGATCCCAAGGTAATTATTGCTAAAATATAATTTTGGAAGACACATATATAATAAAAGGAGCATGTTAATAGTAAGCATTACTAAGAAGTCATACTCTGAATGAAGAATTTCCCTTTATTTTATTGTTTTTGTTAGCAAAATAAGAAGCCCTACACTACACTTACGTGAAGACTTACAACTCCAATTTAAATAATCCATGTGGAAAGTTAGATAGAATGCCTATTATAAGACACTTCCGTACCTTCATTGTCTAATATAAAACCATAGTAAAAAAAGAATAGTAGGTTGGTAAGGCCGATCAGCGAGTTAAAGGCCTACTCTTGCGTCCTACCTACGCGCGGCTCATCCCGTACTGAGGCCGCGGGCGCGCCGCGCCGGGCCGCGCTCGTCTATGATAGTGTGCGTGAAAAGTGCGTGCGTACACGGCGCGGCGTCTCTCGCGTACCGGCGGCGGCCGATTTGTACGAAGCTATCTTACTATTCTTTTTGTACTATGATAAAACTAACCGCAGTAGGTATGGGTCTATTGTTAAATATAGAACCTGATATATCTGGGATATTTGTTTCTTGTATCATTGTTATGTATATTAGGTTTTTTAAAACAACGTGCCAGAACTACTCGCATACCAGGGCGTGACTTGCAGTTGCTACGCACTCGAATAATGGACGCTTGAGTAGCAATCATCATCAGCCCTGTATATAAACTGTTCCACTGCTGAGCACGGGTCTCTTCTCACTATGCGACGGGTAAGGCCATAGTCCACCACGCTGGCCAAGTGCGAGTAGGCAAAATTTACATGTCTTTCGAGAACATTATGTAGAACTCTCAGGGACGCAGGCTTCCTCACGATGGTTACTTCAACGTTTAGCAAGCAGTAATTACATAGCTACGAAAAGTAATTGGTGCGCGCCGTGTGTATTCGTAGCAGTCCGTCGGTTTCGCCAAAAGGCTATCTGCTTTTGTTTTTACTATCTATACTTTAGTCTTATCTTATACTAATATATAAAGCTGAAGAGTTTGTTTGTTTGTTTGGTTGAACGCGCTAATCTCAGGAACTACTTGTCGGATTTGAAAAATTCTTTCAGTGTTAGATAAGCCCATTTATCGAGGAAGGCTATAGGCTATATAACATCACGCTATGAGCCATGGGAGCGGAGCATTAGCCTTAAATAACGCGGGTGTAACCGCGGGCTCACCTAGTACTAATATATAAAGCTGAAGAATTTGTTTGTGTGTTTGGTTGAATGCGCTAATCTCAGGAACTACTGATCCGATTTGAAAAATTCTTTCAGTGTTAGATAGCCCATTTATCGAGGAAGGCTATAGGCTATTATAACATCACGCTATGAGCGACGAGAGCAGAGCAGTTGCCTTAAATAACGCGGGTGTAACCGCGGGCATCGCCTAGTTTTAATAATATAGAGCTAAGGAGTTTGATTCTTTGGTTGAACGCGCTAAATGTCAGGCACTACTGGTCCGAATAGATTAATTATTTTTGTGCTGTGTAGCCCATTTATCGAGGAAGGCTATATAACATCACGTTATGAGCCACGGATGCGGGGCAGTAGGCCTAAAAAGCGGGTCTAGTTCATAATATCGACAGTCACTACATCGCTGGTCGCTGTATCGAAAACGTTCCATCGATAGTGACTGTCGATATTATGAACTAGACCCACAGACATAGATCTACATAGATAACGCAAATGTATGCACTTCGCGTGTCTGAACTCCGACCAAGCGTCGAGCTTGGTCGCCACTAACTTCAGTCCCCGCGCGGCCGTTTTACCGTTAAGTAAACTTTATTCACATTACGTTGCCGCGTTTGCTTCGGACGTTTGATCTGACGTTGTGTATTAGGAGACGATGAATATCGCACAAGCGATACTGTCGCGCATCGCTTCGACTTCGTGATACAGGCAACGTCACAGTAGGTATTAAAAAGTCGGCACGCTTGGTTTCAATACAAATCGTGATAGTTGCGTTATCTATGTAGATCTATATCTGTGACTAGACCCCTAAAAAGCAGAGGTGGAATTGCAGGTTCATCTAGTCTCATACATAAAAAGTTTGCAGCAGCTAAAGACTATTCGGTCCTGGTCTTGCTATAATAATATTCTAGGATAACTAAGGCCTACGCCACACTTGACGGGAATTCCGTCGCGTATCTTCCGTTACGGTAAACGCTGAGAGCAATCGGAGTGACGGATCATCCGTATAGTGTGGCTGGTATTGGTTATTTATATACAATAACTTGTATAGGCGTTCCGGCGTGGAAGATCCGCGACGGCATTTCCGTCAAGTGTGGCGAAGGCCTAAGACTACTTTCCACTATACTTTGCTATTAAGTAATTATAATATGTCCTTGAAACGAACGTAAAAGTACGATCGCCGCCGCGCCGGTTCGAATAATGCGAACTAGCTTCCGTCTGAGGCTTTCCCCACGAGGTGTGTTGATAAAAATTGCCTTTTGTCCTCAGTCTTTGTTATTCTGATGTACTTATTTATAACCTACTGTACAGTTTAATCAAAAACTGTTCGTCTTTGTGTAGAAGAGTAATAAATAAAAACATCGTCACATACCTACTTCCACGTTTAGTAGTGGGCATAGGTAGGTAGGTACCTCCCCCCCGTAGGATCTCCACCTTGTCGTGGTGGGGGGCTCAGTAACCGTGGGTTTGTTTGAGGTACACCCACGGTGAAGCTAAGCGAGATCCCGGGAGGGGACGCTCCACGTGGGCTTGCGTGAGGCCTGCGTGGGATGCGTCCCTCGCAGTTGGGTGCGGTCGCGGGAGGAGAGGCGTGTCGGTGTTGCGTTGCCGCGCGCCCTATCTCCCGCGACCAAATGGGGGCGCACATCGTTGCGTCGCGGTGGGGCCGCAGAGGAAGAAGAGATGTGGTGTTGCGTTGCCGTCCTCCCTATCCTCTGCGGCCGCTGGGTGTTTTGCCGGCGGAGCCCAACACCTTCATCCGCGCCAAGGGGGTTTCGTTCGGGGCCCGCCTGACCATCTGGCGGGCAAATACCCGTCGGGGGGTAGCGAGGAATGCTTCGGTGAAACCCTAACCTCCGACACATGGGTACATGAGGAGCACAGGTTGGTTTTTAGTCAGTAAGTGTCTGACAGTCCCCTTCGTCCTTCCCACCCAGGGCTGAGGGACTCCATGAGGATTTTCCAACCAGAAACAGAAAAGAAAAAAAAGCTAGGTAGGTACCTATTTCGATTTAGATTTTACCATTATAAAATCTTAATAATTACATAGAATCCAGAGTCTAAAGTACCAATCAAGTAGACAGTAACTAGAACAAGGTAAGCTTCTAAACGCAACCTAAAGACACCTGATGAAATGTGGGTGCATAATCATAAACATATATGTATACCTATGTGAGTATGTGTGTGTTTCTGAGACTCATATATCGACGGTTGAAAGGTAATAGGGTATAAGCAACAAAAACTAAATTGTCCAGGAGAGCAATTTAAAGTTTGAAATTGAAGAAAAATGGACATAACTTTTTTATTTATTTTCTTATCGAGAAAATGGCAACACCGCTGGAATCAAGAAAAAATAGAGCATTTATTGGCACTTTTATTTATTTGATTAGACATTGATTTATTTGATTTTATGTCGCTTAGATCAATTGACCTAATTTGCAACATGCGGTAATTTGGCATAAATTACATAAACGCAGAAAAAAACAAAGAGAATAGAAGACTTAGCTACATTTCATCTCCTCATACCAAAAGGTAATATGGCATAAGTCACATGTCTGTAGAATAACTAAAATGGGTAAAGGAGGATAAGTCACGATTCGCCTCATTATGCCGGAAGGTAATGGAGCATAAGATACACTGCTTAGCAAAACATCGTAAGGATATTGAGATTAGCGACAATGTATGTGGGTTAAAAAAAGGTAGCGTGGCACTTCCACAGATCAAGCTTTATCTATCAAGAAGAAAACGAGAACATCCAACACACAGTTGACACAGTATTATCTGGACAAATGGTAACGTGCATTAAATGTCATGACTTTAAAATAATAATAATAACAACCAACGTGGTTCTCCTTTAAAGTAAGACTTAAGGAATTGCATACATATAATACAGCGTAAGCGACAGAGTTGTATTATAATAGTACCTAACTGGTTGTAGGGAATAAACGACATTTCAGTTGCAAATTAGATTTTAGTAATTGCATATAAGCAACAACTGCATTGTAAACTTATAAACATTAGTCAAAGGTAAAAAGACATAAATTCAACCTTACAAAACAGATGCTAATGGTTAAGAGGCATTACCGCCTGAAATCGCTACGCCAATAAGAAGTAAAAGTATATTACCGACAATAAACCAAAAATGATGCCATCTTTCCAGGGGTATAAGCGCCTGTATGATAATAAAGGCCTAAAATTCGGTTGGTTATACCGAAATGATACTTCTAAAACGCAATTTTTTACTAGGGCATAAGTGACAAAAGTCATTGTAGAGCCATGGGAGTTAGCGCATTCGAAAAAGCGTTTTTTTTTTAATAGGATGGTATTTAAAAGTCATTTTCGGTAAAATTGTCGCTTATTACTTTTTAACCGTCGATATGCAAATATGCAAGCCAGCAGAAATCCCTACTTCCTTTCTTAGCACAAGTACATTCAATAAGTATAAACTGTGCATATTAATTAATTATTGTTTTCATAAAGCACGCAAATGAAACATAATATAAACATCAGAGTCAGACTTCATAAAGATTAGTTCAACTTAGTTCAAGGCTGATATTGTTTATGCATCGGGCGTCGCGACGTTTACGAAGATTTTATCAAAATATAGTATACGTAGGTAATTCACTTGCACAATAAAGTACCTATTTTACTAATTTATACTTATATTATTATATGTAATAAAATAACAATAGAATAAGAACAGTATGGCAATAACTTTTAAATTAAATGTGCATTTCAATATTACTAATTAAGCACAGAAATGGGAACAATTTAGATTTTCTTTCTAAACACCCCTAGTGATCTTTTAAACGACTCGCAAATCTAAACTCTAGACTAGGCTCCAGGAAGTAAACTCTATACATATACATAGGTACCAATCAGCAGCTACCCCATACAACTTCATTTTGCTGGAAGGATCAAACATGAAGAACAATCTTTATTTGTACATAAGTAAGTTTTAATACACCAACTATGTTTCTCAGCACCACTCAAAAGTAGACTGGCAGATAATACCTAAGGAATAGGGTATTGTACTAAAAAATCTAATTAGTCCGTCAGTTAGATTATCGAAAAATATTGGATACGTATTTTTTCTTTAGTCACGTAAACAAAAAATTAAGACTACAAACTTCGCTGAAAACTCGTGTGACGTCACTTGCCAGTACACTTTTTACTGGCAAGTGACGTTGCAAGCCCCCACTCCTAGACGTTTCTCCATCTTTGATGCGTTTTATCTTCGTAATTTTTTACTGATTTGAAAAAAACAAAAAATACGTATCAAATATTCTTCGATAATCAAACTGACGCACATAGGGGGTATTTGGCGTTCCTAGCCGGGCGAAATTAATAGTGCGGTTTTTTCTGCTGTAAAGTAGGTAGGACTTACTTTTTAGTAATATTTAGGTACAGACGACGATTCGGAAGGCCTTTATCCAACAGGGCTGACATGATGATAAAATAAAGGAGTATTCATGATTTGGAGAAGGTTTTATTGATTAACTAATTACATAAAAAAGTGTATATAAATCTAATTTGATGAGGAAGGATGCCAGGGTTCATCGTCACTTTCTCCGACCTTTTCTGTTTCAGATTCCGAATCGGAGTCATCTTGAGATTCTGAGGAAGGTGGCAACAACATAGCTATCGCTTCTTTTGAAAAGAAATGCATCCTACTCTTTGACTTTGGCCTCAGACTTGTGAGCAGTGAATCAGAGGATAGTAGAAGGCGATTTATTACATCTGCATTGCAGTCTACTCTCGAAAACTTCCTCGCAAAATTATACCTATACATCCTGATATGTTTATTTCTGGCTTCAGCAGCCTCTTCCTATAGTAGTCTATTGGCAATAACGCCTTTTCCATTACTGTAGCAGCATGCATCAAAATTTTGTGAAAAGTCGGATTCATCGGATGCCAGTCGTAGTGCGAGACATAGAGTTTTGCTGGGTCCCAACAGTAACCAGTAAATTTTTCAAGTCGACTTTATGACCGCTTGAAATTACCTCGAGAATTATTTATAGTCTGAATATCAGGTTGTAATCGATGCCGCTAATTTCTGCAGCCTTCTGTGTGTCACCGAAAAATCGCCTACTCGTGTTACCACCATTGCTATTGCCGAATCCAGCTTTTGGCACATCCACAATTAATCCAGTTTCGTTTCTACATCTTCGTTGTATGTTGACTTTTCTTTCTCTAACTGTAGCTTTGTCCGAATCTGACCTCACTTGCCATTTTTTATCGGAAGCTTTTTAAAAGTGAACAAACAATCAAAAATATTTCAAAACCTTTCATTTTTCTTCATTAAAACTGTCAGACGTTAAACGGTAATTTTCCAAATCAACTATTTCGTCAAAAGTATGTAACTCTCGTTGTTGCATTTTATTGAACAGATATTCTCTTGTTACAACTTCGTAGTTGGAACCCCCTGGTATCCCTAAAACAAAAAAAAAGAAAACATTTCATTATTTGATTGAAAATAACGGTAAATAGTTTTTAGCTAACACTAGCACTAACGTGTAAGTTTTGACAAAAGTAGCAAAAAGTAGCACTCGATTCGTAAAATATCTATCATCTAACAGTTTTTGTCATACGTTACAACATAAATAGTTACCCGGAAGCACTCGGAAGGCTAACTATTATCACTTTGAAATGCACAATTCAGAAAAAAATGGTTTAAAAAATTGAGACAATTATAAATTGATTTTCAACCTTAAAAATGCACGTAAAGATTAGTAAATCGTAATAAATAAAATTGTTCTTACCTGTATTATGATAACCCATAGTAGTTTTGGTTAAATAACGCACAATAAAAATGCACCGAGGTCTCAAACACGGTACGTTTTTAATGTAGCCAGTAACTGACGCGAACGCATGCGACAGCGATCAAGTTCCGATTGTTTTGTGGCTGGCTAGCACGGGCACAGGAGCTCGGAAAGGGTCGTATTTTGATCAGTAGCTACCTGGCTCACTGACAAGTATTCATTTTTGCTTTTGTGTTAAAATTTGTTTTTACTAATTTCGCCCGGCTAGGAATGCAAAATACCCCTATGTGTGACGGACTAATTCGATTTTTTTGTCAAATACCCTATTAAGTCAACTTGTTTACAGTTAAGTGTATAAATAAATAAATAGAAATAAGTAGGTAATTTAAAACATGATACAGACAAATAAATAGGAAATAACTAATGCATCTCCTAATAACTTCATATGCTTGCAACTTATTTGATTGTGTATTATTTTGGAGTTTAAATATTATACTTACCTAATAGACCGAATATTATTACTATAAGTCGTTTAATATTTTATTGTTTTCTTGAAACAAAACACACATGTTGTCCTATATAATGCGGTTCTTCTATCCTCCCTGGAGGAGGCCAGACAGAAAATTATGTGCAAAGATCCTCGAAATGACAAATTAGTGAAACCGAATCGAACCTGTTACAGTGGGTGTGCTGATTGGCGTGTGGTAAACACATAAAACAGCGTCATCTGACAGACGTGTTTAATTAGCAAAGTGCTTCAGAATGAATTTGCCATACACTAATTATTCTATTGGCTTGTTGTGTATTAGCTGTAGCTGCAAATTATTTAGTGTGGGTTTAAATTTGCTCCTCAATGAGTAAAAAAAAACTGGTGATGTGCGAGTCAGATAAGCATATGGAGAGCCCATAACAATATTTATCATTCGTTTTTGTAGGTACGTAACACAAATATACTTAGTAAAAGTCTTAGCAGTTTTTGACACAACTCTAAAACAGGGTCTTTTGGTGGGTTTCAAACTTAAGATGCTACTCAATTACCTCGTTATATCAAAACCGAATACTGTGCAAATCTTATCAAAGTTTGAGATCAGATTATACTTACTTGAACTTTTATTGAGTGATATATGTAATTTGAAATTATTATGACTAATGATTATAGTAACTTGGTAAATCAAGAAGCAACACGGAAATAAATAGAGAATCTACATTGGGCCAACAATTTTATTAGACAGCTAGACTTTGCCAGTGGCTCGGTGTCTATTATTGCGGCATAAAGCAGCTGTTGTGCCATACCTTTTACAATCTCCTCACTATCTTAACACAAAATTCGGATTCACAAAACCGTTATATTGGATGCAATGTGAAAGAAGGACAAGGCAACATACATACTCATATAATATTTGTATGGCTATATACATTCATAAATATAACATTTTATGTTACAGTAATAAATATGAATATAAATCTTCTGGTTTAAAACGGCGAGTGATAATAATAATATCAACCGCAATGCATTGAAGCACCAACTCAGCCGCATACCTAGATTTATGATTCATGGAATTTGTTAGACAAAATAACTATGACCAAACAAACTGTTCAGACTGATGAGTTCTTTTTAAGTCATTGTAACAACAGACTTCATAACTTGAAACACTTAACTTTCTTAAGAAAATTCTTCTTTCAAGATAGTATTTTTTTTATGGTAATAGGCGGAAAATGAGCAGACGGATTACCTGATGGTAAGCAATTACCGCCGCCCATGGACACAAGCAACACCACAGGATTCACAAGTGTGTTGCCCCCCCCTTGGGATTGGGAAAAGGGATAGGATGAGGAGTGGGATCAGGGAGAAGGGATAGAGGATAGATAGTATTTGATAGTATTCAAGATAGTATTGTGTGGCACATTATGTGGCATAGTGGTTTTAGCACTCACGTCACAGTTTAGAGCTGCACCAAGCTAAGGATTCAATTACCAGCTGAATCCAATAATGAATCTATCCATTTTTTTGAGATTTTACATACATATTAGACGTAAGCTGCATACAAAATATAGTATCTCGAATCTACAAATCCATGCATATCATGAATCGAACCTGTTACAGTGGGTGCGCTGATTAGCGTGTGGTAAACACATAAAACAGCGTCATCTGATAGACGTGTTTAATTAGCAAAGTGCTTCAGAATGAACATCCATGCATATATCGAATATTGAAAGTGGCCGTAAAACCACACTTTATGTGATCCACAAACTAATATTGAGTCTGAATTTATTTTATGTCCATTGAATGAATGTTTGTGAAATTCCCTGCAATACAGCTTTTATTCCTTTTGTAGAAGTTGATTCTTTTAATAACAAACTAAACGAAAGAAGTGCTTGCTAAAGTGGTTTTCTAAAATTATTGTTTTGAGGACAGAGGGTGCTTATTTTATCTTTGCTTATTTTATCATGGCTTAGACCAGGTGTAGGAAGGTTTTCGAAAATTAATTTCTCTTTGGAAGAAAACAGATGTTTTCAAAAAGGGCTTCAGTTCCCAAGTCCCTACCTCCCCCAGATGCACCCTTGCTTCTGTTGATTTTTTAATTACACTGACATTTCTGATTTCTTTCAACATTAGTAGAATCAGTAATAAAATACAGGACTCATAAAAAGTTTTATACTCTTATTCAGTACTCTTCCCTCAATAGCATTATAAACTTGCTTTAACAATCAAGCCATTTAGGAGAGCAAATTGACTGTAATATGGAATTAACATACTTAAGTAGCTGTGACTCAAATACATAAATTACTAGGTAATTATTAGTTCATTTTGAGACAAATTATACTTTCTAACTAGAAATGTTTGCGTAATAGAGATAGCCTAGTTACAGCACCCAGCTACAATTAAAATGGCACTTATGATTTATGACATATACTTACTATGAATAAAGCGTTAACTGACTCATGGTCAGCCAGAGCAATATCAAATATCTATAATAAATAATAATAATAATAATAATTTATTTCTCAAAAAAAACATAGATACAAATAATATTCTTATAATATTATATAAAACTTACGGCTAATAGTGTTCTAAGAATTGGGAAGAACACCAGACTCCTGTACTAGTTAAGAACTGTATCACAGGCAGTTGGGTCCCTCTTAACAAATTTGTTGATTTGTATTTCATCAATACAGCAATATAATTACACAATTTGGCAGTATACAATATAATCAATAAATAAACTAAGTTACTAATTATTAGGTACCTATTCATAATCATTGATCGTATATTAGAATTAATGTATTACGTGTTGTGCAAGATAAACAAAACTGCAATTGACTTGGAAAACTGCGGGTCAGCAGAATCGCGAATAATTTCAGTGTTAGACAATTTAGCATTTATTTATATAGTTACGTGCACTTATAAACTAGATGAAACAATGTTATGTTAGTAGGTCAATATCCTAATGAGGTGTTAACTTTATTAAATAGTAGATACATGAAATATACGTATTGTCTTATTAAAATGAGTATGGTGTATTCTATACTGAGAACTTAGGTATCTCCATAATCAATGGTATTGATGTACCTCTTCTCGGCCATTATTTTCGCTGGACAGTCAATGCATCCTGTAATATGATTGCTCGGCTTTTTGTAGTGCAAGCATGTAGCACACTGTGGTTCTTCTGCCTTTTTCGCGCAATCCTTTATAGAGTGGCCTCGATCACCGCAATGTCCACAGATGTATGTAGCCTCCCGACAAGTCTTAGCGGCATGGCCATATTGCTGGCACTTAAAACATCGCGTAACCAATGTGAAGTCTTTTACAGGGCATGAAGACCAGTTAACAAATACTCTATCTTTAGTAATGAGAGCTTTCCTGATTTCTGCAGAGACCTCTATAATGTAGTTGCAGGTCTCACCGTCTTTCTTGCCCGACTTGTGGCTTAATCTTACGGAATCGAAAAACGTCTCGAGATTGCAACTCGGCAACACATCGGCTAGATTTTGATGGTACAGGCAAGTAAATACTTCCTTTTCTTGCATAGATGTGGGCACACCTATAACTACCACCCTTGGCTTCCGCTTATGAGGCTCGTCGATTTTAAGGCCTGAGTTCGTGAGCTGCACTGTCAAAGTGTTAAATGTCGTCAAATTGAGCGCAGTAGTTCAACAGAAAATGAGAGAGATACATTAAACAGATAATTAATATTGCATTTATATTATTACTAGTGTAAATTTGATTATTATACACAAATGATAAATAAATATTTGTTTACAATATAGACTATGCAAATGCATAATCTTATTACCTAAGGGTTGCAGGGGTCAGAAGGCAAATCTGTTGTTAAGATATACTTTAGAAATAAACTTTATGCCGTTATGTACTTACAAAGCTTATTATACATATTTTTGAGAACATATCACATTTCTATCAAAGATGTATATAGGGTGCATAGGGTGCCCAGCAAGAACTTAGGGTCCCAAGCCAACCTCACCTGCAAGTGGTGCACCTGCCGATCAACGGACGAGGCTCTGGCAAACAAAATGTCCCAATAAGCGGCAATAGGCTCGCCACCTATTACGTGGGATCAAAACACTGGCGAAAAGTGGGCGTTTAATATGCCTCTGCCTACCCCTTCGGGGAAACAGGCGTGAGTCTATGTATGTATGTATATTCTATCTATTGATAGATTTGACTACTAGAAATAGATATCTTAATATATAAAATCCTTGCATTACTGACTGACTGACAGACAAGCTACAGCCAAAACTATTGGGCGCAGGAAGCTGAAATTTGGCATGTATGTTCCTTGGGGACCGTAGAGGTGCTTTAAGAAGGAATTTCCCGAAATACCCACGGGATCGGTCAAAACAGATAAGTAAATTTAAAAAAATGTGCATGCATAGCTGCTGGCGTTCTCTAGTTTGACATAAATATTCTGAATAGCTCTTACGTCAAATATCCATATCTAGACAGAGATCAAATATTGGAAACTGGTGTAAGTAATATTGTGGAGATATTTAGTTAGGCATTTAGTTAATTTAAAACTATTTAGTATTAGATACCTATATATCTACGCATTGTAAATCAATCACAATATGGCTGCAATATAAAGAAGTTTGTAGAAAGCAGGAAATTATAATATGATAGCCATAACACTTGTGTTTAAAAATTGAGGATTCATTACTGTTTGCCAGTATTTATCAAAGACAAAATATCATAAATTTTCCTCAAAATGAATCAACATTTTTAGGTAGGTACATTAAAAATAAGTCATAAAATATTACTTACTAGATAGAAATTACATGCCAAAGAGCCTATTTTATGTGTATTTTATAAGTACTTTGACATGACCAAAATCTGGTAAAATTACATTATACAAACTGTTTACAGAGTTTGGCAAACAGTTGGGCTGTTATTTCAAAAATTGGACTAGTCATTGGCTGGCCCTTTGGTCCAGTGATTTGTGACAATGACTGCTAAGCCAAAGGTTGTTGGTTTGATACCCACACAGGTTAAATATGTGTGCGGTGCTGTGTGTTATTTATCTATAATATTCATGTATTTAAGAATAAATTAGGTTGTTTATCCGTTAGCTGGATAAGAGATTGTCAACTATAAGTGACAAAACATTACTCACATGCTACGTGATTAAGTAGGTACTTAAGGAAACTCTAATTGTATTGTAAAATTATCACGCACTTCTTACAAGAACCATCATAAAATGCAAACATTTATGGCGCAATTTATGCCTTTGATAAGTGAACTCAATAAAAAATAACAATAGATCCTTGGCCTACTCCTTCAGTGTGCAATATTAGTCAAAAGATTAGTCTCATACAACTGCTAAGGCTTCCTAAGGGCAATGACCATAATGACTCAAGCCACAATGCTGCACAACAATGATCCAAACCACTGACCTGCTTTTGATTACCAACTCTTTACAAATAAATATTTACACGCTAACAATATTCCTTCACACTTTAACTCACCAGATATATAGAAAACGGCAAACATAGCAGGAACAACCAAACATACAGGTGCACTGTGTTGCAAAACAAATTTTGATGAGGATCATAGAACCATCCCCCAGTTAAAGATGCCCAAACACCTTGGCGCAATATCTCTAGTGTCTGGGAACCCATTTTACACTTTATGTCCACATTTCCGCGTTTAATTCACCTTCCACCCACACTGACACTGTTTATAACTCACGAAATCATTTTTCACATCTGCAAATTGTTAATACCACTGCCATTTTGAATGATGGATTGCACGCGAAAATGAACTTTATAGACATCGGTTGTTTGTTAAATACACGCCTGTTACTACATTAGTAACAAGATATTATCTTATGAAAAATTTGTAAATAACAATTAGACTAGCCTAATTAATTAATGGACACACAATTTTATAAATTTGAGCTAAGATACATGGATGTAATCAGCGAAACAACACTTTCCTTCGTTCGGTACTTTTTGACAGTAAATGACGGTGTTGCCAAATAACCGCTGTGCCAAATAATATGCTTTCCGTAGTGATAGATATAATGTAAAAAACCGTCTAATGTCAAAATAATGAAATTGTAAGACATTTGTTTATCTGTGATTATAATGACAATTCTATCCGTATCGTCATACTGTCAGTTCCGTATTACTGTCAGTTTGTTATCATTCATTATTTGTATTATTGTCAGTGAGAGCTAGTGGGAGCCGTTTATCAGGCCGCGGAGTATTATTTTAATTATTACACACTCAAAATATATTAGTGTATTTTATTATTATTCAGTGAACATTGAGTTTACAAAATGAGTGACGTGGAGTACCTATTAAAACAAGCTGCAATGCAGATTGGAGCTGGAGGCAGTGCAGGATTTGTGGAAGTTTGTATTATGCATCCCCTGGACCTTGTGAAGACCCGGCTGCAGCTGCAGGCTACTAGGCCGATACTTGTCGCTGGCAGTGACCCACACTATTATACAGGAATAGTGGACTGTATGAAGAAAATGCATAAGTACGAAGGGTTCACATCATTTTGGAAGGGGATACTGCCACCTATTCTGGCGGAAACTCCCAAGCGAGCGGTGAAGTTCGCCACATTTGAACAGTACAAAAAACTATTTATGTTTGGCTCCAGTACTCCAACACCTTTAGTGAGAATATTTGTTTATTTTCATCTGTCCAACTTTCTCTTTCATGTCATTAAATAGCAGTTAATATCCCATTAGCTAAATAACTTACGTTAGTAACACATTTACCTTAACATCATACTTTCATAGTAAGAATACTTACCACTCATGCTGAATATTTTTATTTTGTAGTAGCAAAATATTTTGAATATCTGTAACTAACTATATATACAAGTCTGCTATTTTACCTATATTATGATTGCACTATCATAATATGTATATGTAGATATGTACAATATGTAAACAAACAGTCAAGTGGTTGATAACACTATCAATAATTATGCATTCATTTTTATCTTCTATTTGTTCTACACTAATACTACAAGTGGCATTTGTGTATTATATTGGGTTAAAATGATTTCTTCTGGTTTCATCTTTTTCATTTTCAACTTCTTTATTTCTTTCTCTGAATATTTTAATAATTGTATCCTGCACAGATAGATAAATGTATTTTTTTCTACAACTAGAAATGTCCTACTTAATTAAGTTATCTATAACTGAATAGTCTACATTTGTACCTTACTTTTCATACAAGGCCTAAAAAAGTTTTGTTAATTCATAGTTAAATCATTTTGGACAAAGAATTCTTAAAATAATAGTAAATCACTTTAATTTTTTTATAAGTAAGGTATAAAGGTAGACTATTACATTAATAATAGTTACAGTTTGACTTATATCTTGATGATGATAATAACTCATCAAATAGGTACACAAGAAATATAATAGCGAAGTGAATCAGATGAGTTCAGGACAACATCACAAATTTCATGTAATCCCACTCAAAATACACACACATTTGTCCAGAGTTTATAGCTATGCAATATTCAACATTGTTTCCTTCGGTTCCATTAAAATTAAGTTAGCAAATGGCTATTGCTATATGATAGCAATAGCCATTTGCTAACTTAATTTTGCACAGCATATGCACTTTATTTTTAAATTAGCGTAACATTATTTTGCTATGGCTTTATTTGACTTTAATAGATAATAAATAGAGTTTGTCTATGAGCAAATACTATGAAATTCAATAGCAACCAGCATGCAAATAATACAATTTGTTTGAAATTTCCTCTATTGTTACTTAAAGTAGCAAAAGAAACAACATTCATAAAAGCTTCTTGTTATTCATGCAGTGATCTGTTAAGATTGCAAATTAGTACATAGTGTTTCTCTTATGATGCCTCAGGAGAGGAGGAGAGGAGGCATGCAAGTTGCTTGAGAGACTGATAGACATACAACAATGATGAGACTCTGAGATAGATATTGAATCATCTTATTTTTTCCTCATGATATGTGCATCAAAGCATCATGCATCATCAAGGGAGCATCCCTTATATTTTGTGTGATAGTCTACATTTGAGTAACAACACCTCACACCTGTTTTTTTTTTACCTTTGGAATGTATTTACGCATACCCCCCGCAAGATGAAAAGCGAGGGGTATGTGGGACTCGACGGCTAGAGTGCAAGGCCGTAATACTCACTAAAACCACAGCGCATACTTCCACGCCACTTAGGGGGCGCCAGGGAGTCGCGTTTGCATTCTACCCTGGCACCCCCGATAGCCCGAAGGCCACAACCTGCTTGGCGGCGGATGAAGGTGTTAGACTCCGCCGCCAAAACACCCAGGGGCCGCAGAGGATAGGGAGGACGGCAACCTGACGATACCGAATCTTCTCTTACTCTGCGGCCCCACCGCAACGCAACAAATGGTGCGACCCCATTTGGTCGCGGGAGATAGGGCGCGCGGCAACGCAACACCGACACGCCTCTCCTTCCGCGATCACGCCCGACTGCGAGGGAAAGACAGAACTGTCCTCTGCACCCGCACCCTTAGACGCATCCTGCGCAGGCCTCACCCAAACCCATGTGGAGCGTCCACTCCCGGGATCATGCTTAGCTTCACCGTGCGTGGGTGTCCAAGCCACGATTACTGAGCCCTCCCACCACGACAAGGTAGAGAAACCACGTGGGGAGCACCTCATACCTTTTTTTTGTTGACTATGGTGGCAACTCTCCCTATGAGCCTCAACTCGACGCTAACCCGGCCGTGAGTGTGATCGACCGGGCTTGGGACTGGCGGAGAAGGTGTGTTGAGGCTCTCCCCTATAGGCGTTCGAGGCATACCCACGAAAACCACTACGGTGTCCCTACGGGTCCCGTATGTTACTGGTGCACATACACTACGCCGCCTCCTTGCCTTTTGGCGGACGGGGAGCAGCTCCAGCGCTCGCCGTCCGCGGCACTAAAACCCAGTGGCCACAGAGGATAGGGAGGACGGCAACCTGACAACACCGCATCTCCTCTTCCTCTGCGGCCCCACCGCAACGCAGCAAATGGTGCGCCCGCATTTGGTCGCGGGAGATAGGTAGGCCTTCAGGCGGTCTGAAAACTCCGAAATTAAAATTGGCCAAACATTCACACGAAAAACAAACAAACTACATAATAAGTACATATCAACTAAGTATTTCAAGTTACTAAACGAACTATTCGCAGCCATTAATAAGCACTGTATCATTGACTTTAATTCTTACTTTCGTTTTAAACTCATTCACGTTCTTCATAATTTTAAAGCTTTTTTTCTCTTTTTCCAGACGTTTTCCCTAGCTGGTCTAGGAGCGGGTATCACAGAAGCCATTCTAGTAAATCCATTCGAAGTGGTCAAAGTGACGCTACAGTCTAACAAAGCTTTGGCCAAGCAGCTGCCCAGCACATGGTCGGTGACTAGACAAATTGTGAGGGAACACGGTCTAGGGTCCAGAGGCCTGAATAAGGGTCTAACAGCCACGATAGCCAGGAATGGAGTGTTTAACATGGTGTATTTTGGATTCTACCACAGTGTCAAAGGAATTATACCAGAACACCAGGTTAGTGGGTAAATATTTCTTTGATTTTATGTTATTAAGTGCGCATTTGTCCGCTGGTAATTGTATAAATGGATGCCTTTTTGTTATAGCCTCGGATAAAATAGGTAGGAAACTGAGAAGGCAGATCTCAAGTTTCCTGAGGTCTTCCCTTTTAACTAAAGAAGTAGCCGTTTCCCGCGGTGTGTGTTCTGAGGGAACTACTTCGCGTACCCGAAAGACACAAATATCTTACGGACCCCTATATTTTCTAAAATAAAATATAGCCTATGTTACTCGCAGATAATGTAGCTTTCTAATGGTGAAAGAATTTAAAAATCGGTCCAGTAGTTTTTGAGTTTATCCATTACAAACAAACAAACAAAAATACAATTTTTCCACTTTATAATATTAGTGTAGATAAGCACGCTCGTACCTTAGATAGACGCCATGTTTTTATTTATATTTAATTTTTTTCTTCACTTGCAGTACAGACTGTATGTAACTTTTTCTTTCTTTTTTCTTTGTTAAAAGACAACTCCCGCATTAGGACTAAATCCTGTGTCGCGGGGGACTTTACAAACATACAACTAACGGACACAATGAACACCCAGACTCGAAACAACAATTTGTGAATTACACAAAGTGTTGCCTCGTGTGGGAATCGAACCCACAACACTCGGCGCAGTGTCAAGAAGCGAGGTATCTGTGCTGTCTGTATTGCAGCCTTTAGTAAACAATACACACACGAAAAAAACTATTAATCGTAAAAAAAATGTCGCAGTCTCTAAAATATAAATTCAAATAATTTTATAGTTTGTTTTTACGATGTCGCCAACAGTTGTTAACAGAAATTTGATAATACTCTTACATAAGACTTAGGCAATGATACGTTTTGTTTGTATATTACAACTATGCATACATTTATCAGATACAGCGTTGAACTCAATACAAACTGATCTACATGTGACCAGATAGTCAAAAAAATTTTTTATCACGACAGACAGTGATATTTTGTTTATGTATTAGGAATCTTCTAGTACCAGCCCACGATTCGTTCCCCAATAGTTCTCATCGGTAATTAAAATTGTGGGTCCCGGCCCGCAGCTGTGCACGCATTTTTATTTTATTTAAACCTTTTACCCCGATCCTGTGGAAATTTCGGGCAATGTTTTCTTAGGGTTCCCACCAAGAACTTAGGGTGCCAAGCCAACCTCACCTGCAAGTGGTGCACCTGCCGATCAACGGACGAGGCTCTGGCAAACCAAATATCCCGATAAGCGGCAATAGGCTCGCCACCTATTACGTGATCAAAACACTGGCGAAAAGTGGGCGTTTAATATGCCTCTGCCTACCCCTTCGGGGAAACAGGCGTGAGTCTATGTATGTATGTATGTTTTTCATATGTAGTGCTCACTGCCAAATTTCAGTTTCTTCAGAGATTAATGAATGACTATTATTATTACCTAATCGGGGCCACATTACACACGTACAAATATTTTCTTGAAACAGAAACAATTTTTTAAAGAGATTATGTATGGTTTTTCTTCTAGGATCCACTCCTAGAATTCGCCCGTAAAGTGGCGATAGGCTTCACCTCAGGGGTCCTGGGATCCTGCGTGAACATTCCCTTCGACGTGGCTAAGAGCCGCATCCAGGGTCCGCAGCCGACGCCCGGCATCGTTAAATACACCTCCACTACGGGCTCCATCATCTTGGTGTATAGAGAGGAAGGGTAAGTCACCTATCTGCTATTTATACGTGTAACATACATGTTATGAGTTAGAGCCGGTGCACGTACAGGGTGTAAAAAGACCCTTAACGAAAACTGAAATCTCATGTTGTACCAATCACCACGAACATTTTTTACTTCGGCACCATACCTGGGCAATTACTGGTTCAGGAGATATTGAGGCTCAAAGTTAGTATGGATTTTTTCTAATTAGGTACAGAATTGATGCATTTACCCCGCCAATATGTTCTTTAGATGCCTTATAACCCGATGGATAAGTAGGTATTTCGAGCATTGCACGCGCGCGCTTTTAATTGCGGTTTAAACGTTTCTCAGGTATTATTTTTGTTAGAATGACTTGGCATGATGTCCACAACGAGTAGACTTCGGCTTGGTGATGGGTCTTGTGACATCCTGTATTATATAATAGCAAAGCGCAGCGGAGACCATGCGCATTAGAGTTAGAGCTTGAGTGAGCCTTAGTTTCACAGCTATTCGAGGTTTGCGATGACCGAGTGGCGAGTAGTCGCTTCGATCAACTCAGGCGTTTTGTTGTATTGTTCATTTTGGACATTATTTAAATTAAGAAAATGTCGATATTAGATACAGTGCAAAAATTTTAACCGCAGCGCTGCGCTCTCGTAAGTTGACCACACATCATCGCAGAACATAAACTACTGAAGCTAGAAACGGTTAATTAAACAGCGGCTTTTGTTGTGTCGGGTTGGAAAATCCTCATGGAGTCCTCCCGCCCTGGGGGAAGAGGGAAGGGGACTGTCAGACTCTTACTGACTAAAAACCAACCCGTGTTCCTCATGTACCCGTGTGTCGGAGGGTCGGGTATCACCGAAGCATTCCTCGTGACCCTCCGACGGGTATTGGCCCGCCAGTTGGTCAGGCGGGCCCCGAACAAAACCCCCTTCGCGGCGGATGAAGGTGTTGGGCTCCGCCGCCAAAAGACCCAGCGGCCGCAGAGGATAGGGAGGACGGCAAACTGACAACACCGCATCTCCTCTTCCTCTGCGGCCCCATCGCAACGCAACAAATGGTGCGCCCCCAGTTGTTCGCGGGAGATAGGGCGCGCGGCAACACAACACCGACATGCCTCTCCTCCCGCGACCGCGCCCGACTGCGAGGGACAGAAGAACTGTCCCTCGCACCCGCACCCTTGGACGCATCCTGCGCAGGCCTCCGTCAAGCCCACGCGGAGCGTTCCTTTCGTTCCGGGATCTCGCTTAGCTTCACCGTGGGTGACCCAACCACGGCTACTGAGCCAAGCCGTGGTTGGGCCACCACGACAAGGTGGAGATCAGACGATCAGATTTTTTTTTATATACTTTTTACTTGTAGTAATCAAAGTAATCACCCATGCAATCAATGCATCTTTGCCAACGCATTGGTAGCTTATTGATGCCCTTCTTTAAGAAATCAGCTGGACGGGAGGCAACAAATTCTTCAAAGGCATTTTGTACTGTTTCTGGGGTATTGTTTTTTTTTCCGCCAAGAAGTTATCCAAAAAAGTTGAAGTCTGTAGGCACAAGGTCTGGTGAATACGGCGAACGGAGAACTTCCAACCCCAGCTCTTGCAGCTTGGAGACCATCTGCTTTGCAGTATGAGGTCGAGCGTTGTCGTGCAGGAGCAGTGGAGCCGAACAATTGACCAAAGCTGGTTGGAGTCGTGCGAGAATCATTGTATTCAGTTCTTCACAGTAAACATCTGCAGTAATGCTCGTCCCGTTTGGTAAGAAGCTGTGATAAATTACACCGGCGTTAGATCACCAAACAGTGACCATCACTTTTCTAGGGGTAAGTTTTCGTCGAGGGCTTTGTTTTTTCTAGGGGTAAGTTTTCGTTTAGGGCTTTGTTTGGGTGCTGAACCAGGGTCCAACCAACTTGCTGAGCGCTTACGATTGTCGAACAGGATCCATTTCTCGTCACAAGTAACAATGCGGTTCAAAATTTCTTCATTTTTTTCCTTCACGTCTCGACGCGTCAGTTACTTTGTCAAGCTTTTTTGACCTTTAACCTTGCCAATTTGACGCAAATGGACCAATATTGTTTTGATGCTAACGTCGAAAGCTTCTGCTCATTCAGTGAGTATCATCAGCTTTCACAATCGCCTTTAGTTCGTCATTGTCAACCAAAGTTTTGGGACAACCACGGGGTTCATTTTTCAGGTCAACATTTCCAGAACGGAAGCGGGCAAACCAATAACGGGTGGTGCGTTCGTTTGTAGTGTTCGCTCCGTAAATGTCGTTGATGTTGCGTGCCGCTTGTGCCGCTTTGCTACCACGACGGTACTCATACTCCATAATTCGTATTTTTAACGTATCCATCATGACGAAAAATTTTCGAATGCGATGAAAACGTAACACTAACTATTAAACAGATGTCGATTTTAGAAAAAATAATTCCATGTTTTTTAAATAAAATTAATTTGAAATTAGAAATATCAGCAAAAAAAAATATTTTGATTTTAAATGGTGGCCAGTATGGCAGAACGGCAATTTCATAGGTAAAGACCTATTCCCCCCGTGGGATCTCCACCTTGTCGTGTTCCACCAATTTTTCTGTCCCTCGCAGTCGGGCGCGGTCGTGGGAGGAGAGGCGTGTCGGTGTTGCGTTGCCGCGCGCCCTATCTCCCGCGACCAAATGGCGCACCATTTGTTGCATTGCGGGGGTGCCGCAGAGGAAGAAGAGATGCGGTGTTGTCAGGTTGCCGTCCTCTCTATCCTCTGCGGCCGCTGGGTGTTTTGGCGGCGGAGCCCAACACCTTCTTCCGCCGCCAAGAGGGTTTTGTTCGGAGCCCGCCTGACGATCGGAGATCGGAGGGTAGCGAGGAATACTTCGGTGATACCCGATCCTGCGACACACGGGTACATGAGGAACACGGTTGGTCTTTAGTCAGTAAGAGTCGGACAGTCCCCTTCGCCGTTCCCCCAGGGCGGAGGCACTCCATGAGGATTGTCCAACCCGACACCAAAAAAAAGTAAAAACCTATTATGTTCCACTCTTAAAGAGGTACAATAGAAGGTGGTATGTAAGTGCGGGCAACCGTTCGGTCGATTTTCGAAATGCTACACCTAGAGAACGATTTTCGTCCGGAAAATATTTATTTTCATCCACTCGCTCGCGTTCCACAAAACAAACAGACTGTCACAGTGGAGCATTAACTTCGGCCGGTATGAAAACTCCCCGACATCAGAGTTGGCCACACTCTTATACGAAAAAAGAAATAGTGGAACATTTTGATTTTTTTTAAAATTTATTCGCCCAACTTCGACAAATCACTTGGATTGACTTCTTAAAAAGCCTGGCTTCGTGAAGAAAACAACATGCTGTAAATCGCCATTTGCAAGTGACAGTAAAATTTTCCAAGACAAATACTAAGTAACAAGGAAATATCGCAAAAGCGTTATTAACCGGCATTCTGTAAATAATTTCGACCGAACACGTCTAAATATAATATTGTTGTACTTTGTGCACCATCTTCTAACACGAAACCGGGTGGGCAGAGCGCCAAGTAAAGTTGATAGTACGAATAACAAAGAATATATCAGGTTCATTGTCCGTGGGTGTTTCCCAGAAATACTTCGTGTGACACACGAATGAGTTTTTGACCTACTTTGATCGAATTTCAATAGGTCTGGTGATTAGTTCTTCGATAAATGGTTCATCAGTTGGAAGACTCGTAATGTGTGTGTAATGCTGCAACCAAACCTCAGTTACTTTTTATTGGGCAAATAATTTAGAAACACTGCAACATTCAATAACTTAGCAATTATCAGTGGCGTCTCTATGACCCTGAAATGAAGCACAACAAAAAGTAACTGCAACACTGAATAGATAGGTAGATTATTTTTTGTTGTCCTTATCGCTAATGCTATCCGTGTGGTGACGGATTAAGAATACGGAATTTCACCACCCCATATCATCCCATGGGTGTCGCAAGAGCCGATAGAGGGAGCATATTATGCAGAGAACAGCACTGTAAGAGAAGGAAAACTTGTTATAAACTCTATACCAACCCGTTTGGCCAGCGTGGTATAGTAGGCCAATTCCTCCTTTCAAAGGAGAGGCCTAGTCCAGCAGTGGACTGTTAAAAGCTGATGATGATGATCGCTAATGCTACTGCTACACCTGCGTTAGCATAAGCGTTAATAGCAATGGCCATCAAAACGTTGGCCACATCTACGTAGCGCCTAAATTACCGCGCTAATTGACGCGTTAAGACGCAGGTGTAGCAGGAGAATTAGAAATTAGTATTTTAATGCGTTATAACGTTGGCCATTTCTACGTAGCGCCTAAATTAACGCGCTAATTGACGCGTTAAGACGCAGGTGTAGCAGGAGAATTAGAAATTAGTATTTTAATGCGTTAAAACGTTGGCCATTTCTACATAGCGCCTAAATTAACGCGCTAATTGACGCGTTAAGACGCAGGTGTAGCAGGAGAATTCGAAATTAGTATTTTAATGCGTTAAAACGTTGGCCATTTCTACGTAGCGCCTAAACTAACGCGCTAATTGACGCGTTAAGACGCACGTGTAACAGGAAAACTAGAAATTAGTATTTTAATGCGTTAAAACGTTGGCCATTTCTACGTAGCGCCTAAATTAACGCGCTAATTGACGCGTTAAGACGCAGGTGTAGCAGGAGAATTAGAAATTAGTATTTGAATGCGTTAAAACATTGGCCATTTGTACGTAGCGCCTAAATTAACGCGCTAATTGACGCGTTAACACGCAGGTGTAGCAGGAGAATTAGAAATTAGTATTTTTATGCGTTAAAACGTTGGCCATTTCTACGTAGCGCCTAAATTAACGCGCTAATTGACGCGTTAAGACGCAGGTGTAGCAGGAGAATTAAAAATTAGTATTTTAATGCGTTGAAACGTTGGCCATTTCTACATAGCGCCTAAATTAACGCGCTAATTGACGCGTTAACACGCAGGTGTAGCAGGAGAATTAGAAATTAGTATTTTTATGCGTTAAAACGTTGGCCATTTCTACGTAGCGCCTAAATTAACGCGCTAATTGACGCGTTAACACGCAGGTGTAGCAGGAGAATTAGAAATTAGTATTTTTATGCGTTAAAACGTTGGCCATTTCTACGTAGCGCCTAAATTAACGCGCTAATTGACGCGTTAAGACGCAGGTGTAGCAGGAGAATTAAAAATTAGTATTTTAATGCGTTAAAACGTTGGCCATTTCTACATAGCGCCTAAATTAACGCGCTAATTGACGCGTTAACACGCAGGTGTAGCAGGAGAATTAGAAATTAGTATTTTTATGCGTTAAAACGTTGGCCATTTCTACGTAGCGCCTAAATTAACGCGCTAATTGACGCGTTAAGACGCAGGTGTAGCAGGAGAATTAAAAATTAGTATTTTAATGCGTTAAAACGTAGGCCATTTCTACATAGCGCCTAAATTAACGCGCTAATTGACGCGTTAAGACGCAGGTGTAGCAGGAGAATTAGAAATTAGTATTTTAATGCGTTAAAACGTTGGCCATTTCTACGTAGCGACTAAATTAACACGCTAATTGACGCGTTAAGACGCAGGTGTAGCAAGAGAATTAGAAATTAGTATTTTAATGCGTTAAAACGTTGGCCATTTCTACGTAGCGCCTAAATTAACGCGCTAATTGACGCGTTAAGACGCAGGTGTAGCAGGAGAATTAGATTAGTATTGTAATGCGTTAAAACGTTGGCCATTTCTACGTAGCGACTAAATTAACGCGCTAATTGACGCGTTAAGACGCAGGTGTAGCAGGAGAATTAGATTAGTATTGTAATGCGTTAAAACGTTGGCCATTTCTACGTAGCGCCTAAATTAACGCGCTAATTGACGCGTTAAGACGCAGGTGTAGCAGGAGAATTAGATTAGTATTGTAATGCGTTAAAACGTTGGCCATTTCTACGTAGCGACTAAATTAACGCGCTAATTGACGCGTTAAGACGCAGGTGTAACAGGAGAATTAGAAATTAGTATTTTAATGCGTTAAAACGTTGGCCATTTCTACGTAGCGCCTAAATTAACGCGCTAATTGACGCGTTAAGACGCAGGTGTAGCAGGAGAATTAGAAATTAGTATTTGAATGCGTTAAAACGTTGGCCATTTCTACGTAGCGCCTAAATTAATGCGCTAGTTGACGCGTTAAGACGCAGGTGTAGCGGGAGCATAAATAATAAACAGGTTACATACAACTGAGTACAAGCAACTTGTATATATTCTGTGGTACAAGTTAGTAGAGTTCAATAATTTATGAGAGCATTTAGTTAAAATTTGTGCTGCTCTGCCGTTAAAGCATACTTACCTACCCGCTAGCCTCCATGAATTAATGAAAATAAATAAAATGGCAAATAGAAAAATTGAGACATTAGCGCGCGATAACTAATTCGTGGGTCTTGGATCCAATGGCGTAGCTAGCTTAGGTGGCACCCGGGGCGGATGTTGGCGAGCGACCTTTTTTTTTGTTAGTCGATACCCTAACAATTACAGGCTAACTCCCCCGGCTGACTTGAATGAGACGTCATTCGTAGTGCTGAGCTAATGCCTATGTTTTTTTATATGTTAGTATTTTTGTTTTTAAAGTCGAGTTTGGGGTGGGTGGCACCCCAAAAAAGGGGTGACACCCGGGGCGGACCGCCCCTGCCCCTCTCTTTCCTACGCCACTGCTTGGATCGCAATTGGGGTAGCATTGATGATGGTGAGGATGATGATTTTATAACGATCTCTAGACATAAACCTCGAATGCTTTTAGATTTGCTTGGGGTTAGGTTAGCCTAGGTTACGGCTATACAAATGCAGTTTTCAGATTGGTCTTTTCTGGATTATTATTATTAATGTTCCGATAAAAAAAAAAACATCATCATCATCATCATCAGCCTTTAACAGTCCACTGCTGGACTAGGCCTCTCCTTTCAAAGGAGGAATTGGCCTACTATACCACGCAGGCCAAACGGGTTGGTTTGTATCAAGTTTTCCTTCTCTTACAGTGATGTTCTCTGCATAATATGCTCCCTCTGTCGGCTCTTACGACACCCATGGGATGATATGGGGTGGTGACAAACCGTATTCTTAATCCGTCACCACACGGAGAAAAAAAAAATATTTTCTTTGAATAGGTGCTTGGCGCCGTAGTGCTGTGTTTGGCACTGTCTGTAGACTGTGCGAGATTTTTAATTTTATCGTGTTTATTTTTTGTTAATGTAACATCATGTATCACGACCAGACAGAGTCTTATCTCACACTATTACTTTTATTATGTCACAGTCTATTATTGTTGTTTGTTTAAAGAACAGCAGTGTAACAGTTTTTCATGTTGTTGTGTCTGTATTTTAAAGAATTTGTCTTATCTGTGTGCTATTGTTTTCAATAACAATCTAAAAACCTTTGCCAAAAACGACTTGTTTGTCGATTTAAAACCAATATACACATCAGTAGTAATTGGTTGAGGACAAAGTACAACGTTTTGGTATATATTAATATAGATTCAATGTTGCGAACTTACAAAGAAGACCAACTACGTAGCATCATACAAATAAATAAAGAAAATAATAGCAAATTATTTTTGGACATACATTTTTAGCCTTTTTATTTAGTTTAGGTACGTAATATAAAATAGTTCTAAAATATTTTTAGCCCTAGACCACCGCTCCCTAAATTTTAATTTAGTTAAGGTACATTATAGATAATGTGTTTACTTGCCAAATTAATTTACTTCTTACTAGAAATGAGTTGACGTCAATCCGACATATATCTACATACTAACGCACATACCTACATAAATAAAATTGAAGTGTCTGTCTGTGATTTCAAAATAACTGGGCTTTTTTCAGGTCTTTAAAGTAATTAACATTTCTTTAAAATATTTAGTTAGTCTAGCTAGTTTAATTAGTCCCTTTCCCAGCTGGGTAGTCAAATGGTAGTCCTAGTTGTAATCTCCGGTTGCTAAAAGTCAGTCCTGTGTGCTGAAAGTAAACGCAAGTTTAAACAAAAACCTTGATTAGACCTATCATAGGATATCCATAATGCATCTATAGATATCCTCTATGGTGTTTTCACTTTGTTATGTAAGAGCAACATAGGTCCAATAATCCACATCAGTTGCTATCCGGATCTGTGTATTAATATGAACCGTACCTCTGCTTACCTAAAGACGGACCGCAGAGTCGTCTGCCTTCTGCAGCAGAAACTGGTAACCAAAACCAATAAATAAGTACGGGAATAGAAAGAGAAATCTACAGAATTAACTTGCATTCTTTACAAAATTCAGAAACAGCTGATAGCGGTTGCATAATCCACTCAAATTCTTTCAAAAATATATTTTAATATCAATGCGAATCTGTGCAGAATCTCGATGTGACGATCCGATTGAATTTTACTCTTACATCTCCCAAATTCATATCTTACTATTTTGTCATACTGGACCGCATCCAAATGTTCTTAGTTGGTCGGCTTTATGCATCAAGGACCAGTCAAATTATTATACTGTCAACTGCTTCAACATCCCGGAAAGACATTAATTTATGTTCCAGCCACTAATAAGACGCGTACAAATTAATGTTGTTTATTTCCTATATTGCTTGGATAAGTTTTGTTAATAAGTTTTCTTATTTTACAGGCTCTACTAAAACAGTATGTACATTCGCACAATCGTTATACGCAATTTTCTTTAGAGTTTTTGTTGATAAGACGCGAGTTTTAAAACTTCTTTCAATGTGATGTGTGATCGATTTCATAAGAGATGTGATTTTTTTATTTAATGTCATGTGGGGTATCTCACAATGCGTCCTGGCACCGTTTCGCAGCTCAGTGATAGATTTCGTATATCAGTTTTTAAAATTTATAAAATACTGGAGGACGCCAGCAGCTACGCCTGCATTTTTTTTTAATTTACCCGTTTTAGCCGATCCCGTGGGAATTTCGGGAAATCCCTTCTTAGTGCACCCCTACGGTCCCCAAGGAACATACATGCCAAATTTCAGCTTCCTGCGCTCGATAGTTTCGGCTGTAGCGTGTCTGTCAGTCAGTCAGTAACGCAAGGATTTTATATATAAATATTCCGATTCCAGATTTCACCTTTGCATAGACGTGTACAGTCTCATCTCCGGTTATTAGAGCAACTGCTTATTCTGAGTCGGTAATTTCAAATTTATTCGCGAGTAATCATGTTTCTTATTCAAGCGTTGCTCGTTCTATAACTGTTTGCGCTATTATCATTTTGTGGTCTACTGTAAATGTCCATTGTTTGAATAAAACAGGTAGGTACGGAGTAGCCATCATTTATTTCAGACAGTATAGAATCGATTCTTTCTATTTATATTGTAGGGAACAAAAATATAGACATTAAATAATGGATGTGGGTATTTTGTTAAATCCGTGATAATCGCCCTTGCAAATCTTCGAAACAAAGCTACATAGCCCTAAAGACAAGAAAATATGGCCACTCAGTAGCTTTTAAACAAGTTGCAAATAAAATTAGATTACAGTAAGTTATTTGTCAGTTTAATTGGTCATTGTCCACTACAGCATAATACATTCAAAGTAATTTTAGAATGGTGACTTGCTAATAAGTTGATATTATGAATGAGCTTGTAGCATCGCCGATGAATACCTATTATGAATTGTATTCTATGAAGTGTAACGAATGCCATTACAGCGATGTGATTGTTCGTTTGTGTGATTATTCACTCCTACAGTATGCTCATTTACTTGTGCAAATTGCATGCACTGTGGTTAGCGGAAAATTGTGCAATAATGCACATTGAATATAAATTGCTATTCATTTTCCTACATTTACCGCAATGTATAAAACACTTACTACATGTTGTCCCGTATAATCCTTTATTTTTTGGTCTATTTCTGCCATATTTCACACGACTGGTATCACTAATGAATAGCTTCAGCAACAGTGATCACTGAAGACAACTATTTTTGACGCTGAGTCTCAGACCCGGGGAAAGGTAAACAGTCCTTGATTCCACAACGAAGTTAAGCAAAAGTGTATTGGATGACTTGAACAGTAATTAATCCAATTACACACTCACATACGCGTATAAATACTTCTACTACAAACAAATTTACTGTCGTTTTTCTTTGTACAAGAAAGCTTTATATAGATTTGTTATAAATTTTCCACAAGCCTGAAGTACTGAAGCCACACCGCTATTTTTGGATGAAATCAGCTTCAATCAGATTTCTGCATTTGGCCGACCCGGTTTCAAATCGGATCAAGTCAGCTTATATGTACTGCATATCGTTGTATGACGCACAGATGCAGTGATTACCGTCATGCACAGTATATCTAAATACAATTTGTATTTGCCTGATCAAACGTCATCCTAGAATAAGCTTTTATTAGTTCTTGCTGTACTCCGTTGGAAAGATTATTTTAAGCGCATCTTCTAACTAAATCATCTAGCGGACTAATTCTCTGATAAATTCTGGAAAATATTCCTTGAGTTCTGTTAAACTGTGCAATGTCGGACAGAAAAATTGCTTCTAGCTAAAATTAAAGCCTACTTTCAAAGGTTGAAAATATGGGGAGTAATTTAGTAGGCTTTGGGGGGAAATAAATATACGAGCTAAAAAAATAAGTAGGTACCCCTAGAGCGTATACCTACATAGACATAGAGATTATGCGGTCGACTTATTAATGTATTTTTTTGGATTTTTTGTGTTATACTGTAGTCCACCTTGCTCTGCCTTACCTCTTTGCAACACAAACAAATTGCTTATATCACTTTCTTTTTTTTTCAGTTTCCGCGCGCTATACAAAGGTCTTCTGCCAAAAGTGCTGCGATTGGGTCCCGGCGGTGCGATCATGTTGGTTGTATACGATTACGTATATCATTTCTTAGAAAGCAAATTCCAATAGAATATACATTTCGACCTTTGGGTCCAACTACAAAATATAAAGATTTTTTTTGACCAAATAATTACGTTGACTAAAATGATAAGTCTACAAGTGCACAAATAAGAAAACAGGTTGTGAAAAATTGATATACATTTATAGCATTTATTTTGTATTAAACAGATGACAATTTGATACATTTATGCTAGGATATCCTTAATTTATTTCCTTCAACTAAATCCAAATACAAAGCAGAGCTTATAATATAATAGAAAATATATTTTTATTATAGCTAAAAAGTTACAGTTATACAACGCGCATTTTTTTTCTAACTACGGTCAATACCGAATACCTAAAGATAAATTTATTCCTGTAGTACAAACTTTAACTAAGTAGGTTAGAATACTGTATTAGAATACTACTTCTGCTGTATAAATCTTGAATGCTCATAAAAAGTTACGGTATTAAATCGTAGTATTGCCAACAGAAATAACCTTGTGATAAAATTGTGCCTTTTTGAAAAAAGGTTCTAAGTAGAAATAATATCAAAATGATAAATGTTACATTGATAATATAAATACCAAACCAAAATAAATATTTTATACAATTATAATAAAAATTTTGACAAATCTACTTTTGACACATATAATATAAATATAATGTGCAACTAAGCATTTATTCACTGAATATACTTTTGTAGTTTTGTGAACCATTTATGTTTTGTTATGTAGTCCAATAAGGAGAAATTTAAATGTTATTTTTGTTATGAAACGAAGTAAATATATTATTTTAACATTTTTTTAAGCGATTTTATTTTTCACTTGAATCCTTATTAATTCACTGCCAATTGCCAACTATTGTTAGAAGCGCCCATAAATTATAGCCGTATACTACCGTTCAGTTCCAGTCGGCGGAGACCGCTAGACCGGCGGAGGCGCATTTATCTCGTCGAAGACCGTCTGAAATCGAATGCAAACTTGGACTATCTGTAGTAATTAAAGTATTTGTAGTTTCATGCGAATTAGGTACTATAAAACTAATTCAGTCATACAAAACGCTAACCATTAGCCATAGCAGCCGTTCTTTCGAAGCTGCAAAAAGTCGGCATCGGATACACCAAAGCCTTTTTTCTCCTAATTTTTATTATCTTAGCCTGTTATCCCAGTGCAGTGGCGTAGCGTGGGTTTCTGCCGCCCGGGGCCGTTCAGCAATTCGCCGCCCCCTTTTTACCCCAATGTTTCTGCAAAAGTATAACGTTTTTCGGGTTTGGTATGTTTGTATGTTTATTAGTATGTCCTTTAGTTTGGCTTTACACGCTGAACGGCTTAAAGGATTAAAAAAGAAATGTTGTCATTTGATTCGTCTCACTTGCTCGAATATCATACAGCATACGGTATGATAATTTTACGGCAAAACGTGGCAGCTCTCAGCGTTTTTAATGAGTCGCGCACGGCAGCGGCCGTTTCTCTGCTGCAATATAACATAGCTTAGTCTAGGCCTAGACGGCTTAAAGGATTTTAATAAGTTAAATGACGATGAATTTCCGTCATCACTAGATGCTTTGTTGTTTTTAAGAGCCGACCACACCTCACTCTGTTCGACATTCGGGACGGCTTCGGTGTAGTGATGCGTCAGTAGGGCACTGTGGTCGTCTGTCTGCCCGCGAGGTAAACAAGTGTCGATAAAACCTTTCAACGTCTTTGAGAATCTCGAACTTTGAGTTGACGATGCGGCCATCCGTGATTGTAGTGTCGTTTGATTGTGTCGCCTCAACTGCAGAGCGAAGACTCATAAGTCTTCGCTTCCCGAGTGTTAATGCGTCGTAGGTCTCGTTGCGTAAGATTTCGTATTTGTCGTTTTACGGCCTGTCCTTCTGGCGAAGACAGCCGACAGGATGGCATCTCGCGTCTTTTCCTCATCAGTTCGAGAGTCTCGGCTGGCAGAGACTCTCGAACTGACTAGACTACTTGTTTTTTTCTCTATGCGGAGCAGATCTTTCGAGACTAATCTCCTAGTACCGTGACCACTGTGGCCGTCTTCTGCTTAATGCTGTCGGTGGGAGGAGCAATCTAAGTCTGAGAGAAGGCTTCATTGACTGGGCCCTTTCAGTTCCGAGGTTTATATTAAGAGCGCCTCGTAGGTACTCGTCGGTGATCGCTTCAGGTGTTTATCGTATTGATCACAGTCTTTAAATATGTGGTTTCGGTCCGTCTTGATGTAGTCTTTCACCTTGCTTCTCACATTATCGCGGTTTGGCCACCACTGGCGTCATGGCGTCCACTTCCTGTGAGGCTTCTTCTTACAAAAGGAGTTCATTAAAAAAAGGCCCTCTGCTACGAGGTAGTTAGCTAGCATTCGGCCATATGATTCTCGTGACCCACGCCGCGCCGTGGCCTCCATTTTTCGTTTCGCCGCGTTCTTATACTTCCACTTTCGGCGTTGTTCTTGTACTTTGAAGTACTGAGCTTTGGCCTTACTAGGTATTGCCTTAACAGTGTCATGGTACATGGCCTCAGCCATCTCGTAAGGGTGTGTTGAGATGCGCGCATATACTTGAATCATCAACTTTATTATTGGTGAGTTTAAGTACGAGGTACGCTACCCGGGTCGACACACTACCGACTTCCACAAACTGTTCCTCCTGACCAGGCAACCGACGCCACTCCAAGGCTAGGTCGCCTTCTCGATGGTGGCAAAAGTCACCTGACTCTAGAGTTACCATGTCCTCCCCCTGTCATCGGACTTCCCGATAACCCCAGTATGTGCCACGTTATGTGACTTAATTCTATCTTGAGCTCGGCGTGGTGTTCTTTTGCCGTAGATTATGTTCGTTGTAAGACGGAAGGTAGGTATACTGTATAATTGATTTTGGTAGACCACGTCCTTGGCCGGCAATAACGAACCTGCCGGGAATTGGGGTTGCATCCAAAAAGTAGCAGAAGGCGTTTGTAGTACCTATGTTAAATAATCGACTTTCATTTTAACGCAAATATTATAAATATTGGAGTCAAAGTTCAAATAGCGAATAGTTAAACCGCAGGTGTGACTATTGCCTTAGGAGACCTGTACCTGCTTTCTTCCCTATACAAGCTTATAGATTATGTTGTATTATTTTATCTGGCACGCACCGCCCCTATTGCCCTGGCGCTATGTGCGCCAGTTGCGCCATGGCAATAGGGGCGGCACACATCGCACACAGGGGCGGCTAGGCCCTGATATATGGATTTATTAATTGCTCATAACAGGATCGCAGATCACCGGAATATTGCAACCTGTTCAAGATTTAATAAACGGACACAAGCAAGTCTTCACGTAATGAAAATCATAATGATTTTGTTTTCGATTGTTGTTCTTTATACTGCGCCCGCGCCGCCGCACGATCCTACTGGGATCGTGTCAGTGCGCGCGCCAAGTATTTTTTTGGGCGTCTTTTGCCGCCCCCTTAAATGTGCCGCCCGGGGCCATGGCCCCCCCGGCCCCCCCCACGCTACGCCACTGTCCCAGTGGATGCGTGTCATACCATACCACCTCTTGCCTTGGAGCCCAGGGTCCATTCACTAGTCTAATGATTTGACATAATGTTAGCTTTTCCGCAGAGCGACTGCCTGCTGACCCTTGCTTCTGACCTTTGCAACCGAAAGGGATAGCAATATTCAATGGTTTAGACCACAGATCACTTCTACTCATCATCATACTCTTAGCGTTATCCCAGTTTCAATCTGGGATCCGCTTTCTAGTCTGGGTCTAGTTCATAATATCGACAGTCACTACATCGAAGGTGGCTGTATCGAAAACGTTCCATCGACGGGCTAATCTATCGACAGTACCCAAAATCGGTGGTACTCTACATCGACAGTACCCCAAATCGATGGTACGCTACATCAACAGTACCCCAAATCGATGGTACGCTACATCGACAGTACCCCAAATCGATGGTACGCTACATCGACAGTAAACCAAATCGATAGTACGCTGCATCGACTACCCGAACAAGTAACTCCTAAGATTTACCAGCATGAGTTGGTAAATGTCCGAATTTTTTTAATAAAAAAAGCACTTAGTTGACAGGGCCCTGCTTCGCAGGGCTCCTATTTTTGGATTGGATTAAGGGTCACAAGACAACCTAACATAACCTACTTACTCGAGTTGCAGTCTCACCTAACCTTCATTTTTTTTTGTCTAGGCAAATTGTGATTAAAACTTTAAAAAATCCTGTGTTTTTATTTAAATCTCGCTCCGGTCGGGTAGTCGATGCAGCGTACTATCGATTCGGTTTACTGTCGATGTAGCATACCGTCGTTTTAGTGTACTAACGATGAAGCGTACCATCGATTTGGGGTACTGTCGATGTAGCGTACCATCGATTTGGGGTACTGTCGATGTAGAGTACCATCGATTTGGGGTACTGTCGATACATTAGCCCGTCGATGGAACGTTTTCGATACAGCGACCATCGATGTAGTAACTGTCGATATTATGAACTAGACCCTTCCAGTCTAACCGGATTTGGCTGAATATTAGCTTTTCCACGGAGCGACAGCCTGTCTGACCTCCGCAACCCGAAGGGATGGCGATATTACATGGTTTAGACTTAGACTAGTGTCAGTTTATTTAGAAGGTACTGACACCCTGTAACGACTGTCATAGATCTTCATGACAACCGGGACCGACGGCTTAACGTGCTCTCCGAGGCACGGGACAAGCGATAATTAACAATTCAATACGCACATAACTCCGAAAAGTCATCGGTGCGCGCCGTGGATTCGAACCCGATATACCCTCTGCATGGCAGTCTGTTGATATATTCACTCGGCTATCGCTGCCTTACCACAGATCACTTCTACTGTTTAGAGTTTTAGACCCACGTAGTCCGGTCTCAGTTTAATCAGAGGGGCTGACTTGCCATAACCACCTTTCTGACAGCCGGGAAAGATGGCTTAACGCCTTTAATGCACGGGGCAAGCTACAATTAATGATTTAATGCGCACATGCATTTACTTTGTATAATTATATTTTAATATGTAATATAGTATATTGATTCTTATTATTAGATTATAATATAGATACCTAGGTATTAGTATCTAAGGGTTCTCTGGTACAATGTAACTGGGTGTGACATCCGTGGGTTCACTGAAGGGTTCAGTTGAAAACCAGCGCAGCGTCGAGCTTCAAGTCCGACATAATATATACTGAACTGAACACCTGCTTGCTGCTGCTCATTTTTAGAGTTCCGTGCCTAAAAGGTAAAAACGGGACCCTATTACCAATGAATACAGATTTACATAGAAGCGCAGTTCTTAAGGATTTCGTGTGCCGATTCCAAGTGGAGACTGTCTCCAGTTTAGATCGTAGTTGGCGGCGCTGGCGTCGTTCTCCGTCTCTCTTGCTCTCGTAGAGACAGCTGTCACAGCGCGACTGCCACGCCGCCAAACGGCAATTTGGGTCACAGAAACTTTGTCTTCAGAGCGCCCATAGGAAATGCGCATCTATGTAAATATCTGAGCTCTTTGCTATTACTAAGCCTCAGTTGTCTGTATGTCTGTCTGTCACCAGGTTGTATCTCATAAACCGTAATAGCTAGAAAGCTGAAATTTTCACAAATTATGTATTTCCGTTGCCGCTATAACAACAAATAAGTACTAAAAATTAAAAAATATTAGACAAAGGATACAATGAACGTGTCTTTTTTTCGTATTTTTTGCTCAATATTACTTAACGTCTACCGTACAGGTAGACGCTTAAAATTTTCCCAAAAAAAATAAATTTTAATACCGTGAAACCTGCTTACTTTGCCACTTTTTCATGTGTCAAAAAGTTTGATTCGTTTTAAAAAAATATAATTATATGAAAACGATATGAGTAACCTACACCTAGACGTAGTAAATTTCATGAAAATTTATATTATTGCCAAATATCTATTTCATTTTTGTAAATTAAAATATTTTAAGCATAAAAACAAATATGGCAAAGTCAGTTGTCACTTCTGGTAAATTTGCCATACGGAAATAAAAATTATTTTTTTGGAGTTTATGAGGTTAAAAGGAACTATATTTGCACTCTTCCTCTTACCCTTAAATTAAAAGTAAAAACTTTATATTATTTAGCACTAGTAACTAAATTCTCTAAGAAGGTGGCAAATTCACCAACCTTTCCAAAATTTTTCATAGTAAAAAGAATACAGGGTTAGGGTTGTCAAATAAAAATGTTTTCAGAATAGGAAATATATAATAAAAGCAAAAAAAAACATACCCATTTCTCGTGCGATCAACAAGCAATATTAGTCGTTGTGACTAGGTATTGATTAATATAAGTTGTTAAGTAGGTAGGTGCCTGCCTACCATCATATTTAGCTCATAAATTGCGCAAATAAGTAAATAACTTCAAAAAAATACATTTTAAATTACCCACCACCCTGTGTACGTGTTGTGAAACAACCTTCACTTAAGCACATGTAATGTGTATTTCATATCTGGGTACCTACCTACTTATATTATAAGTAGGTACTTACAACGACAGTTTAATTAAAATATTCAAAAATAAATTTAGTGGCAGCCCTAACCTCCAACAAAACATGGCAAAGTCATCATCACGAACGCTGTGTTTGGGGTTGTTGAATTTGCCAACACAAATTGCGAACTACAGGTAGCTTGTAGCACAGTAAATCAGCTTTTATTTAGATAAAGAACATTATTCTAACATAATATCAAAAATGTGCTTACGTAGGCAATGCCTTTCCCGTTTGTTTTCGTAAAAGTTCCGGAGCACTAAGTTTTACGCCACCAACATTCGAAAAAAGTAAACGCCGAAAATGACACCTCAAAAACAAGCTGGGTTCCCACATCTCACTCGGTGCTGCCAATTAACTCATAAATTTTACCATTAAGGCATGTATACATGACAGAAAACTGTTATTAAGATGTTACTACACTTTTTCCTTCAAAAGTTGGCTATGGCAAACTCGGCAACCGTTGGCAAAGCTAGCAGGTTTCACGGTACCGCGTCCTTTCCAGTGCACCGTCTTGAACATATCCTCCATTGCATTTGTGAACAATGTGGGAGAGATAACATCCCTTTGTCTCACACCTTGATGCAGGTGGATAGGTTCAGACTGCTGGTTCTGTACTTGGACGGTCATAGTCGCGGCTTCATACAGACCTCTCAGCACTTGGACATATCGACAATCGATTTGGCACCGTTGCAAAGACTCCAGAATAGACCAGGTTTCAATGGAGTCAAAGGCCTTCTCATAGTCCACAAACGCTAAGCACAGGGCCTGATTATACTCTTCTGTCTTCTGTATAATCAGCCGCACTGTGTGGATGTGGTCCATGGTGCCGTATCCTCCTCGAAAACCGGCCTGTTCGGGCGGCTGAAACTCGTCGAGTCTACGCGCGAGACGGTTCGTGATGACCCTGGAAAACAGCTTAGGTATAGACGTGGCTCAAGAGCGAGATAGGTCGATAGTTCTTCAAAAGAGTTTCGTCTCCCTTTTTGAAGAATAAAACGACAATGCTCTTGCTCCACGCCCTTGGAGTTCTCCCCGAGAACAGGACAGAATTAAATATGCGGTGGAGCTGCACAAGTAGGTATAGGTTTCCCACCTGCGTTTAGCAGCTCCGTCGTAATCGTAATTCCATCTTCCCCGGGGGCTTTTCCATTTTTGCCACCACGATTTCGTCTTGGCTGACATCTGGCAACTCTTCCGTGAAGTGACGCGTTAAAGTGGCTCTTGGATCCTCGGAGTCGAGTTGGGGACGGGACGCTTTCAAGGTGTAGAGGTTGCCGTAGAAGCTCTGAACGTCCGCAAGAATCTCTGGCCTATAAGTGGTGACTTTTCCGTCTGACGTGGTCAACTTCGTCAGATGACTTCGACCTAAATGCTGAGTAAAATCTTTTGACCCTCGATTTCGCTCAATCGCATCTTGTATAGAGCGTGTATTAGAGCTGCGGAGGTCGCGTCTTACCATCTCGAAGATCCTTTTATTTAGATCTGACGAAGTGCCTGTCGGGTTTTCTCGTCGCGTCTCTATTAGCTGCAGAGATCTCCTGCCGGTGTGATGCGTCTTAAAGAGTTTCGTCACCTCATCCCGCAGGACTCCCACCACTTGATCGAGTTCCTGGTCCGTATCAGCGTCTACTGCGGTTTCCAAGGCAGCGAACCAGTTTTCCAGTTTTAACTGGAATGTTTCAGATCCAACCACGGATTGGAGGAAATTTGGCCGGAGCGTAGACTTCATAAGGTGAAAGCGTTCAAGCTTATAATCAATATTTAGAGTGCCAAAACATGCCACCTTATGTACTTCAGTTCCTCTTCTAGTTGTGCCAGAGGTTCGTCGAGCCGTAGCGCGCGTCCGTTATACGTAACCATGGTCAGTCGGTGTTGGCGGCTTACTGTAACCCGGGGATTCTTCGCACCCCCTGCCCCGCCGTTACCATTTCCGCCGCCTTGGCCAGGAATAGCGGGGCGACTGGGAACTGGGGGCCGTTGCGTAGGCGTATGTACCATTGAGGTTTTTGCCCGTAATCACCACGCTGGGCATGCGTGTTGGTGATCGCATAGCATAGCTTCTCGTGACGCTGCTGTCCGTCACCGATTTACTATATTTAGGTTCGCCTATTTGCAACGGTTATACCGCAGTTAGTCGGTCGCCAGAGCCTCGTTCGATTGGCTGGGAGCTCTAAGATGTTGTTGCGCAACTACGTATCCCGACATGGTTCATAATACTATAATAAACTTTGCCTCTAGGTACAGTCTTACCTATTCTCCTTTCAGTTAATTAATCGACAGGGCGAATAGTAGTACGACTAGTACGCCGAGTGCCGTGGGTTCAATTCCTAGACAAGACAACACATTTCGTGATTCACAAATTGTTTAGTGTGAACTCAGGGTATGACGCATATTTATTTGTAATCATTTAAGCAGACTGAAAACATATTACTAAAATGTACCTATACGTAAGCACTGAAAATCGTTAAAACCGTAAAAACATTTGTCTTGGAACAACACTGGCTCGTGGTCACGTTCCATATCATAAAAAGAAGCGTTGTAATACTTAAAGCATGTACTCTACAGTTTGCTCTTTGTCTCATTGCATACTTCTAAAAGAGAAAGCAATAGATTGAGGGCATAACCTGTATTCATTGGCATAACAAGAGCAACGCCATGCTTGATTGACTACTTGTCAGTTGTCAAAGTTGCATCGAAGATTGCTATTTCATTTGTTGTTGTTTACCTTAAACTAGTTAGAACTTAGGCAAAGTTTGAATTTTCAAATTTTATACTTCAATGTTTCCTAAGCAGTAGCAATTTATAAAAGTTAGTATACATCTGCTCGAAGCGCTCATGTTTACTTTTCATTTTGCAATGTTAATTACGATTTATAAATGCAGTTCTATCTGAAGGCATTACTAGACTAACGTATGGATATTTTTGTTATTTCCAGGCACAATGGAACAGATACAACAACCTCCAACCATACCACATTTGGTCCAAGTGTATCAACCGTCAGTGTCGCGAACTATCCACTTATCGCACCCAACCATGCCAACATCGCAAGGCAAGCTTACGTACCAGCAATCTATGACCTCAGACTCACTACCAATACCAGTTTCATCACACCATGTGACCGAGATACAAACACAGATACAAATATCGCAAAATCAGATTGTTATGTCTTGTCAGCAAGGTTTGCAGAGTTTGCAGCCTTTGCAGAGTCAGTCTCAAGTGTTGCAAAGTTCAGATATGACTCAGTCATTACAGATTGCTTCCCATGTGTTGCTACCACAGCATATGCTGGTGAATGGTGTACCTTCATACTACAATCAGTATGAGTATCCTAAAGAACAGTACACTATAAACAATAAGGAACAGAGTTTGCTGGCTAAACTTGAGCCTGAGATGCAGTTGGTAGAGAAAGAAGCTGAGTAAGTAATATTCTATGAAGTACATACTATTTATATTAAAAGGACAAGCTCTACTGAGGAATGAATTGGGATGGACAGATATAATTAATTTGAAAGATGAAGACAACACCCAGTTTCAGAATATGTAAAAAAGATTTGATCACACAATTCTTTCTGTGGCAGTCTAACCAATAATTCAAAATGTGTTAGCCTTAACCCGTTGACTGCCAATGTACTGATCAGTGTGAGACACAATAGATTTTCTATTGTGTCTAGTATTGTGGCATTCTAGGTGTTAAGTACCAGAGCAGTGTAAATTGTATAAAATCACTTATTATTCTAAAATTGAGTCTATGGCATAAGAATGTAATTACTAGATCAGCTAGTATTATATCATCATCATCGGCCCTTTATACTGTGCCACTGCTGGGCATGAGCCTCTTCTCACTATGACAAGAGTAAGGCCATAGTCCACCACACTGGCCAAGTGCGGGTTGGCAGACTTCACATGTATTTCGAGAACATTATGGAGAACTCTATGTAGGTTTCCTCATGATGTTTCCCTTTACTGATTAGCAAGCGATAATTAGCAATTTAATACGCACTTTACTGAGAAAAGTCAATGGTGCATGCCGTGGGTTCGAATCCGAGACACTCTGCGTTGCAGTCTCTCGGTCTCTCCACTCAGCTATAGCTGCTATATTATGTAATATTAGATAATTCACAAATTAAAATTTGTCTATTAAATTAATCATTAAGAAAATCTTAACCAACATCATGTTCAACAACCACTTATTAGTGGTGGTTGTGCAAAATAATAATCTAAATAAAATAAATAATCATAATAAAATTAGTAATAAATAATCTAGAAATAAACATTATTTAAATTATTTTTTCATATTTTTTATATATTTTTTTTATAAACTCGCGCCTCTATCCTTGAAGGGGTATGCAGAGGTGTAATATTACACCCACATTTCACCATGAATTTTTAGGTCCCACGTAATAGGGGGCGAGCCCATTGCTGTTACCGGTCACATCACCAGACTCCGTGCTGCTACTGAGAATTCGGAAAAACCCAGTAACACTTTTGCCCGACCTGGGAATCGAACCCGGGACCTCCGATCAACAGTCGCATACGCAATCCACTGGACCATGGAGGCAGTCTATTTAATAAATTCTAAATTTCTAATTTCAGATCAGAAGTATCATCACAACCTACCACAGTGACAAAGAAAAAGAGACCGCGCAGCGAAACTTCCAACCCTACATCCTGGGCATGTAATGTCCGAAAACTAAAACATCAACGAGGCGAAGCTTACATCAGTAGAAGAGGAAAATATGTGCCAGAAAGACAAATACGGAACACAAAAGACTGCCTTAAGAGCTGCAAGTATAAATGTAGTGAGAAAATAACCGATGAAGACAGAGAAAATATATTCAAAGCATTCTATTCGCTCAATGCAAATGAGAAGCGATTTTTCTTGCTGAATTCTACAGAAAGAGTTTACATTAAACGTAACACATCTGATTGTCCCAAAAGAAAGTATTCTTTCAAATATTTCTTCTCATTGAAATCTGATAGGCATACGGTTTGTAAGAAATTTTACTTAGGCACGCTGGCTATATCACAGAAGCCTGTATATAACGTTCATATGAGAAAAACGGATATGAATATTCCAAAACCTGATGGTAGGGGACATAATAAGGCTAGTACACATTCTTTGCCTTTAGAGGTTAAGGATAGAGTGAGAAAGCATGTAATTTCGTTTACTACTATAGATTCTAAGCCTGTTATTCCACATTCCAAAAAGAAGCAGTATTTAGATCCAAATTTAAGTATAAAGCAAATGTTTAATATGTATTTTAATGAATGCAATAGAGAAAGCATAGTGCCAGTGAAAGAATCTATGTATAGGAAAATTCTGAAAAGTGAATTCAATTTGTGTTTTAGGAAAGTGAAAACCGATTCACAGTTGTGTGGTAAATGTAAGGGCTCTATTAAGAAAAAGTAAATTATGTTGTGAAGCTATGTGGTATTGAAATAGTGGCAGAGTTAGTCTGAGAGATTTTTGCCCAATTGTGGTGCAAATCCGTGATGGATATACAAATGTCGGGTTCGAATCCATGGCGCACACCACTGACTTTTCGGCCTTCAGACTTAATGTGGTGCAACTCAATACAGCAAGCTTTTTATAAATCTTGTTTAAGTGTGGTGATGGATTAAGAATACGGAATGTCACCACACCTTATCATCCCATGGGTGTCGTAAGAGCCGACAGAGGGAGCATATTATGTAGATAACAGCACTGTAAGAGAAGGAAAACTTGATACAAACCCTATACCAAGCCGTTTGGCCAGTGTGGTATAGTAGGCCAATTCCTCCTTTCAAAGGAGAGGCCTTGTCCAGCAGTGGACTGTTAAAGGCTGATGATGTTTAAGATATTGTGAGAATGAAAGTTGGGTATTGTGTAAATACTGATACATGTTAAGAAAAAAGTTGCTGATAGCTCTTTAAATACTAGCCAATTGATGATAACACTTTTTTCACAAATCGCAATTCAAACTCTCTTGATAGGTCAGAATTTTCGTTATAGAAAACTCTCTGGCCAGCAGCCCACGTTGGGCGCCAACATCAGATAGTTCGTTGTGCTTGCTAAGGACACATTAGCGTGCCTAACAATAAAGTTATATGAGTACCATACAACTTTCATAGTCATATAATAAAAAATGTCAGCCGCAATCAGTGCACCCGTAATACAGGGAACCTCAAAACTACGGCATCAACGCAGTATACCTACCGCTAAAATTTATTTATCTCAGAGCTTCTAGAGACTTTCGCGGAAATAAAGGTTTCGCAATTCAGAAGTACTAGTCCCTTGAACAGTGTTTATATTAGAGACTAGTGGTTCCCCGCGGCTTCACACGCGTAATTTCAAATTATAGCCTTGTAAAGTTCTGTATTTGCCAGTGAAAGTCCCATTAAATTCAGTTCAGCCTCTCCAGAGATTAACCCAGACAAACAGAAAGATAGGCAGATAAAATTGTTAAAAAAGGTTGTTTATGACTTTGTATCTCAACTAATTTATCTGGAAATAAGCTTCAGGTAGTGAAGCTGGGATGTTAATATATGTATTTATCTCATGCTGCATGGAATCTGATAGATTTTTAATTAACGGCAGAACCAACTATTTTAGATAGCAGCTAGCTGGAAGTAGGTATAATACTTTTTTAAACATTGATCTATGATATGTGGTATTATGTATAAAAAGTTAAATGTACTCAACTAATTTGCTTACTTGCCCTACATGTATTTTTCGTTAGTATGTAATTTTTAAATAAGGTTTTCATGTAGTTGTTAAACGTATCCGATGCTAGTCAAAACTACTTAGTTTGTAACATTGACATATACTCTAACGATAGATGGAGCATTCCCTATAAATATTTTGTTCAAATCGTCTAATGTATGACGTCTAATCGTACTAGCGCAACACGCAGGCGCAAGCAGCGCCAATGACTTACAGTGTCAGGTTATTATTATAGCCAATAAACAACAACCAGTCCTGGCATCTTACCAATGAGTATCCAATAGTTATCTAACGCTACTGGCTGCTTATTGCCATTTGCAAAGATTATTTACTTCACAGAAGAGATGTTTTCTGCCTACAATATTTCATCAACATAATAAGAACAGTTTATTTATGAAAATAAAAGAAATTAATTGCTGGGGTAATTTAAGTAAAAAAATAGAATCTATAAACATATTCAGATGTTTTATTACAAAATAGAAAAATTTATTCGTGGGAGTAAGTTCAAGACTTGCCTTAGTTGCTTCACGAATAATTCTAATTTTTAAACTTTATATTTATCTTACTATGAGAATTGCTTAAGCATATATACCTAATATATAAGGCAGGATTGTTTGTCATTCTGTAAAGATGCCCTTGCTGACCACAGAGTTCTAAACCTACACATGTGGCAGATGGCACTATGTGCTACCATAAGGAAACCAGCTATTAAAATGAAATCTATGATGAAGTGGCCTGAGTAGCTTAGTCGGTACGGTATCGACACGGTTCGTCGTGGTCGCGGGTAGAATTCCTGCCTAAAAAAATTTTTTTTAATTGCTGTTAAATTTACTCTAGCAAGAAATGCTCAAAAATATATTTTAATAACTATTCAATTGCCACCAAACACAATTAATTTAGTGGTTTTTTGTCTATCTTAATACGGTCATTACGATCAACTTAGGTACCAAAAAATAAAGAAAACACAGAATTAGTGTTATACAACGTCAAATTGGTTCAAACTAAAAAACTCTTAAAACCAATACCTTCATAAAGTCTGGTCTTGGTCATATATTTTACCTACAATCACTTGCAATGTATTTCTGCATAGTAGTTAGTCTATGATCGTAAATGACGTCACATAAAAATAAAGAAATACATTTTAATGTGGTATTATGATACATTTAACTCTTTTATTTACATAAATAATTAAAAATATTGACTAACGCTTCTATAGATACAAGTTTTGATTCAAATTAATCGATATATCGTCGCCACACAGTCAATAAACGAAGCGGACCGACACCGCAGGAAAGTCAAAGTGACACTAGATTGCTTTGCCGGTATGTTCATGTAAAGCATTTGAACAAAGTAAATGTTCTGAATGCTACATCTAGTACTTTAGCACATATATATCGATGGTTTGTAAGAATATGACTGATGTTATGTTTAATCGTTTATCAAGACTTAACAAGCGATACGATAAATTATGTGTATATAAAGACTAACTAAATATATTTTTGTAGAGAACAAATTTTATTAAAGAATAATGGAATAGAAACACAAGTCTATTTATTTTCTTTTATTTACTTAATAATAAAAATTGCAGTGGTAGGCAGTGATACTGTGGAAATACCAATAGAGACTGCCTTGCAGGGGTATCGGGTTCGAATCCACCGCGCGCATCACTGGTTTTTCGGAGTGATGTGCTTATTGAATTGTATAGGAATGCCCCTTTGATTCACCACAGGGCTTGACCACCTCGATACATATATTTATGATCTTCTGTGAGGCGTAGATCTTAAGTGCTCGCAAGATTATAAGCGGAACTGGACTGATTTTTAGTTAGGAAAGTAAGGCATAATTAAAAACGATTCTCATCTAGTATATCTCATGTAGACCTTAAGTAAAAAAATTACCTACCTACTCGTAACAATAAAACAACAGTTAAGTTATTATATATTATTATAATGTACAAAACCACATCCTTAACCTAATTTTAATGGAAAACATTTATTATAAATTAAGGCAATCACATTCGAGAAAGTGCACAGACGTGTTTAATAACTTGAAACGTGACAAAAAATAACGTGAAGAAGGAAAGTTAAGTGTAAAACATAAATCTATGCAATCACATCAATCTACCGTCAGTTTGCACGCTGACCAAATGGGCCAAATTTGCCCAACTGGAAGCAATGGGTACCTTAAATCGAGATGGCGGCGCCACTTTCACTTTTCACTCATTTTACATTTGATTGTCTCTCACTTTTAATTAACATAATAATTAGATTCAAAATTGCTGTAACATGGTTTATAAATAGGTACAGATAAGATTGTTATTATTACCTACATGGTTTTGGGGTAACGTAGGTAATTACATACGTAGTTATGATAGCATGACATCAGAAAGATTTGCTAAATATAACTTAATATCACTAAGTAACAAAGGAACACACACAGAGTAGGTACCTAGTATTTTATTGAAATGAAATGAAATGAAATAGTTCTTTATTTCGTATAAACTTTGCAAGTACTTACGAAACGTCATTTAAAAAGAGCATTTTATACAATTATTTTTGTGTGCCGAATTAGAACAGCTCAATCCCAAGCGTTTTGGTCGTCTTTATATTCAGATATTTTATAGTATGCTTTTGAACATAATTTCGCTTTAACAATAATTTTGAACTTATTTATAGACAAGTTTCTTAAATTATGAGGGAGCTTGTTATAAAAGCGTATACATTGCCCCATAAAACAGCTACTTATTTTGTGGAGACGAGTGCTATGAACTACCAGATTATTCTTGTGTCTCGTATTTACAGAATGTATATCACATTTTTTACTAAATTTGTCAATATTTTTATGTACATATAACAGATTGTCATAAATATATTGTGATACAACAGTTAGAATGTTTATTTCTTTGAATTTTTCTCTTAGAGTAACTCTTGGACCGAGGTTATAAATTCCCCTTACAGCTCTTTTCTGTAGAACGAATATTGTATTTAGGTCTGCAGCACTCCCCCAGAGAAGAATCCCATACGACATTAAGCTATGAAAATAACTGAAATAAACCATTCTAGCTGTTTCTAAATCTGTAAGGCGTCTAATTGTCTTAACTGCATAAGCTGCAGAACTGAGTTTGCCCGATAGCCTTTCAATATGTGGACCCCATTGTAGTTTGGTGTCGAGCATAATACCTAAAAACATGGTTGTCTCGACGGGCTCAATCCTAGATTCATTAAGTTGCACATTGGTTTCCAATTGTTTAACATTAGGCATAGATTACTTTGGTATATTATGTTAGGCGTATGTATATTTCCATTTGTGTAAGTATTTATTTATGACTCGACGAGGAAAAGATACATAATTATCGGTATTGATGACTTAGTATTAGGTATTTAATGCATATCGAAACAATTTAATAGGTATCTGTTGAACAAACACAGCCTTAAAGCCCAACCTTGAAAATAAAAATTAAGAGAGCTATGAACCTAATAAATAAAATCTTAAAGAAAATGCTTGAGGGCTGGTAACCAAACACAAAACTTAAAAAGTTGTTCTATTATATTTTCCACTAAAGTAGCTAAATCGCGGCAATCTAGAAATATAAATGCACTAAAGTACTTACTTAGTTTCTAGCATATGTAAGTACTTTTATTGCATAGTAAACAATATCGCAACAACGTTGATTAATTTTGCTATTGAACTTATCTACACCATTATCGAGTTTTAAATTGATCGAATTCTCGATTCGCAAAACCGAAAACCGAAAATGGCATTGTAGCCCGAGTTTCCATCCCTACTTTTTTGCTTTTTTTGGTAGATACAGATAAAAACAAGATTTTTTTAATATTATTTAAATTAGTTTGTACTTTTAATTATTAGTTAATTCTTGCGGGAATCATGACACACACAAGGTCTTCTTCTTCGTCATTCTTGAGTTCCCACTTGACATCTACTCGGACCTTAGGGTACGATTTGAGGACGGGCATCGTCGTTCTGTAGCTGGCCTCTTTACCCGCCTGAAAAATAAAAAGAACAACATTTATACAGCTAATCAGACAACGATAACGGAACGGCAGTTCCATATAACCGCAATAAAGTATTGTGATTCGATGTTTCTTTATCTTTGCAATTTATTTTGCCAAGTTCTGTTGTAATGAATTCCCTAGAGGCTTTGTTTGCATCTTGCTTGGATTCAGCTTAGCAGCCAAATTAAATAATCCGTCTCTGATGAGTGAAGGAGAGCCCAAAAATTGTACCCTGCTTGTACAATTTTACCTACCTTATTGCAGGTACCTTCCTTATCAGCAGGACAAACAAATGCCATGTTAATTTTTAGTAGAACAATTCCAGATCAAATTAAAAAGGTAGAGACAGGCGCTACCGACAGTCTGAACGCCAGTGCAAGTGAAGCCAAAATAATTTAGCTAAGTACTTATCCAATAGGCTAGTTGACGAAAAAAATTTTATAAGTCCGTCCTTTAGATTAATAAAAAGAAATTAAGCGATACTTATTTTTTTATTTGTAAATTAAACCAAAAATGACCAAGATATAGCTCATTAAAGTTACGTATAACGTCACACCGTGCTGCATTTTTTCGCACTAGGTGACGTCACACGTAACTTTAATGGGCTATATCTTTGTTAATTTTTATTTCATCGAGAAAAGAAAAAATACGTGTCCAATATTTTTTTATAATCTAAAATACGGACCTAATAAAATGTAATTATGTTGACCCTGGAAACTACCCTATTTGCTAGAGTCTATTTTTATAAAGAGCAACTTACCGGCAGTGGGCAGACAAGGTTGTTGTCCTTGCAGGCGTCGGGCTGCGGCATCGGGAACGGCACTGGCAGATTCATAATCACGCCGTGCACGATCGTCGTCAGTCCTTTCGTCTCTTGAGCTGGAAATAATGGAAATTCACATCATGCCTTTGACATAGATTATCTAAACTATTAGGTATTTAGCTTGCTTTTGGAATTTCCTTTTTGCTTTCAAATTCTCTGCTTTCGAACACACGGGTGTTCGCATGACGCGAACTGGCCAAATCGCTTAATGAACACCCATAGGTGCAAACATTGCCTCAGTAAAACATTATTTTCGCAGGCGAACCGCTTGCCGGGTTGAGTTTGCAGGCTCGATTCCAACACAGAATAACATTTTTCGTGATGCAGATTGTTCAAGTTTTAGGTAATATTACCATTACCACTGTCAGGGCCGAACCGTCCATATGTGCAATGTGCGCGGCGCACATAGGCGCCAGGGTGACAGGAGCGCCGCGCGCCGAGATATGCGTTAACTAGAGGACGCCAGCAGCTACGCCTGCATTTTTTTTAAATTTACCCGATTTGGCCGATCCCGTGGGAATTTCGGGAAATCCCTTCTTAGTGCACCCCTACGGTCCCCAAGGAACATACATGCCAAATTTCAGCTTTCTGCGCCCAATAGTTTCGGCTGCAGCGTGACTGTCAGTCAGTCAGTAACGCAAGGATTTTATATATTAAGAAGATTATAACAGTTATTTTAGAAAAAGGATGGCAAAAAAGGCGCTTCACAGATTTTGCACACAGGCGGCGGCGTTGGCGGTCAGAGTGTGAAAAAAATTTTAATCGACTAAAAAAAAAAGGTCATCCGCCAACTTCCGGGTGCCATCCAACAGGCGCTTCATGGATTTCGCACACAGGCGCTGGATTGGGTCGGAGTCGGAACGGCTCTGACCACTGTCCGCTGTTTTTGTCTTTGGAAAGACCTTTGCAATAAAGATACCAAATAGGTATCTCTAGACCAAAACACACAGGTGACTCGACAGAGACATACATCACTGTGTTATTCTTACTTTGTTGATAATATAATTGTATTTAGTACCTACTAGAAAACTAAGTTCACAGTTCATCGTGGCAACTGCAGCATAAGCTTGCACTGATACAATGATAGGTATTACCTATTCAGTATCTATTATTACCTATAGGTGACATTTAAATGCGCGAAGTCGTTTTGTTTAATGAATACTCATTTATAATAGGTGCCCTATTAGAAGCGTCATCTACATAAGGAAAAAGTTCCATCGTTACTTAGCAGACATTGTAGGTAATTCACAAGGAAAATGTCCTTATGCTTATTGAACAGCTTTACCTACAATATAGATAGGTAGGTATTTAAAGTTATGATGAACTTATTAAATATAGGTAGGTAGGTACTACCTAACCTAATGGAAAACCATAACAAACGTCGATAACCAAAGAGCAAGAAATTATAAACAGAAAATCGTTTATAAACTGTCTAAGAACGAGTAGGTACTTAACTTATTATAATAGGTATATGGGCACTATCGTGGTCGACCTTACGTTTTGGCTATTAGTGTCACAATAAAATCACTACCCTAAGTACTAAGATTTATATGAGACAAACATCTTTTAAAACTCCTTGAAATAAATATTTTCGATTTTAAAAGGTACTTACTTACCTACTTAAAGTCCAAAAAAAATTTTTTTTCGGTTCTATGACTCTACATCTAAGTTTGTATTTACTACGGTATTAGAAATTACATTTATACTAATTATTCTAACGACTAGATAATCTAAAGAAGCATTGTAAACGATGCAGTTTAAAATCGTATTCGTCTAACCGTGCAATATACTTTCCTGTATTGCAACAATTACGAACGCACACGTAGGTATGTGTAGGTAGGCATAAGTACCGAAAGATAGACTAAATAACTACTATATTTCTTACTAGCAACCCGCCTCGGCTTCGCACGGATGCACATAAACCTTCCTCTTGAATCATTCTATCTGTTAAAAAAACGCATTAAAATCCGTTGAGTAGTTTTAAAAGATTTAAGCATACATAGGGACAGACAGACAGAGGACAAGACAGACTGTTTTATAATATGTAGTGATTGTGTTACGAAGAACGGGTTTGTTTACCATGTAGTGGAGCATTTGACACCTCTTGCAGATAATAGACGATTACCTTGCCGCATTTGCATGGCAAATACTGGTGTCACAATATTTTCATAATATTTTTCAAAACCGATTCCTACATCAGTGCAATAAATAACACTTTTAAAAAAAATATTCAGACTCCAAACAGCAATTTGTGGATAGCACAATGTTGTCCCGTCTGAGCATAAAAAACCACGTCTCGGCAAAGTCATTACGGGGAAGAGTCATATTTCAAAGTGATAATCATATTATCATTGCAAGTAATCATAGGTGTGTACGAATCATCTAATAACTACCTACCTACAAATCCTACTATCCAGCCCTGGTACTGATGTAGATCTCTAGGTTCATCAGTACTAGGGCAACAGGTTCATCATCATCAGACCGCTGGATATAGGCCTCTCCCATGGCACGCCACTGAGCCCGATTTTCGGCTTTTCTTGTCCAGCCGTTGCCAACCACTTTGCGTATATCGTCACTCCACCTAGCCGGAGGGCGTCCTGCACTACGTTTGCCAAGGCGCGGTCTCCAGGGCAAATGGATCATCATCATCATATCAGCCGAAAGACGTCCACTACTGGACATAGGCCTCCCCCAAGGCTCTCCACATAGACCGATCCTGAGCCACCCGCATCCATCCGCTGCCCGCGACCCCAACTAGATCGTCAGTCCACCTTGCGGGAGGCCTACCTCTGCTACAACTTCCTGTGCGTGGCCGCCACTTTAGAATCTTTCTGCTCCAACGGCCATCGGTTCTTCTGGCTATGTTCCCTGGCCACTGCCACTTAAGCCCGACTATTCGGAGAGCAATGTCGGTGACTATGGTTCGCCTGCGGATCTCCTTATATCTGATTCGATCTCGCAGGAAATCTCCGAGCATAATGATAGTTCTCTCCATCGCCCTCTGAATGACCCTGAGCTTCCGGATAAGACTCATACTTATATAATACTTACTTGGTGTAAAGTCGATGCTGATGGTAGCGTTAGTGTTTCTCTTGAGGACGCACTCCTTGGCGTCGTCTGCGCACCCGCTCACTCCTACGGTTTGAACTGTCGCCAGTTTTGAGCCTGGAATCCAAAAAGAAAAGCAATTTAATACGTTATTAATGGAAACTAATAAAATTTTGCAATAATCAGTTTGTTGTTTGTCTTGTTGTCTAATGTACAATACTAACATATTATTAGGTAGGTATATATATTTTTTTAAAGCTTTCGGCAAAGAGCTCAGATATTTACATAGAGGCGCATTTCCTATGGGCGCTCTGAAGACAAACTTTCTGTGACCCAAATTGTCGCTTGTCGGCGTGGCAGTCGCGCTGTGACAGCTGTCTTTACGAGAGCAAGACAGACCAACGTTCTTCCGGAGTCCTTTGTATCTATACCTACTACAAGAGCAAGAGAGATGGAGAACGACGCCAGCGCCGCCAACGGCGCCATCTACGGACTAAACTGGAGACAGTCCCCATTTGGAATCGGCACACGAAATCCTTAAGAACTGCGCTTCTATGTAAATCTGTATTCATTGCTTTCGGTTTATATCTACCTAATGCCGAAACGTCGCTGGAACCAATAGAAGAGATGTCATCTTTCTTTTGTAACAATTACGCGATTGAGACCTGTAGGTATTGTAGTTTATGTAACGGACTAGGATTTATCATAAATATTGTTACCAGTCAATATAATTATTCTTTCATTCAAAAGAGTAGCAGGTACGTACCAATACAAGACTGTCTTGAGACATGGTTCTTTTTCACACCCCGTACCCTTATTTTTCAATGTCACCCTTATGTATTGTGGGCAAAAAAGGTATAATTAGACAAAATTTTGTTCGATTCGTTAGGATATAATTTTCTGATAGATATCTTTGCCCAATTTATACTTATTTCAGGAACACAGCAGGATACATGTGAATGCTCCAATCATGTACCTAAGCAATTGAATGATCTTCATATATCACCGTTGCAGTCCTGTCTAGACAAACATTGACGTCATTCGGAGGACATCTAATCTAGTCTGATTATTCTGAAGCGAATTGAGGTCGCCTTTTAGTCTGTCTAAATACGGCAGAACGTTGTTTTTGACCTCTGAAGTAACTTTAATATTTCATCTTTTCTTCATCATCAGTTCATTAAATATGTCATCCAAAAATAGAGGTTATGGTATTTTTAATAAGTTAAAGAGAGGTTTATATTCAGTGGCTACATGGTCAGTTTTGGTCAGTAATGTTGAAGTAGAGCTTCTATTAAAATATAGTTTTACTTTCATTTAAAACCTATTTCCTACTATTTGAGTTAAATTGTTAAGGATGAAGGCAGGAAATTAGTTCGAGAAGTCTGGGTTGTTACTACAGGCTCGCACGTAATAAGTGCCTAGGTAAAATATCAAAATGTTCTATAATATTTACAGAAAGAAGCACATGTAAGCTGCAAGAGAGTTCAAGAGACAACCACTCGTTGTAATATAAAATTTCTTTCATTATATCACCTCTGTAAAGGTGAATAATAATCATACACACATCACCATCATCACAGTCCCAAACTAAGCAGAGCTTGTACTATGGGTACTAGATAATGGATAAACATACATATATACTATTTTTTGTAAATATATATTATACATAGAAACACCCAGACCAAGACAAACACCCATGTTCATGCACACAAATGTTTGACTTGAGCGGGAATCGAACCCGCGACCATCGGCGTAGCAGTCGCTTACACTCCCGTTGCACCAACCGGTCGTCGTATAACCTAATGGTTTATAAAAGTGGCAGAGTGAACAATATTAATTGATTGATGGCAGTGGCTCAAATAGACACAAGGCTTTATATAATTCCAGGATTCACGCTTTTTGAAAGACTGAAGATGAATTTAATTTTTCGACTTTTCCTTTCCAAGACATCTAGAAACTAGGGTTCAGAACCGGGAAATCCCGGTCTCGAAATTACCGGGAATTCCCGGTTCTTTTGTCAGTAAAATGGAACCGGGTAATCAAATTTGAATCCCGGTTCTTTCGGTACTTTCGGGAATTTTATTTTCATTACGCGATTCACACTAGTTCACACTACTATTTACTTATTTACTCTTACTTTACTTTTCCACACTGTCTACTAGTCAAACATTCAAAACTAACGTGAATAATTCAGCGTTAAAAGAAATAAGAGGCTCTGAAGGCGTTTATGAATAGCCAAAACGTGTCCAAAAAGGCACGTTTGGCTGTGCATAGAGGGGTGTTAGTACCTACTCTTATGTATGGTAGTGATAGTTGGGTATGGCAGAAGAGTCATGAAAGTAAAATAAATGCTGTAGAAATGAGAGCACTGAGAAGTATGTGTGGTGTCTCTCTGACTGACAGAGTAAAGAATTGTGTGATAAGAGAGTGTTGTGGGGTAAAAGAAGATATAGTGACAAGCATCGAGAAAGGTATGCTAAGATGGTTTGGGCACGTGGAGAGGATGGATGATGAAAGACTGACCAAGCAGATATATAAGGCAAGCGTGGAAGGGACAGGACGAAGGGGAAGACCTAGGCGGACGTACTCTGACCAGATTGGAGACATCCTGAAAACAGGACAGGTGAGAAGTACCCTGAACAGAAGAGCATGCATGAGGAATCTGAAGGGAGTAAATGAAGCAAGAGAGAAATGTCAGGATCGTTGCAAATGGCGTTCCGTAGTCTCTGCCTACCCCTCCGGGAAACAGGCGTGGGTCTATGTATGTATGTATGTAAAAGAAATAAAGAGCGAAATTAATGGTGCACTCGGTATAACCAATAACTACCTACACTCGCTCGCTGTTGCTAGGATAGGATGGAAAGTAGTAAGTAGGAACGCGACTGCGACGCGGTGACGAGCTTCCCCGCGCCTGCCGCGCGTGCCCGCCCGCGTGCCGCGATCTCTGGTTCACTCAAGTCATGACTCACTCAGTTTTCGCCGAAACGCATCCAAGCCGCTCCTTCATAGGTGGCACCTACGAAGGAGCGGCTTGGATGCGTAGATTACACAAACTACTTACAGCAGCTCTAACCTCCAGCCTGGAGCAGCGGTAAGAAATGGGCACTTCAAGAACCTGAAGAACGTCTTAGCCCACGCTCTGGAGGTGGAAGCAGTACGACGCGACGAGCGAAGTCACCGCATCAGGGAAGTTGTGTCGTCACGTCGGTGCTACAACTGCGGAGAAAGAGGCCATATCCGCTTGAGCTGCCCAAAGCGTAGGCAGCCTCGTGGGTTTAAGGTTCCACCATTTGATGGCTCGTCATCATGGTCAGCATACAAGATCCAGTTTGAGGCTGTGATGCGATCACATGGGTGGAATAAAGAACAGGCCTTAACCGCCCTAACCTTGGGCCTTCGTGATCGGGGGCGTATTCTTGGGCGTAGACGGTGTTGGGGGCACTCGGGCAAGACGTCTCCTACGAGAACCTTCTGGAGGTGCTGGAGGCGAGGTACGGTGACGCGCACCTCGAACATGTGTATCGTGCTCAGCTGAAGGACAGGACACAACGCACCGGAGAAACTCTGCAGAAGTGGGCTCTGGAGATGGAAATGCTGGTCAGGAAGTCATACCAGTCATCGCCTGCGCTGATAGATGGGAACCTCATAACATTTACGGATGGAATCCGCGACCTGGAGTGGTGGCACCCTGTCTCCACCAAAGGGGTCGCCTGATGTGCCTGCCAGGCAGCGAGAGCAGGAAAACGAGTAGAAGCCAGGACTGCGGGGCGAGTGCTGGCTGGTAATGGAAGAGCCCCAAGTATCTCGATCTCGCAATCATGTGACGGAAACAGCCTGATCATTGAAAGCGAAATTAATAAAACGCCATGCAAGCTGACATTGGTCATGGGTGCTTCGCGGACAGTCGTCTGTTTCCATCTGGCAAGACGGGTTCTTCGGGGCTACTTCAGAAACAATGAATGTGTGAAACTGAGAACAGCTACCGGTCAGCAAATAACCTTCCGAGGTGAAATGGAGGTGGATCTGAAGCTAGGCAACAAAGTTTACCATCACAAAGTCATCGTGGCCGATATAGTGGACGACTGCATCTTGGGCCTAGACTTCATGCGGAAGCATCGCTGCGAGCTCGATGTTAAGTGGCTCAGAAGACGTCTTCATTGAAGATGCAACTTCAGGAAAAGTGTACTGCCTGAAGAAAGTCATTCTTCACCCGCGGTCGGAAACCGTTGTACCAGTTTGTCTACCAGGGCATTCGGGTCAGGGGAACCGATGTGTACTTATCGAAGGCATAGAGAAAGATGCCTCATGGAAGATTGCTCGAACCTTGGTAAGGGGTACCAAAGTTTCATCAGTACGCGCACTGAATGCAAGTGACAATGGAGTGTTGCTCAAGAAAGGGACGAAATTGGGCACCTACCAGGTGCCCAATTCCGTCCATTTCGGTCCTTTCCGTTTTGTATCATAAAAACCAGCAAGAACCGAAAATACCGAAAGAACCGGGAAATCCCGGTTCCGTTTTACAAAAGTATCGAAATTCCCGGTTCTCAAAAAGATTTTCGGTTCCGAAAACACTACTAGAAACAGAATCTTTACAAAAATGTATCTTTAGTCTACGAATAAGCAATTTTAATCATTTATATTTGCCAAAGTTGAAACAATCTACTGTTGTTTATGTGTGTCTGCAGATTTTCGAACGCTAGTTTGACAATAACTCATAGCTGTTGGGCCCGCCCAACTTGGGCGGTACTTTTCAGTAAAATTCAAGATTAAAAAGCAGATTCCTTTGATCTGACTTCCAAAATGGTATCCATAAGATTCTTGCGTTATTGACTGACTGACCGACGACGTACGTATATAGTGAAAACTATTTGGCGCAAGAAACTGAAATATGGCACGTATGTTCCCTGGGGAGAGCGGACAAAAACGGTTCATTTAAAAAACTTGTGCGGGCTTAGCTGCGGCCCTCGTCTAGTTAGTTAATAAAATTGCTACAATCCTGCCAAACTCTTTGAAAAGATGATAAGCATTAGTTACAAAACCGTGACAAAATTACGTTTCCGAATATTATTAACAGCGTTCCACATTAGGCAATGATAGGCACAATGGCGTGTAACAATACAAACATTAGGTACTTAGTGGTACTTTGTGGTACTTAGTGACGGATGTGCAGAACAACAGAGATTATTGTGTTTTGATCGACCTCTCGTCCGCAAGGTTATCGGCAATCCAACTGTGACAAATCTACCTATGTAAACATCTAGAACTTTCTGCTGTCTTTGTTCGTTTTGTTTTTAATTCATACGTTTTATATGAATATGACTATAATTTTCTACTATGACTAATAGGTGGAACTGATTGCAGAATTTGTAGATTAGTATGAGTAATGTCTTATTCATTTTCTTCTACTACGACTTTTGTACTCGGTAGAGTTTCTTTGTCAATTGCAACCCTTCAACGACATGCGTAGAAAATACATGAAACACCTAGAAAGAGATGGAAACGGTGCAGATACATAGATCTTTAATATACAGAGAAGATAATTTTATATAGAGGAATGGAACGACATTCCTTTGGAAGCTGTCAAATATCATCATCATCGTTACAGCGTTTTCTCGGTTGCATCCATCATGGATGGATGCAACCCTGGGCTCCAACAGTTGGGCTCCGACAGATACTAAAAAGTTTTTTATAAAAAATTCAGCTTTGCGGGCAGCGAGTTACTCAAATGGTTGAGTAGCTCTCAGTCCATACGTGCCATTATCATTAGAAAATAATAATATGTATTTTGTATAAAGCATAATGTCAGTAAATGATTGTTTAAGTGCCATCACCATATCGTTACTGACATTAGCGTAATTGTCGTTCAAAACCGGCACAACTATTAAATAAACATTATATAGGAAACATGATTTTTGTAAAAACTTAGCTGTGGTTAATAGAGTAATTTGGTTTCAGTATTATTGTTTTTTGGATTTAGTTGCTGCTGATTTGATAAAATCTTTATGAGTTCTTCTGTTGACATGACAACAACTGTACAAAAATCGGAATAACTTTAGGTATTTGCATAGATAGTTGCAACATCTTTATTGCAGCTTTGGGACTTGCATTTCAAAATGTCTGTCAGCATCGATTTGTTATGAAGCTGACGCATGTCAGAATAGGGTACATATAGGGTTCCCACCAAGAACTAAGGGTCCCAAGCCAATCTCACCTGCAAGTGGCGCACCTGCCGATCAACGGACGAGGCTCTGGCAAACAAAATATCCCGATAAGCGGCAATAGGCTCGCCACCTATTACGTGGGATCAAATCACTGGCGAAAAGTGGGCGTTTAATATGCCTCTGCCTACCCCTCCGGGGAAACAGGCGTGAGTCTATGTATGTATGTATGTATGCATGTCAGAATATAGTACCAATAGTAAAAAGGTACTTATGGCAAGTACAGTCACTCCATACCTATACTCTTCAAAGCTAGATATAATCAGGAGCAATTTCATACATTTCTTAATAAACTCTTCGCCGATAACACAGATTACAAGGCAGATAATTGTTCCTAAACGGCTAATTTAAATTGCGTTAAAAATCAGAAGTATGTGCATACATACATACATAGACTCACGCCTGTTTCCCCGAAGGGGTAGGCAGAGGCATATTAAACGCCCACTTTTCGCCAGTGTTTTGATCCCACGTGGCGTGGCGAGCATTGAATTAGTGGCGAGCCTATTGCCGCTTATCGGGATATTTTGTTTGCCAGAGCCGAAGAAGAAGTATGTTTCTGATCATAAAAGAATGACGTGTGTTCCAATTACTTTTAATATAATTTCCGTAGAACATGTCATACTCGCGGCTAATAAACCCAACTTGCACACAGTATGTACCTATTGCTTCATGACGAAACGATTATATAGGTACTAAAGTAAACGCGGTGACAGACGCTGGGCGTTGGCGTAAACATACGATTAAGACTGAATGCATCAGAAACTGTGAATGGATTGTCCGATGTGTTATGAAAAGAATTTGAGCGGAACTTGTTGGTTACAGTATGAATGGGCGCGTTGCATTGGAGTAGCTTTCACACAGAAGATCGAGGTACCCACACATTGACGTAGCGAGATCGTAGCAGGGAGGTTCTACAGACCTCTACCATGCTAGCAAAGATAAGACAGTAAGGTAAACACCTCTTAACACTCGAGTGCTTGCTATTCTATTCTTCTGATAAGTTCCTAAGTAAGCAAATAATATAAAAAAAATATTTGTTTTTAATGTTCTTCTGTCCTGAACTAAGGTCAGAAGACCTTAAGTACCAGTAACCCTATATCCGCTAACTAGGCATTTTTGCTAATTTTTTGAGTTCTGTGAATGAAAGTGAGAATGGAGGCAGCCCGATTTCATATCTATTCGTGCTTGATTACGATTCTAACATTCAATACATCTTTAACCTACAAATTATATATCGGAGTAGGTTCTCAAACCAATTGCATATTTTAATGAAAGATGATTATTTTTATCTCGCAGAGAATACCTAAAGAATATTCCTTTAACAGTCTGAAAAAGAAAATTCACTTTAAATGGATAAAATGGTGGGCGAATAATCAAATTTCACAGATTCCCACTAATTAAAGAGGCTGTGCTTTAAGGCACATTTTAAGAAAAACATCCGAAGATCAAAAGTGAAAAATAAATAATACTATACCTACTTAAATACGAGTAATGAGTAATGACATTTGAGTTGGGGCCGAACGAACTAATAAAATAATTAATGATAATATTACAAAGGTGACAATTATTTTGAAATTTAAATTCTTATTTCCCCTCTTTGGGAATCCGAGCAAACCTGTGTCATTTAAGGCTGGTTTCAATATTAGATTTATCCATGGACTTAGAAACTCAAGGGGGATACATGTTTGACATATTTTGTATGGAGCTTATGTCAAATATGTATATGAAATCCTAAAAAAATCCTTTTTATTTATACTCTCACGCCTGTATCCCCGAAGGGGTAGGCAGAGGTGTAAATATTACACCCACATTTCGCCATGAATTTTTAGGTCCCACGTAATAGGGGGCGAGCCTATTGCTGTTACCGTGCACATCACCAGACTCCGGGCTGCTACTGAGTATTCGGATAAACCCAGTAACACTTTTGTCTGACTCGGGAATCGAGCCCGGGACCTCCGATCAGTAGTCGCATACGCTATCCACTGGACCACGGAGGCAGTAAAAAAATGGATAGATAACATATTGAATTCAGCTGCTAGTAGAGAATGCATTCAAGCGAAATTTCTGAAACATACACGTGCTGCATTTAACTAACTGTTATTTTTACGCTGCCTAGTGTAAACTGTTACAGTTGACTAAGTTTATTAGTAATCGTTGGCAAATTACAGCGGTAGTTAAACAGGCACACGGTTTTGCTTATACTACATCTGTACACAAGGGCCGTCGACAGCCGAGTGCGTAGGGAGGCAAGGTCCTCAGCCGATGGCTTGGATTGGCAAGTTGATATAGAAAATGAGAAAAGCATTGAGAAAAATATAAATTATAGGGTTTTTTAAACTGCTTCCCGCGAAGCTCATGACATGTAGGTACATATTTCCGTTATTGACCGACAGACGCACAGGCACCGTGGACATCCTCGTGGACCTAAGAAGGAATTTCTCCAAAATCCCACGGAAGAAGAAACAGTTCATTTAAAACAAAATTGCAGGTGTAGCTGCGGATGTACGCTAATCCTTAAAATACCTAGTTTTATTCAACTTTATAGGCCCTATTAGAAAACAAGCACGTAGCATTAACCTTAGTCCTAGATATATAACTGTTAAAAAAAGGTCACCATTTATTTCAATTCGACATTTGTTAAAAACGTTTGTTTTAATACATACATACATACATAGACTCACGCCTATTTCCCCGAAGGGGTAGGCAGAGGCATATTAAACGCCCACTTTTCGCCAGTGTTTTGATCCCACGTAATAGGTGGCGAGCCCATCGCCGCTTATCGGGATATTTTGTTTGCCAGAGCCAGCGCCATGTTCACGGATGTACTGACTTGTTTGTTTTAATACTTTACAGAAATCTAGCATCGGTCTACGTATACTTTATAATTTTAACAGTGATAACGCAAGGACTAATTTTAGACCATGTTGAGCCATATTTAATTCTAGCCTACTAGCTCTGGTTGATGCTGGCTCTTTCAGTCATCGATATTGTTATGCTGTCATCCTTTATCCACAAAGAGGTTCCATATTAGATAATCTATTGTTCTATCATAATTCTAATTAACTAGGAAACTAGGATCATAATGAATTGGCTAAAAATTGCAGCATATGTAAATATTTTTTTGATTGGACGTTTTTTTATTGTTATGTTTGTTTTGCTAATTTATCTAATGAGCTTTATCAATAACACGATTGTGACGCGCGAGTTGGCACATTTTCAATTATAATTCTGTTTATTTTCTAATTATGTGAATAGAATAACAGTAAGGGTTTTATGTGTTTTTCAGATCATTTTTGAGTAGCATAATGGATTCGAATTCAATTTGGCCTTACTTGTGACTTGCATCACAGATAATATAAAACCATACTAGCTTGCGTCAACACCTTATACACCGCGCATTCAACTATTATTATCTGTAGGTAATCCTAATCACATTTTAATATTGAGTGCCCATTACTTGAAGGGTATTTTTACTGTTCTAGTGAGTCCTTACACAAAATTCAAAGATGTAATCTGAAGTTTAAAATAATAAGGGATGAATATGTAATCTTTCATGGGACAGTCTTTAAAAATCTATCAGATAAGACAAAGGTTTGTTGCCTCATATAATGTAATGAATACTTACTTCGTCTTATAGTAATGATGGAATACCTATTTTTAATTTATTTGAAAAAATATTTACGGCTTTTAGATGTAGGGTGACACATTTATATTAATAATTTGTTATTGAACCAAGTAGGTCACTTAATTCAGTGTTATATTACAACAATGAGAGAGCAGAAGGTGATAAAGTTCTTTGAACTTTGGATCACGCGATAGTAACGAGCGATATGTAATAATAACGTATGTTACCTACGCGATACCAACAAGTAACAACATAAAATATAAACAAACAGATTGCTTCTCACTCAATGAGTCTGATACTAATAATAAACCTTGGAATGTGATATTTATGACACACTGCAAACATATAAACAAATAGATTGCTTTATCTTAAAACGCAAGTCTTGGAAATGGGGTCAAAATTTTAATTATGTACCTAGTAAGTTGGATGGAATTTTGAACTTATTTTCTGAAGTGACTGGCCTAGTCTTAAATTTTCACTGCTGCTGAACGAAGTGTTTTAGTACCTAGTCGTGCTCCAGGTCGGACAGAGTTAGGACTAGTCAAGTCAAGAGAGAAAACTAATAATGCACCTACATAGGATAATTTCAATCATCAGAAAAGTAGAGACTGGCACTCATTGTAAAATTTAACTCGTGTTATGAATTTAATAAGGCAATGAAAAGGCATAACTGGAGTGGGACAGCCAAGGACCATCGCGAATGGAAAACTATTGTTGAAGAGGCCAAGACTCACAAAGGGTTGTAGTGCCGATAAAGTAAAGTAAGTAAGAATTTTCGATTCGATTTTGAGAACCAATTTTAATTACTGGAGTGGTCGATATTTCTTGTTACACCACTTTATTTAAAATGGGATTTCTGGGTCATCGTTGACCACACGCAGGAAATAAACAACACCGACAAATATGAGTGTGTCACACAGTATTTCTGTACGATGATGGCGATGTAGGTACGTAGAATAATAATGGAAAATTATGTATTATAAACGGGTCCATATTGGCTCACCTAAAGTTCTTTACCCGAAATTGTTCTTCCTAATGATTTGTAATCCGAATGATCACTCTTCCTAAAATTTTTCATCCTAAAGTTTTCATTCATACTATTTTTAGTGCAACGGTCGACGTTCATAACACTCATTTTTCCGAAAATTGTAATTAATAATATCATTAACGTAAACACATTTAAACTCCTACTGTTTTTTATCATAACGCTTTTATCCCTAAACATAAAGTACCTACCATAATATTTTTACTCATACTCAGAAAGATACATTTACCAAGTGTAATAAAAAATATATGACATTTTTAACAAGACACTTCTAGCCTTATATGATGGTGTTTTATACGATAGAATCGAGAAAATAAACGATTTTCAAAAATAATACTTTTTTAGTTAAATTTTTCTAAGTCCTCGCGCCGTGGCGCCCCCAAGGCTACACCAAAATTCATAAAACACAACTCATTTACGGTTATGTTTATGACCTGGGAGTTTATACCGCAGTTTTAATCGTACCTAAACCAATAACTATAGGACCGATTTGGTTCTGGCACTTCGCCGGCCGCTGCCGCGGCACGCTCGCTACGCTCGCTCGGCTCGTGCGTTGCGATCACAGTTCTAACCTAACCTAAACCAATAATTATGAATAGTACCGATTCATTTCTGGAACTCCACCATTGTACCTACTATTGTGTATTTGTACCATGGTAGGTACTATTATTCTTATAGCTATGTTATACATGTTATGTGAAAATAAAGTTACGCAAAATTAATGTATATAATACTAATTATTATGAATAAAAAGAAATCTAAACAAAAAATATATGACTTTGAATAATAGTGTAAAATATGGTTATGTTGAGAAAATATAGGAAACAAATAAAAGTATAATAGATGTTTATTGCTACTGACGTTATGAAGTTGAATGCTTCGGAATTATGAGCATTAGAGACAGAGTAGTTAGGAATTGTGATTGTTAGGATGAAAAATGTTAGGAAGAACATTTTTGGATTTCCAATTATCGGAGTTGAAAATTTAGGTGAACTTTGGCGCACCCATTATTAACATTTATGTAAAGTGTTTTTGAAGGGAATATTTCCTGCTATGGCATTTTTGGTACATTCAAACAAGTCGGCGGTGGACCAGTTTGAAAAAAATTCCCTTGTCTCGCTCATAGATTCGAGGCACACTAGAAACTGGTTTTATATACGAGTGTCAATGTGTGTGTAAAGTAGCACTGGAAGCGACGATGTCTTGCTGAGCGATTCTCGCCCTTATGGTGGTCTAGCGGGAAGTTGTTCGACTGTATATTGGGACCAAATGCGAGATTTATTTTAAGATTTCGCAAAAAGACTGATCGAAGCCTCGCATGACCAGAGCGTTAGCCTGTGTCTACCACAAAGGATTAGCATAAGTAGTGATGCCATTTCTGGCGACACCTGCAATGGATAACAATGTGGAGAAAAATCATGAAAACTTCCAAATTTAATTTGTCTATTTTATATCTATTGTTATAATCTTTACCCGCACTTAAAAATACCTCAGTAATTACACTACTTATTGATGAAAATCGTACAAAAAATCCGTTCTGTAATTTTCAAGTATAAGACGTTTTATTATAGACAGACGCGGGCGCGGGGGACTTAATTTTATACTTAATACAAGCATATGTATTGATAATTATAAGAAGATAACCACTTGTAAGCTAAATAAATAATATTCATTATATATTATGACAATAAAGCATTGTACATGTTGAATACGGAGATATAAATATATCTTTAGCAGTGACGTGTCTTTTAAACGAGAGTCTTGTTATTATTGTTGACTAGAGGACGCCAGCAGCTACGCCTGTATTTTTTTTTAATTTACCCGTTTTGGCCGATCCCGTGGGAATTTCGGGAAATCCCTTTTTGGAAACGCAAGGATTTTATATATTTAAACAAACAAACAAACTCTTCAGCTTTATATTTTATTTTAATATATAAAATCCTTGCGTTACTGACTGACTGACAGAGACGCTACAGCCGAAACTACTCGGCGCAAAAAGCTGAAATTTAGCATGTATGTTCCTTAGGGACCGTAGGGGTGCACTAAGAACGGATTTCGCGAAATTCCCACGGTCGTCCAAAACGGGTAAATAAAAAAAATGCAGGCGTAGTTGCTGGCGTCCTCTATTATTAGTACCTATAAGCTTAGTAGGATTTTAAAATATGAAGGTATATCTATTGTTATTGAAATAGGCGTCAATAATATAGTAAACTGAGTTGAAATTTAAGAATACACCCTGCGAAAATTCAACACTACGATGTTCGCTTTCGTAGTATTTGTCTTCAGAACAAATATTTAATATGAAGTCTGTCAACTCGCAGATACTCATAAAGTGAGGTGAGTCCCGTGTCCTATAGTGGGCGTTAATAAACAGTACTGATAGCTAGAGTAAGGTCAAGAAACTTCTTGATATTGAGGACTAACAAGGCTATGACTGAGAACTTTATAGATAACATTGCGTTGTTTATGAGATTCTACTGAACATCTTATTCAGTCAGTTTCTTGTTGTAAAATACCAGTTACCAGTTGTAAAATGTCTGGTAAATAAAGAACAGGCTTAGCATAATTAATGTAACGCTGATCACAATTATGTGATGATGCATTTCTTCAATGATTTCTTTCGTGAACTTGCAGTGATCTTAATTTGTTTCATAATTATATTAGCGTATAATGATTGAGTGTACTTTGGAATTCGCTTCTTGCTGATTTGCATAATTATTACTTTTTACCTATAGATTTTTCAAAATCATTGCCAAAATGTCAACACTAATTTTAATTTATTTGAAGTGGTCTTTACAATTGTTAGCCCAAGTAGTAAAGTACCTAAATAAAACATTTGCTAAAGGCACAAGTGCTTGTAAAAATATTTAATTTTCGCGCGTTCTGTGCCCACATTGGGCACAGAAAGACACAACACGAATATTTGTGAAAAATGAATGTCTTCAAAACCAGAAATAAAATGTAGAGAAAAGAAAACTTAACTAAACTAGTATTGAATGTCCTTAATAGATCGCACAATAGGTCGCAATTTAACAACACAGGAAAATGTAACAATCAATCCTGCCAATACATATTTAACATTAAACTATAATGTTGAATACGCTAAAAGAATTGTCGAGAAAAATCTAAGGAATTTAGCGCTTTCCACCTACGTTGCACGAAACTGTGCATTATGCATATTAAAGCCATTACGCACAGACATACAAGTATAATAACCGTACAATACAATACGCAATTTACTAATAAAACATACATGTCAGATACGACACCTCTTTGCTACGTTTAATAAAAAATAAAAAAGTATTTACCACAATCCGTCCAGAATTTGGCGTTTGCACTGGCGAGCAGCACTGTCAAAGTTGCGAAAACCAACATATTTGTGGATTATTGAAGTATTTTTGTTTAAAAAATCGCGCGCTAACGTGCTATCGACTCGCGCGACTGTGTCACACTGGTGGAACGGATGGGCCGTTGTGGCGACCTTTGTTGGTTTATAAAATGCGCCGGCGCCGGTCATAGAGCAAGTTGGACGAGAGGGGGCAGCTGATTCATCGTGAATATCGTGATTGATGGCTGGTTAGTATTATACATTATGCATGAGATGATATGAGGAATATGATACAGTTTTGTGATGTGTGAGGTCGATTCCCTGCGCTTTTAATTTCCATTGAAAATAAATTCAACATGATATGACAGACGTTGCAGTCCTACATGATGCGTGTTGTTCCTGAAAGAGCATGCTCCTATGGCAAAATATGTATTTATTGGCACAATAACATTTTTCTGACGAAGTGAATACACTTAAGTGAATACACTTAACTTCTTAAGAGAAGTTGACTTAAGCAAACTGAAAATAGAGCTTTAATACTTTTAGGGAAAATTCGTGACATCAGTGCTTGCAATCATACGTTTGTGAGAAATAATGTTTATTTTTACTTAAATGAGTCTCTTGTATTCCTAGGGTCTACCACGAGTTTTACTCGATCATCACAGTGACGATAGACTAAAAGGTGGGAACAATTGCCATACATTTTCTAAAAGCGCCCCTATCAGAGAGTAGGGATCGATAGAGTCCGCTAGGGGCGCATTTAGGAAATGTATGAAAATTGTTCCCGTTGACAAGTCTATCGTCACTGTGTAAAACTCGTACTAGACCCTCAGTAGGCAACGTTTGTTATTAAAATGAATTTTCGACATCATAATTTGTTTGGCTACCTTATAGACGTCGTAGTAATATATTCTAATCAGTTGTATGACGTGAGCTGTCTACGTTACAGGGGTGCCAGGTCGATTCCCTGGTGATTCTTGGAGTATTGTGAAACATGTAAGCGAAACCTAGCCAAGAACAGCTGGTTTCAGCAAAAACGGCTCTCTTGCAGATGAACTGCTCTCTTACATGATATCTCTGACATGAGTAAAGAGATTAATAGCCGCACTAATAATTTCATTTGTTGATTAAGGATACTGAAGGCTCTGTCATCTTCTTGCCCGATGAAACGTCTGTTTGTCAACTTCTTGCTTACGAAGCCACCTGAACAGGCAGGCACTGCTTTGAAATGTTTAGAATTCACAGCATGTAAATACAGCATGTAAGGAATCGCGTTGTATTATAGAAAAGAAGATTCATCCAAACCATGAGTGGTATGTTGAAATATAGGGTTGTTCTAGAAACTTTCTGATAGCGTAGGCATTCGAAAAAATCAAAATAATCCGAATTGGACAGTGCCCTTCATGCTACCATTCAAGAAAAAGCGTCATCATACCAAATTGTAACGTTTACGATCGCTCGCAGGATGGATTACTTTTTCAATTGTTAATGATGTGGTAAAAGGTGACAATAAATCAAGTGACATCCAAACTTAGATTGACAATACTGTATTGTATTCAAACAGCACTGCTTGAACACGTGTCCCGAACGTTGCTGATGACCTAACTGATAAAAAAGATTCTGAAGAAAAAGGTCATTACCATATTAATGACGTTTTTCTCGAGAATGATTTCTCTAACTGTTCCTTGAGTCTCGGGTTGGTATAATTCTCAGATACGATGTTATTGGCTTATCCTGGCCTTTCTCTTAGGAAATTCTCATGGCCTTTTTCTAAGGAGCATGGTATGTGGAAATGTATGTATAGCGGTTGTCTTTGAGAGCAAGTGTTGTAAATTGCAAGGGATACACATAGTCAATGAAACAAGACCGCTAAGCTCACGCATTTTTATTTTAGAGTTTTAGTAATCAAAAGAACAAGGAATCTAATTATTTATGTTAGTACATAATATTTTTTGCGTGATTCATGTATCTATATTGACGCTACCAAAGTACCAACAAAGTGATAAAATACGTCCGTCTGAATTGTCATTAGTTTCGTGTAATAGTATATACTATTTGCAGACCAACTGTAGACCTACCCTGGTTTCTTGGAGGGGTATTCTGAAGAACAAAATATCCATATTTTGAAGAATAAAATATTTACCAGGTTGTGATCCAAATAAAATACAAATGTAATATATAATTACATGTTTCCTGTTAACTACTGAGCTAAGTATTTGGCTCCGTTATTCCTAAAGAGGTCATACATACAACATCAACATCATCGGCCCTTTATACTGTCCCACTGCTGGGCACGGGCCTCTTCTCACTATGAGAAGGGTAAGGCCATCGTCCACCACGCTGGCCAAGTGCGGGTTGGCAGACTTCACATGTCTTTCGAGAACATTATGGAGAATTCTCAGACATGTAGGTTTCTTCACGATGTTTTCCTTCACCGATTGGCAAGCGATAATTAACTATTTAATACGCACTTAACTCCGAAAAGTCATTGGTGCGTGCCGTGGATTCGAACCCGAGACCCTCTGCGTAGCAGTCTGTCGGTCTCTCCACTCAGCTGTCGCTGCTTTTTTGCATACATATAATATATGTACATATTTTAAAGTTTTGTATCGTTTAAGGATAACATACGCAAGACATTGAACCGATGCGCCCCTCTGATTGATTACATATTCTTTCCGCGTGGCCGGAAGAACATCGTCCACTCGTGCGCAGGTTTCAGCAAAACTTGCGTTCACACAGACAGAACTTGCGCTTGTGTGCGTGCGTCTTTGCGTGTGTGCGCCATAGTAAACAAAGGAGTTTGGATCATTAAGCTTTGGAGTTATTTGTAATAGATAAACAAAATTACCTAACTTATTTTTTTGCTATTTATTATTATCATGCCATATATATTTTTGCAGAAATATTCGTAATTTGAGCACGGTTAAAAACGGTTTTTAATGACTTTATTTTTGCTCGTAAAGTAATTGCTCAGCTTAGTAACAATAATATTTATTTCAACATTAATGGCTTCTCGTTTATAAATCGGACAATGGTTTGATAGAAATTAGTACTTACCCGAAATAAATTCCTGATACACAAAAATCATGAAACTGCTAAATATATGCACAATACTTATTGGATCAGTAAAGTACGAACTAGTTATTTTTTGTTAAGAAACATTTCGTTCTAACGTCCGTTTTTAATATTTTATCTATCTCTAGTAGCCATTCATCGATAGATCAAATTTTGGAAACAGTCATAAATAACATAATATTTCAAAAATTTAGTTTTGATAGTAGATAGTCTGAAATATCATTTAGGCTATTAAATGTTACTTAATAATTAAACAAAATGATTTACACATCTAATATATAAGTACATAGTATACTGTAGGCTAATTCTATTTTAAACAATTACTATTTTAAATCTGCAGATTTAGCATGTGCTGCAAAAGAAGAGATGTAGTATTAAACGTGCTGATATAGTTCTATCTTAGTGTTCTTCTAACAAATAGAGGGATGATCTATGTAGGAGTATTTCTAATAGAGTAATCGAACCTAGTAGTAAATTCTCACCATGTCTCCAAATGCGGCTGTAAAACCATTCTTCGGAATATGCAAGCATCTCTCTTAGCATTTAGAAAAAAGGTTTTTGTCTCTCGCACTGTAAGGTGCATAAATTATTTTCCAACTGCCCCAACATTCTTCTGATTAAATTAATTGTGGGTTCCAACTTGTTCCATGACAGTTTGCTTTCCTGGGACGACTTTACGAGTGTCGAAACTCGGTGTGTTCTTGGTCACTGTTGCTAAACCTTAATACAGATCATGCAGTAGTGGGAAGAAGGGAGGAGTCTGAAAAAAAAAACAATTTGAAAAGATCCTTTTTAAAGAAACGTTCAATTGCAATTAAAGAGCACTTAGACCCAGCAATTATCACATTAGCGGTGATGAAATTTAATTCTTTCCTTTATTCCGTGAATTGAATGATGTAGTGCATGTTATGCGGTGTGTGTGGCAGTAAAAGCGTCTGAAACTCGCTGGACATGAGATAAGCCACGTGGATTGACACGCGGCCACAAGGCGGCCGTGGCTTAAGTGATGAGATGTAGCGATTTGTGAATTGAGTTGAGATAATAGTTTACTTTTATTTTTCTTTTTTTGGTGTCGGGTTGGAAAATCCTGGGCGCCGAAGCATTCCTCGCTACCCCCGACGGGTCCCGAACAAAACCCCCTTGGCGGCGGATGAAGGTGTTGGGCTCCGCCGCCAAAATACCCAGCGGCCGCAGAGGATAACGGACGGACGGACGGAAGACGGCAACGCAACACCGCATCTCTTCTTGCTCTGCGGCCCCACCGCGACGCAACAATGGTGCGCCCCCATTTGGTCGCGGGAGATAGGGCGCGCGGCAACGCAACACCGACACGCCTCTCCTCCCACGGCCGCGCCCAACCGCGAGGGACAGACAGAACTGTCCCCCGCACCCGCACCTTCGGACGCATCCTGCGCAGGCCACTCCAAGCCCACGCGGAGCGTCCACTCCCGGGATCTCTCTTGGCTTCACCGCGGGTGTCCAAGCCACGGTTACTGAGCCGCCCACCACGACTAGATGGAGATCCCACGCGGGGGAACCCAATGCGTTGCTGGTTTGTGTTAGTCTGTGTAAGATTCTATTATTCAAATAGGTAATATTACAATGTTACCAATTTGCTTTCATTAATTAGGTAGGTGGAATTTAAAATATCTCGTTCAAGCAATCTAATAGGATTATACCATAAAATATCTAATACATAATCTGAGGAGTATACTCTTGCACACACATGTTGGCTCTGTTAAATCTGGTAAGTAAGACTAGAAAGCGGATGCCGGGCTCCGAGCCGAAAGCGTTGGATGCAACCGGGAAAACGCTCGGACGATGATGACTTGCAGTGTCATTTGCGCCGTAGATACATTGTCTAATGTTTCATCATTACTTGTTCTAACCGACCTATTATCGCAGAACCAAAACGCCTGAAGCTAGACTCACGATATTTGGACAGTAGGTGTCTATTATGATGTGAGCACGCAAGCCATTATACATACCTGGCCCTAAGAGGTTGAGACAGAGGGTTTGGAAATATGTATAAAGATACGCCGATTAAGAAGCTAGCACTGAGAAAATGCGGACAACAGTCACTGCCATGTAATAAGAGTCCTCGGTAACTGCTTATGACTTATGCCAACAAGGAGCGCAGGAAGACAGCGTTTAGCCACCGTCCGGCGTCAATGCTACAATTGTCGGTCTTGAGAAACCCGCGGCCTGGTGCGTGCCACAGCGCTGTGTCACTATGGGGCTCGCCAGATCACTTACTTCGTATTTATCAAATTGAATGTTAAGTGACAGCGGCTGACGTGTGGTGTACTACTACTCCGTCATCTCCTAATATATATCCCGTGTCACATTGTTTGTTATCGAACTCTTCGGAAATAGCTTGACCGTTTTGTGTGTAATTAAAGTGGCCAGAGTATACAAATACAAATAATTTATTTGCCTGAATATGGGTTCACATGAGATGTTACATATTTATTATTACAAAGTTCTTATTCCATATTCTACCTTACAAGGCATGCAAATGTTTAGTTATTATATTTTCTATAACATATTTAATCCATATATACTAATATTTAAATTTGAGACGGAGGATCTCAGGTAGGATGTCGGGGTTCGAGAGAAACACTGCTAGGCTGAACAGGTTCTTTATTATGTCTCACTACCGCTTACATACAGTATGACCGAACTAGGTAAGCACTGGCCTGAGCTGGCTGGAGTGTAGACTCCTGCTGCTCTCCGACGCTCGCAGGGTAGCTGCTCGAAGGGTCGCCGATGAGCTGGCCAAGGTGCGCTGCGCAGGCAGCTCTGTGGTCGATGTTCAGGGTGAGCGGGTCTCAGGCGGTGCAGCCGATGTGGGTCGAGCGGTCAGGCTCAGGCGTCCGTGGCCTGGCTGTAGGAGCTCGTAGGCAGGAACGGAGGCTTGGGTGGCAGCTGGCTAGTAGTGGCACGGCGCCAGCAGCTCGTGGCTTGTAGCCCGTAGGAAGAACGTCAGCCCGTAGGAAGAACGTCAGCTGCAGTGAGCTCGTAGGGTGAACGTAGCCCGTAGGGTGAACTGGAAACAGCATAGAGAATACACAACAACCGGTCAGGAACAGGCTGTCCCTAGATCGGCTGTTATGCTTAGGAGACACAGATACTACAGACAGAACATATAGGCACACAGACAACTAGAATATGCTTACCCCCAGCGGGACAGTAGATAGGAAGTAGAATGAAGAATAATCGCGAGGTGTAGCGGCAGCGTTCCGATGTCTAGGGAAAGTGACCATTCTACGACGCGCACCCATCTTATATAGGCATAAATCTATGACTCACAACTGCCTTTGGCTAGTGAATATGACCATATTTGGTAATATTGCGAACGATGTCTGGCTAAGCTGGCGTTAAGCGCCTGCGAGATATTATAACGCAATACGTGTAGTATTACGTTACAATACCCCGCTTTGTACAGCAAGATTTTTCGTGTCTAGACAAGAAAAATCCGTCTAACTAAGTCCTCCGAACTTCTGTAGACAGTGCTAAGTAGATAGTGACTATGAAACTCAAACTGCAGGTAGGTACAATGAAAGAATCTAGTTAGGTTAGGAATCAGTGTAGTTAATTAGTTTTAAACCTTTAATGTGCCAACTGCCAATAGATTTACCCGACGAATCCGCTAATTCGTATACTAGTGGTGACTTTTTAGCAACAACAGTACACTTGGTAAACTTAGGAGCTAGTTTTTTGCCAAATGATTTGTCGTAGGTTCTTTTCCACACAGTATCACCCACGTTAACCCCAGCCGGTTTACGACGTAAGTTGTATGTGTGTGTATATAAAGTACCATTGTTTTGGTGTTTACGTGCGACACAAGTATCACACGAAGATATAAACTTAATAATGTCAGCGTGCATACCAGGCCAATAATAACGCTGCGCTAAACGTTTATACGTTTTAAAAATACCTAAATGACCCGCAGCGAGTTCCGAATGGTATTCTTTAATGGCAGTAGTTCTATCCGAGGTATGTAGGACCTCTTTCCAATCGAATACTTTACGCAATGTACATTTGGATACCATATATCTGTACAATTTATCATTCCTGATAGAATAATTAGGGAAGATGTAGGTGAGTTTTTACAGCCATTGTAGATTGTAGTATACCACTGATCCGAGGTTATAGTAGTCTCGTTATCAGTGTTAGTATCAATAGCTGACACGGTAGCATTAACTTTATTAGGCAAGGAATTACTACGAGAGTAATTATTAGATAAAGAACCAGAGTTAATATAGTTTGGTAACAATTTAAATCTTTTCCAGAAGTCAATACCTAAAATTAGCGAACTAGTGACTTCTGGAATTACGTACGCTTTTAAGTTATAAGTTTTATTTTCAAAAGTGGTGGGTAGGTTAATATAGCCGATCGGTGTCAAACGATGACCACCCGCCGATCGAAAAAATATAGTAGGGTTGTCACACTTATTCAAAGGGAGCTTAGTTTGAGAAATAATTTTTATATGAGAATTATTGCCCAATATAGTCACGGCAGAACCTGAGTCAAGTAACCCAGTAAGGGGTAGATTCTTAATGGTTACATTAACATAGGGTCGAAAATCAGTATTAGGTTTTTGATCTCGGGTCGCAGCCACAGAATGACTAGAAAAATACACTTTTAGAGTGTTCAGCCAATTTTTCCAGTCTTCCTTGTCAAAATATTTAGGTTTAGAAGATGTACAAGCGGTAGGGTTTGTCATCTTATTTGACGAACGACGATCCGAATAAATTAGTTTTTTTGAAAATGATTTATTTTTACAGGTAGGACAATTTACGAAAGTGACATCCCTAAGGCCACACTTAAAACATATCGGATAACGTTCTCGCTTGCACGTCCCTAGTGAGTGATCAGTTGAACGGCAGCGCGGGCAAAATACACACCTCTTATTAGTTATTTTTGTAGGAACAGCTGATTTAGATATCATGTTGACATTATAGTGTTGCGGGTTAGGCACAGGTGTATCGTTCGGTTCGACATTTATAGATGCGACAGAAGCGTAGTTTTTTAGTTTAGACGGTTTATAGTACTGTGAATAGGATTCAATAGTGACCGTGCGTGTCCTTTTTATTTATGTAAGCTAAATCAGGTGCTACTGTGTTAGACGTAGGGTAACTAGGTTCGTGAAATTGTGCACTTAAACACTGGAACCTCTCATAGTTTAGACATAGTGTTTTTAGAGTGTCTATAGTGTCTATAGCCGTAGTACATGAAGCTAGTACTGTAGAATAACACGGTCTAATATTGTGAAGCAATATATTTAATTTTTCATGTTCGGTTAGTACCGTGTTCGGTGACAATCGCGCAAAAAGTTGGATCATAATTGATAAGTAGATGATTATACCCTCAGTTTGCCCTTGAGTACGATTACGAATCTCGGCTAAAAGTTTATAATGATAGTCGTACGGTGTAAAATCAGCTGTGAGTTTACTAGCTAGTTCGTCCCATGTAGAAATGGAATTTTTAACACCGCGAAACCAGTGTAACGCATTACCAGTAAAAATTTCGGACGCGTAATCGAATAATCTATTGGCAGGTAGATTTCTAACCGTCCTAAATTCCGTCACGCGTTGTAGAAATTCACGAACGCAGCCTGTTCCGTCGAATTTGAGTTTCGATAGTTCGCCAACCCTCAAATGCTCACAGTGGACAGTTACCGGAGTCGACGCTGCCTGTGCAGGGGTTGAATCCGTGCAAGTCATCGTGGCTCCGACTTCCGTCGACGGAACATTCGAGTGTTCCATCTTAGATAGCTCTGCCGACAGCATCCAAAAGCGTTCAGTCAGGTCGGATATTTTCTTGCCGTATTTAGGTTCGGATTTGTCTAATCTGCCCAATCTGTGGTAGACCTGGTTGTGCAAAGCCGTAGTTCGCTTAGCCAAGTTGTGGTCGTATAGCTCCTTAAGGGAAGAGATTCGCGAATCTAAATCGGTAACTGACAGGCTAGCTCCCTTGAAGTCGTCTGCTATGTCTAGGCCTGACTCTAGGATTTCGTCATTCGGAATCAGCTCGAGTAGTTTAGGTAGCTGCTTCCGTAAACCTAAAACAGAGGTAGCCGGCTCCTCTCCGCGAATAGCGACCTCGTAGGCCAATTCATTTTTATTAAGTAGAAAGTACTTGATAGGGTTAGTGCTCATGATGATATAAAATAAGTATGATAGAAAAGAACGTAAGTATATTACAGCCCTCCGTGTGCAATAGTTCTGCTTTACAAAGAAACTACGACGATTCGGTGTAAAAATGTAGACAATAGATAGTGACTTTTAAAAATAAAAACGGTTATTTCAAATTGCGAACAGTTACGTAAGGAATCGGTAGTTGAAATTTGAATTAGACAATAGTAAGATAACACATAATAGGTATACAAGAATAGTAATTAAAGATAGACAGCAATACACAGATACACACAAGTTAGATAGTACGTACCAGTTCGCTGATGTCTGCACCTCCTCGTTTACAAAGACTGACCTCCTAAACAAGAACAACTGCAGTAATTGGAAGTGAGACAATAGAGTTGGGCGCCACTGAGACGGAGGATCTCAGGTAGGATGTCGGGGTTCGAGAGAAACACTGCTAGGCTGAACAGGTTCTTTATTATGTCTCACTACCGCTTACATACAGTATGACCGAACTAGGTAAGCACTGGCCTGAGCTGGCTGGAGTGTAGACTCCTGCTGCTCTCCGACGCTCGCAGGGTAGCTGCTCGAAGGGTCGCCGATGAGCTGGCCAAGGTGCGCTGCGCAGGCAGCTCTGTGGTCGATGTTCAGGCTGAGCGGGTCTCAGGCGGTGCAGCCGATGTGGGTCGAGCGGTCAGGCTCAGGCGTCCGTGGCCTGGCTGTAGGAGCTCGTAGGCAGGAACGGAGGCTTGGGTGGCAGCTGGCTAGTAGTGGCACGGCGCCAGCAGCTCGTGGCTTGTAGCCCGTAGGAAGAACGTCAGCCCGTAGGAAGAACGTCAGCTGCAGTGAGCTCGTAGGGTGAACGTAGCCCGTAGGGTGAACTGGAAACAGCATAGAGAATACACAACAACCGGTCAGGAACAGGCTGTCCCTAGATCGGCTGTTATGCTTAGGAGACACAGATACTACAGACAGAACATATAGGCACACAGACAACTAGAATATGCTTACTCCCAGCGGGACAGTAGATAGGAAGTAGAATGTAGAATAATCGCGAGGTGTAGCGGCAGCGTTTCGATGTCTAGGGAAAGTGACCATTCTACGACGCGCACCCATCTTATATAGGCATAAATCTATGACTCACAACTGCCTTTGGCTAGTGAATATGACCATATTTGGTAATATTGCGAACGATGTCTGGCTAAGCTGGCGTTAAGCGCCTGCGAGATATTATAACGCAATACGTGTAGTATTACGTTACAAATTTATTCACAACATAATTATTCAATGTATATTAAAATGTCAAATTAATTAATTCATTAAATAATTACAATATTACAAATTATTAATAATCATTATTTTAATTTATACATAGGATTCAAATAAATTTAATTATAAACATCATTGAGATAATCGTTTACGGAGTAGTATGCTTTATTAATTAACAAATTCTTTAGTTTATTTTTAAAAGTAATAAATTTGTTTGCGTCTTTCACATCTTTAGGTAATCTATTATATATTCTAGGGCCCATACAAAAAGCACTCTTGTCGAACAGTGCTGTTCTATGACTAATCGTACGAAGTCTGTCTACATGTCGAGCACTTTTTAGAGTTTCATATTTGTGAATGTTAGCTTTAATATCTAGTAAAACTTCATATATATATAAAGATGGTAATGTCAAAATTCTTAAATCTATAAAATGTTGTTTGCAAGTATCTGTGGGTTTTTGTGCCTTAAAGACACTTTCTTTATCAGTAGCATTGCCCCAAAACATTAAGCCATATCTAAGTATCGACCCAACATAAGCATGATATGCTGAGAGGAGCACATTCTGATTAACTACCTTGCGAAGCATATACAGAGCATACGAATACCGGCTTAGTTTTGTACATACATGTTCAATGTGTGTTTTCCAGGTCATATTTGAATCAATGTATAGCCCTAGAAATTTTGTTGTATTTATTTTTTCTATGTCAGTCTGTTTATATTTAATATTTAATGTATTTAATTTAGAATGTTTATTTGTAAATGTCATTATATGTGTTTTAGTAAAATTAATTTTAAGATCATTTGCAGATAGCCAGTCAACTATGCATTCTAAAGTAGAATTTATTTCATCTTCGTAAGTGTTTAGGTCTTCAGCTATAAAAATCGCAGTACTATCGTCAGCGTATAGAATCATAGGATATTTGACACATTTAGGGAGATCGTTAATATACATATTAAACAGCAGGGGGCCCAAGATACTCCCCTGTGGTACACCTCTACATATTTTTATTGGGTCTGAGAGTTGCTTGTGTTCGATTTTTGACGATTGCGAAATAGTTGATATTGCCGTTTGTTGTTCCCTATCACTCAAGTACGATTTTATCATATTCAAGGCATTACCTCGTATTCCATACGCTTCAAGTTTATTTATCAGGATTTTATGACTAACGCAGTCAAAGGCTTTTGTCATATCCATGTAAAGAGCTGTGACTAACTTTTTCCTATCTATATTTCTCACAACCGTTTCTAGGAAAGTGCATAAAGCGTTGTTTATAGATTTATTTTGCCTGAAGCCCGTTTGTTCCTCAGCTAGTATTTTATTTTTTTCCAAATATTGGTATAAGTTTTTGTATATAAACTTTTCAAAAACTTTAGATAATGTAGGTATTAAAGATATCGGTCTATAGTCATTCATATTGTGTCTATCCTGTTTTTTAAATATTGGCACCACAATGGATGTTTTTAGCTTAGATGGTAGTATATCGCGGGCTTTTCATTATTTCCTGATTCAGCATTACGAACGAGTTTTTGGCAAAACAACGGTTTAGTAACGACGGATTTAAGTATGAATTGGTAAGATTGCTGAGAATGGCGCAACAGGTGAAACTTGAAGTGATGATGAACATCTCGTTGAGAATTATTGTGGGTTTTATCCATGAGTGTGGTGGTTGATAGCTTCTTCTATCTTTAACGATGATCAGATTACCGATCCTTTAAGGATGATTGTTGTTAACAGAATACTGACGCAACGTTAACAGAAGACTGCACGGTTGGCGTAGTGGTTTAAGCGGCCGCCTCACCGCTTTAACACTGCGCCGAGTGTTGTGGGTTCGATCCCCACACGAGGCAACACTTTTTGTAATTCACAAATTGGTGTTTCGAGTCTGGGTGTTCATTGTGTCCGTTAGTTGTATGTTTGTAAAGTCCCCCGCGACATAGGATTTAGTCCTAATGCGTCGCCTTTTAAAAAAAATAATTAATTCTAGTAATGTTTTTCACTAAAGAAAGGTAACTTGACGCATTATGATTGTTAATGCTAGTTGTTCAAACTCACAGAATTAACTAAGTCTCGATCTCGTATAAATAGGGCGTCGTTGTGTGGTAGCCTACGATCTCGTTGGATCTGAAGAAATCAAAACAAACTAACTCTTAGCTGCTAAACATTGGCGATATATGATAAAATTCATCTGGTGACAAACCAATACAAGTTGATTCCCAATAGTAGGTAATGACTTCTTTCACTATTATGTTTCCGTGCAGACGAAATATAATGATATATATAAATTCGTATATTTGGGTAGCGTCTTTGCAAGGGACGGAATATGTGAAGGAGATATTGGAAGGAGAGTGAGCACTGTGTATGAACGGTCAGACGGATCCAAAAGAGGCGCGATTGGCGGTTCACAATGGAGTGCTTGTCCCCACGTTGATGTATGGAAGTGGGAGTTGGGGATACTATCCCCAACTCTCACTAAGCAAGAAGAAAAAGCATGAAAGCAGAATTAACGCAGTTGAGATACGATCAATGCGTAGTATATGTAGGGTGAGACTGATTGATAGAATGCCGAAAGTACCTAACTATACGAGACCGCACTGGACTGAAAGAAGAAGTTGAGTTGTCTCATTGAGAAAGGAATGCTTAGGTGGTTTGGACACGTGGAGCGAATGAGTGAAGAAAGAATGACGAATCAGATATATATGGCAAATGTGTGTGGGCAAGTCGGTCGCGGCAGACCTCGTCGGACATTCGTAGACCAAATTGGAGATGTCCAAAGAAACGGAAAGATCAGAAGTACCCGAAACCGGCGAGCATGTATGAAAAGAGTAATGAGTGTGGAGGAAGCGCGTGAGGTTTGTAGGGATAGAAGCAAGTGGCGTTCTGTTGTCTCTGCCTACCCCTACGGGAAGGAGGCTTGAGTATATGTATGTTCATAAATTAGATTGATGACAAGTAACTGATCTGCTGAGCCCAAAATATGACAATTCTATTCTGACGGTGTTTGACATTAAATGACGTATCGTGCCGTAAACTATATTTGGTAAAATAAATAAATTGTGGTGTCATCTCTTTAAACAGCGGCTTCTAAAACTTGTATAGCTAGTACAAGTGGCGCCCACGATTATACACTCACATACCATGAAGTGTCGACGAAACACCCAATGGATATGAAGTTTATTGTGTAATATTGTGACTTTAGCCACAATATTACACAATAAACTGCATCATGGAGGACGTCTTAAAGCACTTAAGTTCCAGCAGGAAGTCAATAATCGTTTGTGGTGATTTTAATGTTAACTTGTTAGAACAATCACCAACTTGTACTAGGTTAGTTAGTTTATTTATGTCATTTAATTTGAATGTTTTATTTTCTAAACCAACCAAAATTACCTCACATTCTTCTACATGCTTAGATAATATTTTTTGCAATTGTTTGTACTTAAGTAAAGCAAATCACTGTGGACCAAAGGTTGTAATTCCAACTAATACAACCCCTACAGTACAAAAAATCACATGTAGGCCTATGACCTCTGCTTGCCTTAATCGCTTTACTACGGAATTCAATATTCGAACTATAGATAGAGCTGTAGATTTTAGATTCGTTTTTGACATAAGCTCCATACAAAATATGTCAAACATGAATATCGAATCTCAAAATCCATATATGGATCGAATATTTAAAATGGCCGTAAGTGATGATGTTGCTGCTAAGATCGCCAGCATTGACTTAACTCACGATGATCCTGATGAATTATATAAGTGGTTATTTGATGTTGTTAAAAATGAGTACAATATTTTTTTTAAGCAGAAGACATTTGCCAAAAGCTCTAAAGTTAAATTTTGTGATTGGGCAACAGTAGGAATATACAAAAGTAGATCTAGGTTGTATGATCTGTATGGTATGAAACACTATAATTTTAATCCTTCATTTATTGAATATGTAAGAAATTACTCAAAAGTTTTTAAGAGAGCATGTGCTTCAGCTAAGTCTATATTTATAAGTAATAAAATTAAAGAATCCAAGAACAAAATAAAAACAACTTGGAACATTATTAACAGTGAGACTGGTCAAGCTAAGTTAGTAGATAATAGCTATGAATTAAAATGTAATGGAGAAATAGTAACAACGAAAATTGATGTTGCTCAGACTTTTAACAACTTCTTCATAAACATACCAGTGAAAACCAATTAATCAATCAACCAATCAATTTATTTAAATAAGTAAATACATAATACATTATATTATACATGCATCACCATCTAGTCCCAAACTAAGCAGAGCTTGTGCTATGGGTACTAGACAATGGTTTGACATACATTTTTTTTTATTTAAATACATACCTTACATACTAACATACATACAATATACAATTTTTGTTAGTAAATAAAAGAAATATACTTATATACTATGTTAAAATTGCTTCACTTGCGGCCACGATAATGTTGTGCGTTCTGGTGGCACTTGTCCGGGGAAGCGACGGAACACCACACCTTTCGGCCAAAAGTCCTCATAACAACAGGTAGAAAGCACGTCGGGATCCGCACCACAAACGCCTTGAAGTTGACGTTGCGTCGCGACTCCAGCAGCTGTACTCTCGGCATGTAGTTCGACTTTTGGCGCACGTACTCTGCGATGTCCTCCGCCTTAGTGGTGTAGTGCAGGCGAGAGATGTACACGGGTGTGTTCGGCGCGGCAGCGCGCAGAGTTGCACCAGGTTCCACAGGAGCCGTGCCGCAACAGTTCTTGACGGTCTTCTGACGACGCTTCCTCCGCTGCACCGTTACAAAACCATCATCTGCTACGTCAGCCTGTTTTTTCGCCTTTTCCGGCTTGGGCTTTGTAGCTACAGGGGTGCTCGCAGTTTCCTGCTGAACCTTTATTGAGTTAGGTCGCGCGGCGATACACGGAAGAGTCGCGGGGTCGAGGGCAGGGCTGCGGGGCGCTTGTGTAGCGCACTCAGCAGTCACAATATTACGCGGCGACAGAACTGCTGACGCGAAGCTTGCGACCGATGTATTGACGCATGCACCTCGGCGCGTGTTGATGTTACTACGCGCCGGTGACCCACTTAAATCGACAACCTTACGTAGGTCGTCTAACTCCGTGCGCAAGAGTGCGACGGTATCTTGAGATGTCTCCAACTTTTTGTGTACATCCGCTAAACTTGCCTTAAGAAAAACTTTGTCCTTCAAAAGGCTTGTAACATCGACGTGGTCGATAGTGACAGGAGGTAACTTGTTTAAGTCCCTCGCCACAAACGTCGGCACGTCGTCAGGATCGGTCTCTTTGAGCAGCGTGATGATGTCTTGTAGACTTTTCTTTGTCCCGTCACGCCTGCGGGACACCATCTGGTCACATTTGTTTAGCGACCTGTACACAAGCAGCTTGGCAGCCGCAATGTCCTCCTCGCTGAAGTTCGTTGCACAGATCTGGATAGCCAACACTTCGTCCACGACATCCAGCTTCTGCTGCAGGAACACCAGCAGCTCGTTCACCACAAGTTTATCACTCATGGCGATAAAAATTGCGAGCGTCGGCTCGCGCCGCGCGAAACAATAATATAAAATTTATTTACGCGACACACGTCCGCCTTAGAGCGCAGTTAGACTAGACCAACAACCAACTGTTTAGACTCATGCCCAAGCAAAGCAGAGATATTAGTTAGGGGCAATGTGAATGAGTGTGATGTGCTGTTTAATTTTAAATACATTGACACCAATGACATCCTCAAGACATTCAAGACGATCAATATTAAGAAATCTATTGACTTATGGGATATTTCAGTTAAACTTATTCACCAAATCATTTTTAGCATAGCTCCATATTTAGCAGCAATATTTAATAGATGCGTGGATAAAGGGGTATTTCCTGATTAAATGAAACACAGCAAGGTGATACCACTTTTCAAAAAAGCATCCAAGAGCGACCCTAGTAACTTTCGGCCATTTTCTATCTTGCCTGCAATCAGTAAAACTTTTGAAAAAGTTATTTTGCATTAGTTAGAGCGCCATTTTCTCACAAATAATTTATTGCACAGTGAGCAGTATGGCTTCACTAAGGGTCGCTCCACCGTTGATGCCGGTGTAACTCTATTAAAACATATTTTTAACGCTTGGGAAAATTCGAAGGATGTCATTGGTGATTTTTGCGACTTGTCAAAAGCTTTTGATTGTGTTGGACATGATACACTTTTACTTAAACTCAACCATTATGGTTTTCGAGATAGTGCACTCAATCTTGTTGCCAGTTACCTTAGAAATAGAGTTAAGTATGTAGATGTTAGTGGAAGTAGGTCTCAAGGTTTGCCAGGGGGAATGGGCGTTCCACAGGGCTTTATTCTTGGTCCGTTTCTTTTTTTAATATATATTAATGACTTGCCATTCTTTGTTAAAAATCTATGTGATATTGTTCTTTTTGCTGACGATACTTCACTTATTTTTAAAGTTGATCGTAATACAAGTAACATTGACAGCGTAAATAATTCTCTTGCGCAAGTACTACATTGGTTCACGACAAATAATTTTCTACTCAACTCTGGCAAAATTCACTTTGCCGAATGTCAAAAATGTTCTTATTAATGTAACTTTAAATAACGAAACAATTAACCTAGTTGATTCAACTGTATTTTTAGGTTTGACTTTAGATTGTAAGCTTCAGTAGGGCGCCCAAATATCCTGTCTGGCAGTCAAACTTAGTTCTGCAGCATTTGCAGTTAGGAAAGTTCGACAATTCACAGAAGTAGATACTGCTAGACTATATTACTTTAGTTACTTTCACAGTGTAATGTCTAACGGGATACTGTTATGGGGTACGGCGGCCGATATTCAGATAATTTTTGTTATTCAAAAGAGGGCCATACGCGCAATAAATAAGTTAGGTGCTAGAGATTCTTTACGAAATAAATTTAAAGAAGTAGAAATATTTACAGTTGCATCGCAGTATATATTTGCTAACTTAATGTACGTTAAGAAAAACTTAACTCTTTACCGTAAAAATAGTGACTTGCCCAAAGTAAACACAAGGAATAAGCATAAACTAGTGGGCACTAACTACCGTCTACATAAAGTTCAAAACTCATTTGCGAGACTCGGTATACAATTCTTCAACAAATTACCTCTGGAAATAATAAATTTACCTCTGCACAGATTTAAAACCACTACTAGGTTATTACACTATTAAAGAATTTATAGATGACAAGACATCATGGGTCTAGTTGTTTTCTTAAATTCACGATTATTGTTATTTTTATGACTGTGTATGAATGAATGAATGAAAAATTTATTTGGTCACAAAAGCACAAGGGACACAAGGTACATAGTTATAAGATTATGACACTAACATGCAATATACATACAATAATAAGAACAATAATTAAACAGAAGTAAACATAACAAATAAAGAACATATTAAAAGTGAAGAAATACAATACAATAAAAGAATAAAAAGATGATGTATGTGTCCCAGCGCTGACCAAATAGGTAGCCAGATCAGCATTTTGTGTAGTAATGTAGTGTCTGGTATGCACTAGGCATATCAGACACTGATATTATGCCGGCCCCTTCCATGCGTCACGGATGCGCAAACCATTGCCGCGCCACAAAGTGCAGTTCCATGTGTACCTATATATGTGTATGTTTTCGTGTTTGTACAGTGTGTTGCGTTGTGATTTATATATAAATAAAAAAACCTATACCAAATTCATAAAGTTATAAAATAAATATTGCTGTCTGTAGGCAAATTGCATTTTAATATACTCTCTTCTATAATTAGTAACATGAACAATCAGGATGTTTGCAGAGTTTGTATATTTTTTAAGATTTGTTTAATCTAGTATATCAGTTTTTATCTCTGATCTAATCATTGTTCACTTATCATCTTTACAAAATTATTTAATCTATTGGTTGCTGATACATCTATACTGCTGTCCGTATAGTGTTTTGTTGTTGTACTATTCACACATTTTTTTCATATCCATTTATTTCTAATCAGTGTCGCGAAGTGTTTTGGCTGTGTCAGCAATCATGGTACCACAAATTGTAAGATTAAGATTCTGATTTAAAAAAGAGTGGCTTGAGTTTCTTCCAGGCTCTTCTCATAGCCCTACCATCCCGAACCTGGTTGTAAAAAAGAAATGACGTTCATAAGTTTTGCTTTTGTAACCTATATGAATAAATGAGTTTGAATTTGAATTTGAATCATCTGTGATCTGTCTTGCTGAAATAGAATTACTACAAAACAAAGTTTATATTTATTATTGCAGAACTATCCGACCAATGCTCTGCACTAGCGCAAAATTCTGCTTGCCACTTGTAGTTTAGTGACACCTTCCTATACATTTTGACTGTGTCATCATCCTCCTAGCCTTATCCGAGTTTCAACCTGGGGTCGGATTTGGCTGAAAATTAGCTTTTCCACAGAGCGATTATATTATAAACCTCCGCAACACGAAGGGATAGCGAAATTCCACGGTTTTGACTTGTGTCAGTTTTATTTAGAGGTGCTGACGCCCTATTACGACTGTCAAAGATCATCATGACACCCGGGACCGACGGCTTAACGTGCTCTGCGAGGCACGGGAGAAGCCATAATTAACAATTCAATATGCACATAACTCCGAAAAGTCAGTGGTGCGTGCCGTGGATTCGAACCCGATACCCTCTGCATGGCAGTCTGTTGGTATGAGAAACCTTTGAATTAGCCGTAAATCTTCTTAAAATGTAAAAGCTCTAAAGACTAAGTTACCCACACTGCAATGCCATCTATCGGCGTCGTATTGACACTATTGCTTATTCTTAGTGACACAGGGCGATTATTAAAAAATAAATTTATCTCCTCTGAGAGTATCCTCTCTGAGAGTTCTCCATAATATTGTCGCAGGACATGTGAAAACTGTCAACCCTTACATGACCAGCGTGCTGAAGTTCTCATAGAAGGAGCTTGTGTCCCACTGGGGATTTTCTTTTTTGTACAGTGCTGATATTGATGATCCAAAGTTTATCTGTCAGAAATTGCGCTTAGCACCCGCAAATACTTTGTAAATGGCGCCCTTATCGCTAAGTTTTATTGTAAGACTAGCTGTTTCCCACGGTTTCACCCGCGTCCTGAGGAAACTACTTCGCGTACCCAGTTAATTTATAGCCTAAGTTACTCCTTGGTACATCAGCTATCCGCCAGTGAAAGTCCCGTCATAATCGGTCGAGCCTTTCCAGAGATTAGCGAGAATAAACAGACAGACAGACAAAAATTGTAAAAAATGTCATTTCGGTATGTGTACCATGTATAGTATATATCCATAATTATGCATTTAGTAAAAAGTGTTTATTTTAATATTACAAACAGACACTCCAATATTTATTTATGTGTATAGATTATTTAAAAGAATCTTGATATTGGTGTACATCAAGGTATTAAATATCGTCATAAAATAACTTGACGGCAGCCAAAATAAAACTTCAATTAAGGCCATGTATACAAGAATGAGACACACTTTCACTAACATATACCGCATTGTCTACATCCATAATCCCGTAGCTCTGACAATATTGTGTCAGGGGCGTATTATCTTATTATGACAGGGTGAAATAAATAGTGATTTAGAAGGAACACCTACACTATCATCCCTATTGTCGCCGCCGCTATTAGAGACACGGACGGAATCAACACTAGACGCGAAATATATTAATTCATTACTTTGGATTATACCACCTGATAGCTGTGTAGGTTGTGAATTTGTAATATCAGCGCTGAAGGGCATGTGTTCATTCGTCTTTATTTGATTGTATTTGTTGGAGAGATGTGGGATCTTTCAATCTATAGACATACGTACGCTTTTGACTTATTTGCGAGACGGTGATGAATATTTATCTTGTTTGATAGATGCGGCATCAGGAATATAGGTACCTACTTAATGTTTGCATTATTGTTGCACCGTGTTTATAGGAAACTAGATGATGCCCGCGGTTACACCCGCGTTATTTAAGGCTACTGCTCTGCTCCCGAAGTTCATAGCGTGATGTTATAAAGCTTATAGCCTTCCTCGATAAATGGGCTATCTAACACTGAAAGATTTTTTCAAATCAGACCAGTAGCTCCTGAGATTAGCGCGTTCAACCAAACAAACAAACAACCAAACTCTTCAGCTTTATATATTAACTATAAGATACAATATATATGCTTAATTTAAACTAATTTACTAGCCGTGTGGTTGACGGCATAGAATACAAGTGTCACCACCCCCTATCTTCCCGTGGGTGTCGTAAGAGGCGACTAAAGGATAACACGATGCAAATACCATCTTTGCGTAGAGACGGAAAACTCGACATCAAACCCTATACGACTGCCTCGTTGGTCTCGCGGCATAAATGTGCGCGTGGGATCGGGAGGTCCCGGGTTCGATTCCTGGGTCGGGCAGTGTTATTGGGTTTTTCTGTCACGAAATTCTCAGTAGCAGCACGGAGTCTGGAAATGTGCCCGGTACGGCAATAGGCTCGCCCCTTATATTACGTGGGCCTAAACTATATCTGGCGAAAAGTGGGTGTAGAAATACACCTCTGCCTACCTCTTCGGGGTTATAGGCGTGAGACTATGTATGTATGTATGTATGTATTTACTACATTCTAGGAATACTCATATTCCCATAACCTCACAAAATATTGCTTTTTTAATGGCGGTAAAAACAGTCCTTTGGCATTACCTGTTAAATCTTTCAGGGGATTATAAAAACCATGCACTGGCCAATATTATTAAGTACCTATAGTGGTATTGATAGCAGTAAGAATTCTGCAGAACGTTCTACAAAGTTCTACGTTTCTAATCTGAGGATCACACGAAGATCGTGTGCGGGATCGAACCCGAATGTTGTAGCCCAGTCGAACGATTTATTCCACCCAGTTACTACCGCTGGACTATCCGTTTAGTTGCAATAGGGTAGTTTCCAGGGTCAAAATAATTACATTTTATTTAGTCCGTATTTTAGATTATAAAAAAATATTGGACACGTATTTTTTCTTTTTTCGATTAAATAAAAAATAACAAAGATATAGCCCCATTAAAGTTACGTGTGACGTCATCTAGTGCGAAAAAAATGCAGCACGGTGTGACGTTATACGTAACTTTAATGAGCTATATCTTGGTCGGTTTTTGGTTTAATTTACAAATAAAAAAAAACATATCGCTTATTTTTGAATAATCTAAAGGACGGACTTATATATTATTTTTCGTCAACTAGCCTATTATTGTGTACCTACTTAGCTGTTATTGTAAAGACAACATTTAATATGTTGTATAAGAGCGGATGTCATGAGTCACAGTACAGTGATTGTCAACTTTGTACTTCTAAAGACGCGTGTTAATAACTATTATTAGCGCGTAATAAGCACGTTTCGGATTACTAATATCTACTGACGTATGTCGCTATTATGTCTTGACTTAAGTCCTGTTGATATGTCCTATCTTACTATGAGTTAAAGCAGAAACTCTATTGCTGTGTATACTTTTTTTTATAGTCTCACGCCTGTATCCCTGTAGGGGTGCGCAGAGGTGTAATATTACACCCACATTTCGCCAAGAATTATTAGGTCCCACGTAATAGGAAGCGAGCCTATTGCCTTTACCGGGCACATCACCAGACTCCGTGCTGCTACTGAGAATTCGGAAAACCCAGTAACACTTTTGCCCGACCCGGGAATCGAACCCCGGGACGTCCGATCAGCGGACGCATACGCTACCCACTGGACCACGGAGACCGTAGAGGCGGTAGTATATTATTATGAAATGAAATATCCGCCGCGACCACGTCCTGTCTGTATGAACTTGATAAACTCAACAATGCTGAACGGATTATTGATCGGTTTTTCCACCAATACTTAGTTAATTCCCGAGAAAGGTTAAGGTGTACAATCCAAATGGAGGCGCGGGAGATACATACATACATAACGTCACGCCTAT